>LNAC01000177.1:2241317-2276419 GCA_002007465.1 Ailurus styani
TTTATTTGTTTGACACAGAGAGAGATCAGGTCACAAGTAGGCAGAGAGGCAGGCAGAGAGAAAGGAGGAAGCAGGCTCCCCACTGAGCAAGGAGCCCGATGCAGGCCTCGATCCCAGGACCCTGAGATCATGACCTGAGCCGAAGGCAGAGGCTTTAACCCACTCAGCCACCCAGGCGCCCGATACTGAGCATCTTTTGATGTGCTTATTGGCCATTTCTATATCTTCTTTGGGGAACTGTCATTTGAGGTCTTTCACCAATTTTTTTAATCGTGTTTTTTGTTCTTCAAGTGTTCTGGATATTAATCCTTTATCAAGATATATGGTATGCAAATAATTTTTCCCATTCTGTGATTGCCTCTCACTCTGTTGATAATGTCCTTTGATGTACAAAAGTTTTTAATCATGATCAAGTCCAGTTTATCTGTTTTTTCTTGTGTTGCCTGTGCTTTTCTTTGTCACAGCTATGAAATCATTGCCAAAGCCAAAGGATTTTCCCCGCTATTTTCTTCCAACAATTTTATAGTTAGCCCTTGAGTTTAGATCTTTGATTCATTTTTTTAAAAAGATTTTATTTATTTATTTGACAGAGAGAGAGATCACAAGTAGAGAGGCAGGCAGAGGGGGGGGGAAGCAGGCTCCCTGCTAAGCAGGGAGTCCAATGCGGGGCTCGATCCCAGGACCCTGAGATTATGACCCGAGCCGAAGGCAGAGGCTTTAACCCACTGAGCCACCCAGGCGCCCCAGATCTTTGATTCATTTTGAGTTCATTTTGTATATGGTATAAATTAAGGCTTCAGCTTCATTATTTTGCATGTGGATATCCTGGTTTCTCAGGATTGCTCTTTGCCCCATTAAATGGTGTTGACGCCCTTGTGGAAAATCAACTGAACACAATACATATGGGTTTTTTTTTTTTTAAAGATTTTATTTATTTATTTCACAGTGGGAGAGAGATCACAAGGAGGCAGAGAGGCAGGCAGAGAGAGAGAGGGGNCAGCTTCATTATTTTGCATGTGGATATCCTGGTTTCTCAGGATTGCTCTTTGCCCCATTAAATGGTGTTGACGCCCTTGTGGAAAATCAACTGAACACAATACATATGGGGGTTTTTTGATGGGCTCTCTATTCTATCCATTGGCCCATGTGTCTGTCCCTAAGCCAGTATCATTCTGTTTTAATTCTTACNGGTTTTTTTGATGGGCTCTCTATTCTATCCATTGGCCCATGTGTCTGTCCCTAAGCCAGTATCATTCAGTTTTAATTCTTACAGCTTTTGTAGTAAGTTTCAGAACCAGGAAGTGTGAGTCCTACAACTTTGTTCTTTTTCATCATTGTTTGGGCTGTTCAGACCCCTAGCAATTTCATAGGAATTTGAGAATTGGTTTTTCCATTTTTTACATAAAAGGCTGTTGCATTGAATCTGAAGATCGTTTGGGGAAGTATTGACTTTTAACAGCTTCAGTGAGCATGGGATGTCTTTTCATTTATTTAGATCTTTAATTTCTTTCAGCATATTTTGTAGTTTTCAGCATACAAGTCTCTCACGTCCTTGATCAGATTTTTTCCTAAATACTTAATTCTTTTATATGCTGTTTTAAATGGAATTGCTTTCTTAATTTCTTTTTGGATTGTTTGTTGCTGTTCTATAAAAATCCCCTCAGGTTTTTTTACAGAGTCGTTTTAGCAGCCCTTGAGGTTAACATATGTTTTAATCTGTTACATTGCTCTTTTTGATGCTCAAAATATCCCATTTTTAGCTGTCAGACCCCCTTCAAGTAAGGTCTTGAGTCTTTTCGATATGACCTTGGTAGTATTTGACAATTTTCTGAAAGCAACCATTTTTACACATTTTTAAAATTCTTAATTCGATATCATCATAAGTTTAACTGATTTTTTTTATTTTTAGAAATATTTTCTATTTTAATTTTTTAAGTAAGTTCTACACCCAGCGTGCGGCATGAACTCACTACTCTGAGATCAAGAGTCACGTGCTGTACTGACTAACCCAGCCAGGCGCCCAAACTTTCAGTGATTTCTTAACTTCTCTTTATTCATTATCTTTGATCCCCAACCATGAAGAATGAAGAGTTAGCCTTCCTTTTTTCTTTTTTTTTTTTTTTTTTTTTAAAGATTTTATTTATTCATTTGACACAGAGAGAGAGATTACAAGTAGGCAGAGAGAGGAGAGGGGAGGAAGCAGGCTCCCTGCTGAGCAGAGAGCCCCATGTGGGCCTCGATCCCAGGACCCTGGGATCATGACCTGAGCCGAAGGCAGCGGCTTTAACCCACTGAGCCACCCAGGCGCCCAGCCTTCCTTTTTTCAAGTAGATTGTTACTGGTTATACATTTTTTAGTCCTGAACCTTTTCTCTTCCTCTTCTGTCTTCTAATTCGGTCATATTACCTTTACTTGGTCAAGTTAAATAGCATTTTTATTTTATTTAGTAACAGTGGTCACATATTTTATCCTTTGCCTATAGGTTGATTCTAAAATTTAAAAACCGAGAATCAGCACTTACTATGGTCATGTAAATATTTTTTTTTGCTGAACCAAGTACAGTCTTAAGATAATAGTTTCTTCTTATGTAATGACCCATATGCCACTTGATTGAAAATGTTTCTAGCTGATGGATTCTAAAGAGTCACTTTCCTTTTTATCATATTCACTAAATTAAAATGAATGTTTGTTTCTTATTTGTATCATAATTCTTTTAGGCTTTTTCTTTTCGAGAAATAATGCTTCTTTAATCACTTATATCTTCTATGGCTCTTTGACTCATTAACATACTTTCAACTGCTCTGTGTCTTTTTTTTTTTTTTTAAGATTTTATTTATTTCACAGAGGGAGAGAGATCACAAGGAGGCAGAGAGGCAGGCAGAGAGAGAGGGGGAAGCAGGCTCCCCGCTGAGCAGGGAGCCCAATGCGGGCCTCGATCCCAGGACCCTGAGATCATGACCTGAGCTGAAAGCAGAGGCTTTAACCCACTGAGCCACCCAGGCGCCCTCAACTGCTCTGTGTCTTAAGGGAAATCTTTTGAACTCTCTTGTCTACTGCTCCATGCTCCCCCACTCCCTTTTTTATAGTTTGATTTATCCTTTATTTTTTTCTATTTAATGGCATTTTGAGAGAGACAGAGAATGAATATATGTCCTAAATTTTAAAGCTACATAGTTTTTAGGCTAAAATTATATTTGTCTCACCTTTTACTTTTCCTGTTAAAAAGATATAATTTTTTTACTGTTTTCAAATAAAACTGATCCCTGATCATCTGGTTAATAATTTTTGTTGCTCTCTTTTGAAACGTTTTTGGTTCAAGTTACTATCGGCTTGTAAGTAATAGTTCAAAGGCTTATCATAAGAATTAAAATATGGGTAGATAAAATTGCCCTTTTTTTAAAATGACTGATTCAGTTGAACGGTTGGCAGAGTTGTGTTTTGAACCTAACTAAGTGTGATGCAAAGAGATTAATTGGGTGTGGTTCAGAATAAGAAAAAGTGAGTAGGTCAAGAAAAGGAGAGTAGTTGTGATCAGATGGCAAAATGATAATAATGTGGTTGACTGATTCTAAGTGCTCAGGTCTCCAGAGGCTTGCTTTGAGAGCCTTAGCTAAAGAAAAGCATACTTAATTGATGTATATCCGAAAATTGAGCCAAAGCTCAATATGAAAATTTGATGTTAGTAAATTTATATTTGTCCTCTCATTTCAGCTTCTGAAAATTTTTCAATATACCAACTTTGAGAAAAATAGAAATTACATCTTATCAACTCAAGATCGCCTCGTAGGGGGATTTGCCAAGTGGCCAGATAGTCATCCAGGTAATTTATTTTTTGTATGACTCTAGAACAACTTTACTTTTATTTCTTGAGTAGACCCTCAGGCACCTTTGCAGAAAGGGCATAAGATAGGAAATTTAGCTACAGTTGTAAACTTTAAAGAATATGTTTTTTAAAAAGGTAAATTGTTTGGGCGCCTGGGTGGCTCAGTGGGTTAAAGCCTCTGCTTTCGGCTCAGGTCATGATCTCAGCGTCCTGGGATGGAGGCCCGCATCGGGCTCCCTGCTCAGCGGGGAGCCTGCTTCCCCCTCTTCCTCTCTCTCTCTGCCTGCCTCTCTGCCTACTTGTAATCTCTCTCTCTGTGTCAAATAAATAAATAAATAAATAAATAATCTTTAAAAAAAAAGTAAATTGTTTAAGTTTGGGGGAAGTTTAGCATGTTGAGGGGTATAAAGGAAGGGTTGGATTATCAAGATGTATTGCTATAGTATGCCTTTTTCCCCATATATTTCACTTACCAGTCTTTATTTCATTTGAGGCAATGAATGGGCCCTGTCCAAAATAGAGAATCATTTGGTCCATCCAGAATCTTTAGGATTATTAGCTGTCACTAGAGCTAAGTAGAATGAGCTACTAAGTCCAGAAGGGAACCTGTTCTTACTCTGTTCAGAAGCCATTAAGTCAAATATCTCTAATTCTGAAGGTAGCTGTCCCTCACTGTCCATACCCTTGTTCTCTGAATTTCAGCAGATTCAGGTTATTTTTTTAGAAGGATACTTTGCCATCTGAGCTCTTATCATTCACTGTGTACAACTCAGGAGCCAAATAGATTCAGACAGTGTGATACTCATTGTTTTCCAAACTCAGGAATGGCAAAGAAGTAAAGGATAAAATACTCTTGGCTTTAATAAGTACAGTTGATCCTTGAACCACACAGGTTTGAACTGTGCCTATCCACTTATAAATGGATTTCTCCAATAGATATTATATTATGCTGTAAATGTATTTTCTCCTCTTTAAATGCTTTTAATATCTAAAGCCAAAGAATGTTTTTCCAGTTTTACTAAGAAATCATTGACATACGTTACTGTGTAAGTTAAAGGCATACAGAGTGATGGCTTGATGGACATCTGTTGTGAAATGACTACCAGAGTAGGCTCAGCTAGCACCCATCTTCTCATAGAGATACAGAAGAAAAGAAGAAAAGAGTAAAAGGCAAACAGCTTATTTTTGTGATGAGAAGTTTTAGGATTAACTATCCTAATACTTTTCCTATGTATCGTGCAGCAGGGTGAGCTGTACTCATGTTGTGTATTACACCTCCAGTACTTACTTATTAGTGGACGTTTGTCCCTTTTAACCCCCTTCCTCCAGTTCCCCCTCTCCCCACCCCTCCCCCGGCTGAGCACAGGTCCAACTTCTTTTTTACTGTAAGTTTGGTTTTTTGTTTTTGTTTTTTACATTCCACATACAGGTGAGATCATGCAGTATTTGTCTTTGCCTGACATATTTCAATTAGCATCACACCTTCAAGGTCCATCCATGTTGTTGGCAATAGCAGGATTTCCTCATTTTTATGGGCCAAGTCATGTTCCATTGTGTATGTATATACCACAAAATCGTTATCCATTCACTCGTCAGTGGACACTTAGATTATTTCTGTATCTTGACTATTTACATAATTCTGCTGTGAACATGGGGGTGTAGATACCAAGTTAGTGTTTTCATTTCCTTTGGGGGATATTACTGGATCATATGGTAGTTCTGTTTTTAATTTTTTGAGGCTTCGTGCATTTTTCCATACAGGCTATGCCAGTTTACATTCCCACCAACAGTGCACAAGAGTTCCCTTTCTCCACATACACGCCTGCATTTGTTATCGCTTGTCCTTTTGGTGATGGCCATTCTAGCAAGAATGACATAGTATCTCACTGTGGTTTTAATTTGCATTTCCCTCATAGTTATTGATGTTGAGCATCTTTTCATGTACTGGTTCTATACCTTTTCTATATCTTCTTTGGGTCACTTTTTTTTTTTCTGTTGAGTTATAGGAGTTCTTTCTGGTTTTTTGTTTTTTTTTAATGTTCTAATTTCTCAAGCAAAATAAAATTTTTAAATTTTTGTATGTGTAACCATAGCTAAAATACATTAGAGCGGTACCTCAAGAAAATTGAGACTTGTCTTGATGACATTGTTTTTCATCAGAGCTTGTACTATTTTAACAAATACTGTACTATTTTAACCAATGGGAATAGGGAAATGACAGTATCTTGGAAAGCATGTGTAGCATAAACAAACTTGAAATACATTTTGAGTATTTACAGTGGATTTTTTTTAAAGATTTATTTATCTTATCAAGTGTGAATGGGGGGAGGGCCAGAGGGAAAGAATCTTCAAGCAGACTCCCTGCTGAGTGCAGAGCCCATGAGGGGTTCCATTTCACAACCCCTGAGACTATGACCTGAGCCAAAATCAAGAGTCAGATGCTTAACCAACTGAGCCACCCAGATGCCCCAGAATAGATTTTTTTCTTTTTTTTAATTCTTGAAGGTTCTTTCTAGCACTTAGTTGCTAACTTTAATATTTATATAAGTACTTGGATATAATACTTTTTACAGATATGGTAAAATGTCTTCAGAACCTATAAACTGCAGAGCATAGAAGTCTGTATACCATAAATTGAATTTATGTGGAAAGGCCTTTTTAATTGGACCTTTGGGGGAATCATTTTTTTAAAGAGTTTTTAAAATTAGTGTATTCTTGGTTCTGGTTAATTTAGTAGCAGATTTGACATAAAGTAAGTAATTCCGTATACATTTACAGAAAATATGTAGGAAAATAATGAACTTTTATTATGAAGAAACTATATATTTCAGCATTTGATATGCTTGAATACACCTACAGATAAGGAAGTTTAAAAGAAAAGCTTTGAAGTTTGAAACAATTAAGTTCTGGTTCATTGGCTTTTACAAAAGCCTTTTGAGAAAAAAAATGTTTTATTTTTATATTATGTGTAAAGTAGAAGATACTATTTTATGTTATTTTGGATGTATTTTATTTCTCTTCCAGTTGCATTTTTTCCTAGAAAAGTTTCCTCATTTCTTGTCAATAAAATATGTTGCTTTTTGCCTTCTGTAATTTTACAATAACTACAAGGAAAATTTCATAGTACAGGGGAAATAGATTTATTTTTTGTGGTCTGAAAATGAGAGAAAAGTGAGCCAGAGGAAACCTAAGCATTCTCTTGAGAAGTCATGAAAGGGGATTGACATGGGCCTCCACTCGTGAGCTAACTTTTTCAGAAATGATCTTGACTAAGCCCAGCTGTTTGTCTCTCCATCTTGAAAAGTAGATGATACTCATGTAAGTAAAACTTTCTCTCTAATTTTTCTAATAAAGTTTGAGTCGGTAAGGTGTTCTGAACTTGAGTAGCTCTTGAGGCCATAAATGATTCAGGCCAGTACAAAAATAGGAAAAATGCTTGATGGCTACAAAACCTGTTTGTTTGGTTTTTTTAAGATTTTATTTATTTATTTGACAGAGAGAGATTACAAATAGGCAGAGAGGCAGGNGGCCAGTACAAAAATAGGAAAAATGCTTGATGGCTACAAAACCTGTTTGTTTTTTTTAAGATTTTATTTATTTATTTGACAGAGAGAGATTACAAATAGGCAGAGAGGCAGGCAGAGAGAGAGAGAGGAGGAAGCAGGCTCCCTGCCAAGCAGGGAGCCTGATGCGGGGCTCAATCCCAGGACCCTGAGATCATGACCTGAGCCGAAGGCAGAGGCTTTAACCCACTGAGCCACCCAGGCGCCCCACAAAACCTGTTTTTTCGTAGTACGCCCGTAAGTGGCAGAGCTCTGAGCTCTTCAGAGTCTGTATAAGGCTGTCCAGCAGGCAGTGGCCACGTGATTCCTGTGGCCACTTGAATGGAAGAGGATTGCTGCCCTGTGAAAGACGGGAAACAGTAGTGAGACCAGTATAGAAGAAAGGTTATGGTATTTATAACCACAGAGAATGTGAGTTTGTTTTTACTGTCAGGTCAGACATTTTTTGGATGACTGACATTCCCCTAAATAGGAAAACTAAATTTGGTACAGCATTCCACAACGGATTATTCCATTTAGGCATCTTTCACTGAACACAGTAGTGAGGTAGTTAGTATTGGTCACAGAAATGTCAGAGGTAAAATTTAGTGGGAAGGGGTATTGCTGCTTAGAGTTAGAGGTTTATTTTCATTTTTCTGGAAAATTTTTCCTTTTATGACACAGAGCTAAAGCCCCTTGTTTCTGTGTTCTATAGTAAGCAAAGGGGACATATCTAAGTGAGAAGTCTTATGTTACTGCTACTCTACTTTGTTTTTTAATCACAGAGGAGGTTGGGAATGTCACCTTTTCATTTGAGAACTGTTTTCCTTTGTTAATGATATTTTCTTGGATAAAGTATCTGGTTTTGATCATCTTTTTTTATTTTTTTTTAATTGAGACTTTGAGAAAGCACTTGTTTCAAAACTTGTTTTTAACATTTTTCAAACTTAATGTGGTGGACTAATAGACATGTAGATATAGTATTTTGCAGCATGTACAAATAAAAATGCCTATTATGATAAAAAAATACCTCATTTTCAGATGCTTTGCATGCATACTTTGGGATCTGTGGCCTGTCACTAATGGAGGAAAGTGGAATTTGTAAAGTTCATCCTGCCCTGAATGTAAGCACACGGACTTCTGAACGCCTTCGAGATCTCCATCAGAGCTGGAAAACCAAGGACTCTAAACAGTGCCCAGAGAATGTGCACATCTCCACATGACTGACTTCACTTAGGTTGGGAGGGTGGGGGGATTTGTAGCATAACTGTAGCTCAAGGTTAAAAGCCATGTATAACCAAGTGTGCTCTTTTTTTAAGAGGTAGTCTCACAATCAAATCTCATGCTGATGTCACTTTGGAATATAGTCTTGAGCCAGTAACCTTTGTACTGGGTTTCAAGGAAATCTTTGTTGAAGTTTGAACCACAGTGGACTCTGTTGTGGTTCTTAAATGTTTATACTGTATTTCTAAGAAGTTCTTTGAGGCAAATTAATTATATGTACGTAGGTTATCTTTTTAAAAATACTCTTCAGTACAAATTGTATCATACTGTAAAATGGACACAAATCTTCAAAACAAGTTTACAGTTCACATAGCATTGATAATCTTTGGGTGAACACTTAGTGATCATTTAAAAAGCTTGTTAGCTGATGGTAGAAAATTGCTTTAATGAATTAAGTATCTAGGATTCTTCTTTGAAAGCAGATGATTCCATAATTTTTAAAAAGAAGAACGACATATTTTGTCTTATTAAGTGTGCCAGTTAATCTTATGTGGCCTATATAAATGAAATTAACTTCGTAGCAAGGATGAATAGGCTTAACTAATACAGTAATTTTCTAAAGGGACATTGATTTAAGAAGACTATTATGTAATTGAGGGAAAATAATTTAACTGTATGTGATTGTGAATGAGAAAGTTTTGTGCTGTGTGGGTCACTTATTTAGATGTTGCGAGGGTGAATAACAGTTGTGTTTGATTTTTTAATTTCATTAGTTGCTTTTTCTTTCTGGGGAGAAAATAGTCATCTAGAAGGAAAGAGACATTGAGCGGTTTGGTTTATTTTTCTGAAATATATGATATTGTAAATTATACTTGTACTTTTATAAGGGAGTTATTTTTAGCCATTTGGGTTTTTTTTTTAGTTTGTTGCCTCCAATGTATTAGTGGTTCTGATTTCAAAATGACAATTTTCTAGTTTTTTCAAAGTAAACAAGTAAAACTCTCAGTTAAAAACCAGAACCACTAAAATAAATTTAATGGTGCAGCTCCATACATGGTCATTTATATTTTTATATTTTCAGGTAAGTGGAAGGGAAATGTTCTGTTAGGGGTTAAAGAGTGGGGTGTCACTTTTGTTCTTTTTGTTTTGTTTTGTTCATTCTGTGAACTAATTATAAAGGAAACAGTGTAAAAACTCATATTCATTAGTAACCAGTTTATCAATAAATCACATCCATCACTGTTGTTGAATGACGTTCAAAAATGTGAGACAAGTACTGAAATGGAGAAGAAAATCTCTTCACTGCAGGAGCTGGGTTAAAGTTAAAGTCTTGGTGATAATAAATGTGGAATTATTCTACAACTATCAGTATAAAAACTAAATTACTAGTATTACTGTTTAGGAATTATAATATTGAAATTTTAATTTCTTTTCTAAATTAAAGGGGATTTAAATAATGATCCTTCCAAAGGAAAATCTGGTATGTGCTTGGGAAAAGATTCATTTGTTTTTGACATCCTTGGTTTTAAAACTCCTCTTGCCAAAGTTAACTTTATTGTTTTTTTAATTAGAAATAAAATCTGTTTTCTGATTGTGGGGAAAATATAAGCTTAACAGCAGATGTTATCTTTCAGCAAGTTATTTCAGTTGCTTCTATTTAAATCCTGGCAAATTAAGACATCCCTATCTCAAACTAAGTCACTTCCTAGACTTTGGGAGTTAAAATAGCATGTATGGAATGGCTTTAGAGCTGTTACAAAAAACCCAGATTGTTTTTCCTGAATTGCCACTAGCAGTTAGAAGGTAAGAAAGTAATAATAGTGACCATATCCATAAATGGAAGAGAATTCCAAGTTCTAAAATATTTCTTAAAACTATTAAAGAAATTTTTCCTAATTCCTTCTATAATTTAATAGCATAAGATTATACATTACAATATGATTCTAAATGGTAAACATGTGAGGGGCCTTTTTAATGAAATCTTGTGGCCCAGTTGAGTGTTCACCTTCCTTCGTGGTGTGCCAACCAAACACACAGGCCAGGGAACTGCAGAGAGACGACTCTTGTTTCTAAACAGTTATTTACAGGAGCAGTATTTATTAATAAAGTAAATTATAAGTAATATTTCACATACTTATTCTTTGACAGTGGTATTAGAATGAGCAGGGAAATAGGAAGTCCAAAATCTCAAATAACTGTGTTCTGCCCCCACCCGTATTATGGTATTTTTCAGAAGTTGGTAGGAGAAGCTTCGTTTTGAGCATCTGCATGAAAACAAGATTAACCAGGTCATACAACAAAGTTCAGTGTATTCATCATCTACAGTGTTTTTAGATTTGACCTGTAGTACGTATACATTTTTATCAGATCTTTAAATAGTTAATATTTAATTTCAGTTCACCTAGAGGTTTTGCTTATAGTGGTCCATAGTTTGGAAACAGTTGGACCTGACGATATTTGAGAATCCGTTAAGTAAGGAGGTGCTCTGGGGTCTGATGACTTGAGTTTAAATCCCAGATCTGCGAGTTGAGCAGTGTGATCGTGGACCCTAACTTTCCCATCCATAAAATCAGGGAGGAGGGACCAACTCTTGAGGTTATTCAAGGTGAAATGAGATAATGCATATAAAGCACTTGGCATAGGACCTGAAATACAGTAAATTCCTAATTATAATTTCTGTCCTAACCATCATAAAATGATTGTTATTAAAATCTCTCTTCTTTAATAGAGATCCCACAGGGATTAAGCTCGGGGATGATGATGGCAACAGTGTACTTTCTGAACCTTCCAGCAAGAATACAGAGTAACCAGTGTAGCCCCAGACCTGTTCTACAAAACTGAATGACTGTTGTCCCCATGAACTTCAAAGTACAAGTAAGGGAGGACAGACCACTGGCCGACGTAGTTTCAGCATCTATGTGTGGGGACAGGGAGGGCAGGCAGCTGTGTTCTGACAGCGCCCCCCCCCCATTTCTCAGCCAGCTGGCAGGGGGCCAGTCAATAGAAGTTGGAACTGGGCAGACTTCGACAAGTTCCATTTGCACGGGAGTGTCACAGCAATGTAGCAAGGTCTGACGCAGGGTGTTAACGCAGTCTGGGCCTGGTGCTGTTCATGTTTCACGGCTGATGAGACAAAGCCTAGCACTGAGGAGAAACTGCTAGAATTCGGATTTCAGCCTGACAGGACAGGTACAGTAGGGCAAAGAGAAGAGAAGTCCAGGTAAACGTTGGGAGGGAACGTCAATAGTGATGTCCTGTCAATCACTTTGTCAAAATGAAATGGGAGCTTTAAGGCAGTGGAGTTAAGAAAAGTCCTTATAGAGCACACCCCTCCTAAAAAGTACAGGAAAAATCTCTTCCAGAGAAGAAAACCAAAACAAAACTGTGAGAAGGATTACAATCAAATCTCATTCAGAAGTTAGAAGAAACAAGCGAACAAGCAAGCCAGCATCCCGCAAAGATGGTGAGAGCACACCAGAAAGATAGGACCACAGACTAATGAAGGCTTTAGTATATGTTTAAAAAGCAGTAATGACAGGAAATTTATAGTATTTAGAACTGTCTCATTAAAAATGGGAGAAGCTGAAAATTATACAACCAAGTCTTAAAAACTGGAGGAATAAAGCAAACCAGAGGAAAACAGAAGGAAGAAATTTGTAAAAAGGGAGAGAGGGAGTGAACTTAAATAGACCACCAGCTAACCCATTCAAGAAAAAGGAGGACACAGAAATACACATTGAAATGACAAAGGGAGAAATAACCACAAAACAGGAAATTTTTCAAAATTCTAAGACTAATTTTATATAATTAGAAAAATAACTTGTGTGGAAAAAATGCAGATTGCTGGGATATACCCTTATAGACACAGAAATTTAAACTGATTACCATAGAAGAAACTAATAAAGGACTCCTTACCAAAAAATATAAGGCCTTGATGATTTCAAGGGATTTCTGCTAAACCTTTAAATAATCCCAACGTTATTGATACAATTCAAGAAGCTAGAAGAAGGGGCGCCTGGGTGGCTCAGTGGGTTAAAGCCTCTGCCTTCGGCTCAGGTCATGATCTCAGGGTCCTGGGATTGAGTCTCGTGTCGGGCTGCCTGCTTGGCGGGGAGCCTGTTTCCTCCTCTCTCTCTGCCTCTCTGCCTACTTGTGATCTCTCTCTCTCTCTCTCAAATAAATAAACAAAATCTTAAAAAAAAAAAAAAAAGCTAGAAAAAGAATCCTGAACCTCAAGGTGTCCCCCGAAAATTTTTTTAAGACTTCTGAGTTGATTTTATAAAGTGAGTACAACAGGATTTCCAAAACTTGACAAGATTGTACCAAAGAGAAAATTATAGACCACTCACAATATCAGTGCAAAAACCTTAGCAGTGTATTAGCAAACGCTCCAACAGCACTTTAAAAAAGTAATAAATCATGACAAAGTTGGATTTATTATAGGAATGCAAGAATAATTAAATAAGTAGATAATACCGCTAATACCCATCATTTTTAAAGAGTTGAGAAGAAACTCATTCTCCATTCTTCAGAAAAAGCATTTGACAGAATTGAGCCTTCAATTCATACGGAATGTACTTGAAAAACAGAAACTGATGAGTAATTCATTCACATTGTACCTCTGCCTAAATGCCAGCATTTCAGCCTCGAAACAAAAGAGGCTTTCCACGAAGTGAAACAAGACGTGCCCCTGTCTCTCTCTACCACTTAACGTTGTGCTGGTTTTAGCCAGTGCGGTGTGACAAAACAAAGCCATGTGAATTTCATGGAAAGGAGGAAGTATTTGCAGATAGGCATTTATACCTGGAAGACCTGAAGAAATTTGTTGAGAAACTATAAGGGAACTTACTAAAGTAGCAATTACAAGTAAACATTCAAATATCATACCTGCATTTAAGCGTCAGCACTCTCCAGACACAAAAAAGAGTGTGTATAACTCTGCCTCCATTTCAGTGAAGTTCAAAACAGCAAAGCTTATCTATAGGGGTAAAAAATCTGCATCCCCTTTCAGTCACTACCCCACTCCAAGGTAAGCACTATCATGACTAAATCACCATCATTTTGTCTGTTTTTAAACTTAATATATAAGTGGAATTGTGTACAGTATTTTTCATCTGGCTTCTTTAGCTCAACAAGGCTGGGGAGAGTACAAGGCAGCTTCTATGGTGCTGGTTTCCTAGGTGCATTCATTTTATGACTACTTATCAAGCTGTATACTTAGGATTTGTGCACTTTTCTCTATGTATAATTACAGTTCAATAAAAATATTCACTAAAAAAGATAAAAGACTTTATATGCAGACCTAGTTAGAAGATGCCCTTGAAGAGGAGACCCTTTTTGCGATTACAAAAAGAAATGCATGTGTAAACCTTTTTTAAAGTTTTTTATCAGTCTCTACACCCGATGTGGGGCTCAGGGTCACGAACCCGAGGTCAAGAGTTGAGGGAAACTTTTAAAAAATAAACTCTTGCTCGAAAATTAGACTTTAACCATTAAAAAGATGTATCCTATTCTTAAGACTCAACATGAAAACATGTTTTTCTCCCAATAAAAATGATCATGTTTGCTTCTATTTGAGAGAACATGCAAGAAAAGCTATGGAAACTGAAAAGAATGAGAGGGACTAGCCCTATCAGACATTAAAACATACTCTTACTAAATCCTTCATAATTACAAGTTTGGTATTGGCACATGAATAGGCGGAACAGAGGAGAAATTCCAGGAATAGACCCAATAATGGTAGCCATACTGTAAAGACAGTGTCTCAACTCAGAAGATGAACCTTTTTTATTTTTATTTTTTTAAAGATTTTATTTTTAAGTAATCTCTACACCCAGTGTGGGGCTTGAACTCAAAACCCCAAGNTTTAAGATTTTATTTTATTTTATTTTATTTTATTTATTTATCTGACAGAGAGAGAGATCACAAGTAGGCAGAGAGGCAGGCAGAGAGAGAGAGGAAGCAGGCTCTCTGCTGAGCAGAGANATTTTTTTAAAGATTTTATTTTTAAGTAATCTCTACACCCAGTGTGGGGCTTGAACTCAAAACCCCAAGACCAAGAGTTGCATGCTTTACACACAAAGCTAGCTGGGCACCCTGAGAAGATGAACTTTTAAAATAAATCGTATGGGAATGACCTGTGATTGATTACCCAGATATCTACATATATTGTTAAAGAATTGGTTCCTTCATTTTGAACCTTTTTTTTACAATGAACATTTATTCTTTTAATTTAAAAAATACAGAAAACTGATAGTCCCCACCCCACCCCAGCCTCATCCTATAATTCCTGAAGTTAATAACCACCACTGTTGTGTAAATCCTCAATCCTTTAATCTTGCTCCATACACATGTATGTTTATATATCTGTATTATTTAAGCAGTGGTCATTCCAACACTACATACATACATACAGAATTACATATGGGTTGCCATACAAACATGAGATACTATGTATTCAGTATTGCAACCTGTTTCCATTCAGTGATATATTATGAATGTCTTTCAATATCCATACTTTGTTTTCAACAGTTGTGTAATAGTAGTATTAGTATTAGTAGCATAATGTTGCATAAATGTGTTATGATTAGTATCTTATCTCTCAAAATTACAAAATATTGTAAGATCCTTGAAAATGTATCATCGCCTACTTGGGTGACTCTTTGAGCTTGGGTTTTGGGTGTGGAATGGCTGGGGCAAAGAGTACGCATATTTTAAATTCTGATAGCTTTTCTGAAAAAGACATTGTTTTCAAAGATTGTACTGGGACATGCTTCTACCTTGACACTGAGATTTTAAATAACAGAAAATAATCTTCCAATAATAAAACACCATCTTGTGATTCGGACTTGTGGCATTAGAGGAAACCTTAGTAGCTTCATTCCTCACTCTGTTTTTACGAACTATAAATCTGAGTCCCAAAGATGAAAGCTCTCATGCAAGATCATATAGGTACCATATTCTTAGATAAGAACGTCTCTATCTCTAGAACATGTATATCTACATATAAATAGAGACCTGTATGAAAGAGATAGATGTGTTTTCTAACATATGTATAGTTTGTGGCTGTGCTTTTCATATACAGGACAGGGATTCTCTCCCACAGTGGCATTGCTTTGACTGAGGTATGTGTCCCCTTGCCCATTGTCACATTTTCCCGGATGTGTAGGTCTAGTAACTTTTCACTGAGGCTCCCAAGGCTTTGACTAAGTGTTATCATTCAAAGTGTACGTGGGATTCCCTGAACTGACATGAGGCCCTGCCATTCTACACCACCGATGAAGCCGGGTCATGGGTGCCCAGGGCTGCCTCATAGTTCACTCACAACCTACTGTGAGTCCCTAAACATTTCAAAAAGTTTTTAAAAGTATCTGTAGGAACATGAAAGGCATGCAAAATTCACTAGAGGAACTCCAAGCCCATTTTGCTTTCCTGTAATCCTAGATGTGCAAGTCAGGGAGTTTGGTAGGGCTTTATGAACTCTGAGGAGCAAAAGAAAAGCACTAAAAATCAATTTGAAAAAGTACAGCTGGGCGCCTGGGTGGCTCAGTGGGTTAAAGCCTCTGCTTTCGGCTCAGGTCATGATCTCAGGGTCCTGGGATCGAGGCCCGCATCGGGCTCCCTGCTCAGCGGGGAGCCTGCTTCCCCCTCTCTCTNTATGAACTCTGAGGAGCAAAAGAAAAGCACTAAAAATCAATTTGAAAAAGTACAGCAGTCGCTTGCTCAAATGTTAATGGATTTTCATCTTGCATTTGAATTTCAGCAGTTGACTTCCACACAAGAATATCCACAAGCGATATTCTCCTACAGAGAGTCTTCTTTTCTGCCACAGAACATACTGTAGAAAATTATTCAGTGGTTAAATTATAGAGGCATGCATAGAAGAAGCATCATTCAGGTAATACCTTTTACTTTTATGACTCTTGGTACTGATTTTAATATTTCTCATTCAGGGACATTTTGATTATTTCCAACTTCCAGGTGTTGCTGTGAACATCATAGATATTTTTTCCTGTGGGATTTCTAGCAGGCAATTTCTAGATTAGAGAATGTGTACTTAAAAAGTATTGGTAGTTGCCAGGTTATGGCACCCAAAAAAAAAAAATAGTATTGGTAGTTATTGCTAAATTGGATCCAAAATGAGGCTAGCCACCCATAGGCTCACCAATAGGAGATTGGAATACATCTTCCTCATATCCTCTGCAACACTGGATATTATCAGTTTTAAAGTTTTCCCATTCTGCATATGAAAAAAATTGGGTTTTCCTTGATAAATAGTGCGTGTAGCCAACAATCCCCGCTAAGTCTGGGGGAGGTTGATTTGTGCTGTAGGAATCAAGACTAATTGTTTCATGTCAGAGTGAAATCAGAATAATGTTTCTCCATTAACGTAGGCTTTTAGCAATAGTTTTCAACCTGTTTGGCCTGCATACAGGAACATTGGCATCATCTAGGAACTTTTTTTTTTTTAAGATTTATTATTTATTTATTTGACAGAGAGAGATTACAACTAGGCAGAGAGACAGGCAGAGAGAGGAGGAAGCAGGTTCCCCACTGAGCAGAGAGCCTGATGTGGGGCTCGATCCCAGGACCCTGAGATCATGACCTGAGCCGAAGGCAGAGGCTTTAACCCACTGAGCCACCCAGGTGCCGCCATCTAGGAACTTTTAGAAATGCAAATCCTTTGGTCCCATCTTCAGCCTACTGAATTGGAAGTGGGGGGTGTGGGTTGGGGAGAGCAGCCGGCTCTGTTTTAGCAAACCCTCTGAGTGGTTCTGCTGTGCTGTCAAGTTTGAGAACCAGTCACTGATGTAGAAAAAGTAGCTTGGGTGGGANATCTAGGAACTTTTAGAAATGCAAATCCTTTGGTCCCATCTTCAGCCTACTGAATTGGAAGTGGGGGGTGTGGATTGGGGAGAGCAGCCGGCTCTTTTAGCAAACCCTCTGAGTGGTTCTGCTGTGCTGTCAAGTTTGAGAACCAGTCACTGATGTAGAAAAAGTAGCTTGGGTGGGAGAAGCAGGTGAGAACCCCGTAAGTAATTGCAAATATCATTTTTTTTTAAAGATTTTATTTATTCACTTGACACAGAGAGAGAGATTACAAGTAGGCAGAGAGGCAGGCAGAGAGAGGAGAGAGGAGGAAGCAGGCTCCCTGCTGAGCAGAGAGCCCAATGTGGGCCTCGATCCCAGGACCCTGGGATCATGACCTGAGCCGAAGGCAGCGGCTTNAAAAGACAGATTTTTTTTTTAAGTTTGATTTATTTAAATAATCTGTACACCCAAGGCAGGGCTCCAATTCACAACCCTGAGANGCAAATATCATTTTTAAAAGACAGATTTTTTTTAAAGTTTGATTTATTTAAATAATCTGTACACCCAAGGCAGGGCTCCAATTCACAACCCTGAGATCAAGAGTCGCATGCTCCTCTGACTTAACCAGCCAAGGGCCCCAAAAAGATAGGGGTTTGAGTCAAGAGTAAGCTCAGTATGTTTCAACAATGTGATCTTTACTCCCAGCCCAAGAAGTTGATGCTTTGTGTGTGGTAGTAGGATTGCAAAGGTAGTTAATGCTCAGATTTGCAAAGAAAACATTTTCTCAAATGGACCAAGTCTTTGCTTGCGGATAACTGTGGCTCTCAGGGTGGGGCAGGCCCGGACTGGGGCCATTTAAATTCGTCAGCTGACAGTTTCACTCTCAGCAGACACCAGGGGCTTCTCCTCCTTGCTGTCCTGATGCCTCCTGGCGGTTGATGGGGTCTCTCCTGCAGGTTGCCGCTCTGATCTGGTCCCTCACCTGGTGCCGACCGAGTGTCTGCTGGTCTAGTGTGTCCATTCCAGGTGGGTCGCTGCCATTTGCCTCTGATGACACCGTCCCAACACCATGGCCTCTTCATCTCAGGCCAGTCTGTATGCCCAGATCTCTGTCCCTATTTCCTCTTGTCTAGTCACCTCCCCTTCCACTTCCGTGCTAGACGTGGAACTGAGCTAAGTGGGTTTCTTCTAGGACTCAGCCTCTTGGAGGCGGTGCCTGGAGAGAAGCAGGTCCCAAGGCCACCCCATTACCCTGTGAGTAAGTATATAAGACTTAAACATCACACTAGAAAATTATGATGTTCTTCCTAGTTGACAAATACACCTAATGACAGATTTGGAAAAACAGCAGGTCATTGCAAATAACTGTGAATAACACAAATCCATGATTCCCTTCATTTTCCACCCTAGGCCATGATCTGGCAGTGGTGGTCGCTGGCCTGGAACAGAGCTTGCCACGAACACAGCTGTCTCCCTGGGGTGCTGGGTGGCCAGTCCTGGCTTCCTGCAGTCCCTGGGGAGAGAAAAAGAATAAGCATCGGCTTTCTCCCCTTCTTTTCTCTTTATTTTTTAAGCAAACTGCCCATCATGGAGCTTGAACTCACCATCTCGAGAGCAAGAATTGCATGCCCTACCCACTAAACCAGCCAGGGGCCCAGCTTTCTCTTCTTGGAGGGGGTGAAGGAGCAGCTCTTTGCCCACCTGCACCTCTCCATCGGAGATGCTGCATGGGCTGAGGCAGGCCATCCTTGCTCACCTGTCCCCAGACTCCTACTTCACCAACTGACATCACCCTTTCAGGGAAAGGATCCAGGAAGTGGGTTTAGTGAGGAGCACCAGGATCTAGAAAGGAGCCCCACCAATTCCTCATCTTATGGAGTGTTGGGATGGGGGCCCCCGAAGTGTGGGGGATTTGGTCTCAGGGCAGTACTGGTAGCCCGCCAACCTCCGTGTTCATGCGTGTCGGATGCTTGGGCATCCTGACACCTCCCCTCCTCTGCCCCTGCCTTCCACCCTTTCCACATCGTCCTAGGGCCGGGAGTTCCCGAACTACCCCTTCCTGGGTCCTCTCTGCCGCTGACCTAATGTGTTTGATCATTGGACTTGTAGGAAATCTGGAAAATCCTCTACTACATGACAAAATCCTGGCTTTAGGATTCTCATTTTGCTCTAAGCTCAAAAGCAGCCCCTTTCTTCCCCTTTCTCCATCCTGAAATACTCTAAACCTTTCAAGGCAAATGAGTGCCTCTGGGGGAGCAGGAAGTGCTGAGACAAATGCATTAAACTTGTTCAGAGTTGGTTAGAATGAAGGGAGGAGGTGACACCGGTGTCTCTGTACTTCCAGGACACCACAGTCCATTCAAGTCGCCCCACATTCAAAAGGTCAGACGAGGTGGGAAGATCAGGTTTTGGGGCAGGGGAAAAAATAGTTATTAGTCACATTCAGGGGGCTTGAACTAAAAATCTCGAGGCAGGGCCATGAGTAAGCAAGTGAGGCCTGGAGGACTTGACTGGAAGGAGATTTGCATATCATTTGTGCTCTTTTTATTTATTAGGCATTTATGTCAGTTGGCTTTAGAGGGAGCAGGTGAGGATTCAGGTCAGTCTTAACCTTACACCCCTGCTTAGCTGCACTCTCGATCCACTAGTGAGCACACAACACAGAACACCTGTGGAATAATGGAATTAATCCGTGAATAGCTGTGTGAGAGACCTACAGAACCTGGGGACAGGGGAGCTGCAGCAAGCTGGGCCGGGAAGCCCCAGTAAGTCCCCTGGTGCTGGAGAAGGGGAGGCTCGGCGGGAAAGCAGGAATGGAGTGCAGGTCCGCAGGCTGGGAGGGCACAGTGAGACCCCCTTGCAGAAGGCATTCGGGCTGGACAGGGCGGTGTTTCATGCAGAAACAAACACATGCTTGTCTTTATTAACCCATGTCCCTAAAAAGCAAGCATTTAGAGTGTGTTTTCAGAGCAGATTATCCTAATTGGTGAGGAAAGGTTCCCTTTGTCAGAAAAATGCTCAGCTCTAGGCAACAAGCGTCAAAGCCAGTAGGAAAGAAGTTGATGGAGAACCTGACAGTGGGAGGGCTGGTGCCAGAGCCCGAGTCCCTCAGCCTCCAAGGAAACAAGTGATATCACGTGCCTTCCGATGAAATGCTCTGGGAGATAAAGTGTTTTATCTGTGAAGTGTTGCTGCCTCCAAAATTGAGACTGAATCTTCATCAGTCTGCTGGATCTAACCCTCTCCCAAGGGAAAAGGGAACAAGTAAAATGGCACCACACAGAAGCCATCAGCCATACCCAGGAGGAAGGACATCCTCAAGACAAGCCTAGTTTCTTCAAGTCAGTAGCGTAAAAAATAATGGGGGGTCAGGGATCAGGTAGGCAGCTCTAGATTAAAAGAAATACAAGAGACAGAACAAGCAAAAGCAACATGTGGGGTTTGTTTGGGTCCTAATTTATAAAAACTAACTTTTTTTTTTTTTAAGATTTATAATCTCAGAGAGAGAGAGAGCAAAGAAGCCCAGAGCCTGACTCAGCTCAATCTCACAACCCTGAGATCATGACCTGAGCTGAAATCAAGAGTCATCCGCCTACCTGGCTGAGCCCCCCCAGGCACCCCTGTACAAACTAACTTTTAAAAGACATTTCTTAGATGGTTAGGGAAATTTGGTTGTGAACTAGATCTTAGAGAATATTAAAAAATTTTTAATTTTGTTAATTGTGACAACAGCTTCTTATATAAAAATTTTCTCTTATTTTAGATATGTATACTGAGTTTGGATTGACAAATTCCAAACTTTGCTTTATTTTTTTAAAAAGCATTTTATTTACTTATTAGAGAGCACACAAAAGTGAGGGGGAAGGGCAGAGGGAGAAACAGACTCCCCACTGAGCAGGGAGTCCGTTGTGGGGCTCGATCCCAGAACCCCGGGATCATGACCTGAGCCGAAGGCAGATGCTTAACCAACTGAGTAACTCAGGTATCCCCAGAACTTTGCTTTAAAAAGACTATGGATGGGGGGAGTTTCCTGGGTGGTGCAGTTGGTTGGGTATCTGACTCTTGGTTTCTGCTCAGATCTTGATCTCTGGTCTGGGATCAAGTCCTGCATAGGGCATCATGCTCAGAGGCAAGCCCGCTTAGGACTCCCTCTCCCTCTCCTACGTGCTCTCCGTCTTTCTCAAATAAGTAAATCTTTAAAAAAAAGAAAGACTGTGGGGCGCCCTAGGTGGCTCATTTGGTTGAGCTTCTGCCTTCGGCTTGGGGAGGTCTCAGGGTCCTGGGATTGAGTCCCACATCGGGCTCCCTGATAATCAGGGAGCCTGCTTCTCCCTCTGCCTCTGCCCCTTCCCAGCTTGTGCTCTCTCTCTTTCAAATAAATAAAATCTTAAAACAAAAAAAGCAAAACAAACAAAACAAGACTGTAGTGGGGTGTGCCTGGCTGGCTCAGTTGGTGGAGCATGAAATTCTTGATCCTGGGGTTGTGAGTTTGAGCCCCATGTTGGGTGCAGAGACTACTTAAAAATAAAATCTTAGGGGCGCCTGGGTGGCTCAGTGGGTTAAGCCTCTTCCTTTGGCTCAGGTCATGATCTCAGGATCCTGGGATCGAGCCCCACATCGGGCTCTCTGCTCAGCAGGTAGCCTGATTCCCCCTCTCCCTCTGCCTGCCTCTCTGCCTACTTGTGATCTGATCTCTCTCTGTGTCAAATAAATAAATAAAATCTTTAAAAATAAATAAATAAAATCTAAAAAAAAATTAAAACTGAAAAGACTAGTGGGACTCAACTCCAAAGCTTTTTATTCAGAAAACTATGGTAGAAACTAGAATCTTTTTGTTTTCTTAAGCTCTGTGGGCAATTTTGATGAGAAGCCAGGTTTAGGAATCACTATATTAAATAATTCAAAATGTCCCCCTAACAAGGAGAGTGCGTGGCCTTAAGGTGATCTCAGGCTCGTAAATGCACTGTCTCTTAAAATAGTGGTTGGGAGCCAAGGCTTTAGGAGGCTGTTAAGTTTCTAGCAAAAGGATCCCTTTCCTGGAAGGGACATCAATAGTAGGAAGCCTGGAGGTTTAAAAAAAAAAAGAAAGAAAGAAAAAGAAAAAGCCCAGCTTCTACTTTTCCACTTCAGACCTCGCTGGTCTAGGCTGTGTCCACCACTGGAAAAGGAAGAAGCTATTATTGAAAACATTTCACACTGGGGGGTGGCTCTATTTTAACAGAAGACACTTCTCTTGTATCTCTGAATACCTCATGGTGAAACCGGCAAGACTAGGAAGCACGTCTAAATGGAAGGTCTGCTTCATATGTGAATGGACAGAGAGTTTCCGGAAGGGTTTTTGTTTTGTTTTGTTTTTTGTGTTTTTTTTTTAAAGATTTTATTTATTTATTTGACACAGAGAGAGAGATTACAAGTAGGCAGAGAGGCAGGCAGAGAGACAGGGAGAGGGGGAAGCAGGCTCCCCGCTGAGCAGGGAGCCCGATGCGGGCCTCGATCCCAGGACCCTGAGATCATGACCTGAGCCGAAAGCAGAGGCTTTAACCCACTGAGCCACCCAGGCGCCCAGGAAGGGTTTTTCTTAAGTGTCTTACCCACCAGGAGGCGAGGACATAGGGGCCAGCACGACAGAGCTCTAAACCAAATGATTTCGGCTCCTGTTTCTACAACGGAAACAGATTCCCATTATAGAGTCTGGAGCAGTTCACGAAGGTCATTCCAGTTTATTAAGATGAGATTGTATTTAAGTCATAGAAGATTACAAAGTGGTTTCTAGCTGTTGAATGTTTAATTGTCATATTTATGAGACACAAATATGCCTCTTCCCTGCTTATAAATATATAATAACATAAAGCAGGTTATCCATTCAATGTCAAGAGCAAAGATGACGTATCCCTGGACCGTGCTTTTCCCCCACAGTTCTGCGACAGTGTGTTTGTGGGCAGAGAGAGGATGGTGGGAGGGGCATCAAGGAAGAGGCTCGCTGTGTTAAAAGCAAATGTTTTCCCTCCTGTTCCTTCTTATTTTGTTAATATCGTATTTCCTTTCTCTTGATGTTTCACTGCTGTCTGAAGAGAGGGCAGAAATTGTCATGGGGACGCAGCTGAAAACACTTCTGACTTCTGGGAATTTGTAGTTTCAAAGGCTTTTTTCCTCATGAACAGACTCCTGATAATGCAGCATCATGGGTTCAAACACAGGAGACGTAAGGACTTTCATCTCTTCCCCTGAAACACACAGAACAGGAGGAGTCTGGAGATGAGATGTACCAGGAGGAAAGTGAGTGTTTTCTACCCAAACCAGTGCAACCAGGGGCTGCTGCAAATGTCAGCATGCCTTCCACACAGAACACGCCTCTGACTTTTCCATGGTTTTTTTGTTTGTTTGTTTGTTTGTTTAGAAAAGGTAAACAATCATGTCAGAAAAGTTTTAAGCAGCACAGAAGTCACTGTGGACAAGAAGGCCTCCAGGGTTCCTGGCTGGCTCATTCGGAAGAACCTGCAACTCTGGATCTTGGGGTTGTGAGTTCAAGCCCCACGATGGGTGTAGAGGTGACTTAAAAAGAAAATCTTTTTTTTTTTTTTAAAGTGGGGGAGGTGCCTGGGTGGCCAGTCGGTGAAGCCTCTGCCTTCGGCTCAGGTCATGATCTCAAAGTCCTGGGATCGAGCTCCACATCGGGCTCCCTGCTCAGCAGGGAGCCTGCTTCTCCCTCTGCCCCTCTGTCCTGCTTGTGTGCTCACTCTCTCTCTCTCAAATAAATAAAATCTTTAAAAAAAAAAAGAGAGAGAAAAGAAATGACTTAAAATGACATATGAAGCCATGAATATAATAATGAAGCACTAAGAACTGGGAGGTCCCAGCATGATATTCTGTGTTTTCAGTCCACATAACATAATAGAG
This sequence comes from Ailurus styani, assembly GCA_002007465.1. Lineage (NCBI taxonomy): Eukaryota > Metazoa > Chordata > Mammalia > Carnivora > Ailuridae > Ailurus > Ailurus styani. Next base: position 2,265,615 of record LNAC01000177.1, read on the forward strand.
TCTTGCCACTTTGGGGGCAAGAGTGACTTTGACAGAAACCACCACAGGCTGGGATGAACTCGGCCCCACTGGCAGAGACGATTAGGAGTGGAGATTTCAGTCTCCAAACTCTGAATACTTAAGGAGAGAAGGCTGTGGGCCACACACGCCAGCAGCCCCCCTGTCAGCAGCTTTGGGCAACAGGAGCTGTTGCAACACTGTGGGTTCTTAGCAGAAAGCCAGGTTATGGCTCTGATAGTGCACACCTGCTTCTTTAAACCAGCGTTGTTTCCCCCTTTTCTGCCCATCACAGAATGCATGAAAAATACTACTTGCAGTGCACCTGCCGTAAACCCAGGACGCAGCTTGTGGGCACAGCCCACCAGCCTGGAGGCTCTGGTGGCCCAGAAGGTATCAGATGTTAGCACACACAAGAAGTCCATTCCCGATGCTGGAATCTGTAATGATTTGCTCCCTCAGTGAGGCCTGCAGGCCTCTTGATTTCAGCCACAGAGCACCTGGGCTCGTTAGAACTGGGACCCTCAGACCCATCGAGGTTCATTTTATTTATCTTTATTTAAAAAAGAATTCATGTTAGAGAGAGAGAGCGAGCATGCAGGGGCAGAGGCAGAGGGAGAGAGAATCCTGAAGCCGATTCCCCGCTGAGCATGGAGCTTGATGGAGGGCTCAGTGTGGCGCTGGATCCCAGGACCCCGAGATCATGACCTGAACTGAAACCCAAAGTTGGCAGCCCAACTGACAGAGCCACCCAGTCACCCCCATAGAGTGTTGTTTTATTTTATTATTTTATTTATTTTTATTTTGTTTTGTCTTGTTTTATTTTTTCCACCATCATTTTAAGGGAGCTCCGTAAGGGTGCCTTGTGGACACTGAAGTTGGAGAAGTGTTGGTCTACAGGGTAATGTCTAATGTCTGCCTTCTTTGCATGCTCTATCAGGCCCTACCGACCTTCCCAGCCCCACCTTTGGTCATCGCTCCTCCCCAACCCAATCACAGTGAAGTGTCGATATTGCCTGAAAGCACTCAGCACTCTATTCTTTGCATGGCTGATTCTCTGCCTGGAACGTGCTTTACCTGCCCTTCTGAACGCTTGCTTATGCTTCACCTGTCAATTTAAAAGTCAGGGGTCACCAAGCCCAGCTGAATTAGGCAGAGGAGGACACTGGCCCCTTATAAATTCTTCCTTCCACCTGCTATTCCCACGGTCTGTGGGACTATTCTAGAACGCATCATGTTAGACAATAATTATCTGTTTACTATCTATTTTCTCAAGCAGACTGTGAGCTCTTGGTGTCAGCAGCTCGGATTTACTCATCTTTGAATTTCTAGGAGGTAGCACAGCACATGGTATGTAAAAAAAGTCATGCTTATTGGAACCATCAGTCAGGAAATCTTGCTGCCCGTGTCTTCCAGAAAACCATTTCCTCTAACAGCAATAGTGTCATGTATGATATGTATAAATCAGTTAAAAATAATTCTGTTTGTACTCCTCTGATTTGTAGCCAGTTTCATAAAATGCAAAATAGCATATACACCCATTTCTTATCCCTCAAGCCAGATGTAAAATTATGGCGTAACTTTTCAAGACTGAATATATTTTAACCGTAATAAAGGTATTACAAGGAGAAGTTAAATCACATCTAAATAAGTTATAGAAGAAAAACATCTTCTGCTATGACCCCTATATACTCAATCACTGTTCAGTGCTTATTTTTTAAAAACGTAAGCCTAAATATTGATCACTGTTTTTCTTTCCTTAAAGATACTAAAAAATCCTTACGATAGTTGGTCTGTGTCTACTTTAAAAATCACATTCTCAAAACAAAACAAAACAAAATCATGTTCTCCTATTTTTTTTTAAGATTTTATTTATTTATTTGACACAGAGAGAGAGATTACAAGTAGGCAGAGAGGCAAGGCAGAGAGACAGGGAGAGGAGGAAGCAGGCTCCCTGCTGAGCAGAGAGCCCGATGCGGGCCTCGATCCCAGGACGCTGAGATCATGACCTGAGCCGAAAGCAGAGGCTTTAACCCACTGAGCCACCCAGGCGCCCTCATGTTCTCCTATTAATGTCCTTTTTCTTTTCTCAATAATTGTAAACTTAATCTCCAAACACATCCTCAGCTGACCTTCTCCACACACCACTCTCTAAATCTTCATCGGGCTACTAGAGCCATTCCACCATGTTGGGGAGATCCATAAAAGGAAGATGTTACAGAAGACTGAATTTCCCCTCATGGCTAGATAATTATTGGCATAATTTACCAAAGAATTCCAGCATGGGAGACCACACCATGTGCCAAATAAAGCCAGGCAGTTAGAGTGTCTTTCCTCTTCTGAGTTTAGGAAAGTGGGGTGGGGGGGAAGGGAAGGACGTTGACTCTGTCAGGAGTTGATGTGAGCATCCATCTTTGAGAGGAAGAACTCCAAGACATGAGAAGGGGACAGGGTGGTGACAGCCAAGACTCCCTAGCAGAGAGAGAAGAAGACCCAACAGGGGTTTGCCCACCAGCTCTCAGAAAACACGGAAAGGGAGGAAGTAATTTCAAAATGTGTAGAATAAAACTACACAGTTTTATTTTACATCAGGCACAGATGACTGATGGAGAACCCCCAGTTTAGGAAGTTCCTTCTTTTAATGCAGTGACTTAGTATTAAAAAGAAAGAAAAAAAAATCTCTCACATGTGCAGAATGGGCTGGTCCAGAGCTTTGAGCTGACTCCGAGAGGCCCAGTGAATAAAGAAAGGTCCTTTTACCTCCTACAGGGGGCGTCTTGCAGATGTGGTTCACAGGCTAAAGGAGAAAGGGCTATGCTTTACTATCACAGGGTAGACGAAAATAGCACTCATCTCCCTTGTCTCGTCTAGCTAATCTGTCCCTAAAAGCCGACACAGAAAATTCGGGGCTGTTCCTCTATCCTGGGAGCACCAGCATATTTCACAGACCAGGAATCCCTGTGCAAATCTCCCTTCTCCCTTCGCACCTCAGAGTGTGTACACAGGACTAAGTAAGCTAAGGTACGTGGACCATGATTTGGCTTGGTGTGAACACCAAAGCCCTCTCTCCTTCTCCCAGAAACTGGGCCACTGAATGTCAGACTTATGCTGTGCTAAGCAAAATATGTCAAGCAGAGAAAGACAATTCTCATATGGTTTCACTTACATGTGGAACATAAGGAATAGCATGGAGGACCACAGGGGAAGGGAGGGAAAACTGAAAGGGAAAAAATCAGAGAGGGAGTCAAACCATGAGAGACTCTGGACTCTGTGAAACAAACTGAGGGTTACCGGGGTGGGGGTGGGGTCGGGAGGGTGACCGGGAAGGGCACTGGGTGGGGCGCCTGGGTGGCTCAGTGGGTTAAAGCCTCTGCCTTCGACTCAGGTCATGATCTCAGGGTCCTGGGATCGAGTCCCGCATCGGGCTCTCTGCTCAGCAGGGAGCCTGCTTCCTCCTCTCTCTCTGCCTGCCTCTCTGCCTACTTGTGATCTGATCTCTCTGTGTCAAATAAATAAATAAAATCTTTTAAAAAAAGGGGGGGGGCACTGGGTGATGAGCACTGGGTGTTATATGCAACTAATGAATCATTGAACACTACATCAAAAACCAATGATGTACTATATGTTGGCTAATTGAACATTAATTAAAAAAAAGTGGGGGGAGAGGGTGGATCTGAAAGGGGGGGGGAAGAATATGGGCATTAGTGCCCAGCCCATCCCATCACCAAGTGAAACTGTAAGAAATCTGATGCACCAAAGCCCCTACAGAACCAAGAAACACCTTTTCCTCTAAGGAGGATTCACCTACCCCTCAAGCTGAGGTGCCCCCCTCCTCCCCCACCAAGGCGAGGTGCTGCTGTCTGGAGGGGCCTTTTCTGCACTCTCTCTCCGGGCTTATTCATGCATGGGCCAGGGCACTTCCCCTCTTGTATTGAAATTACTTTTTTTTTTAATTTTTAAAAGATTTTATTTATTTATTTGGTAGCACAAGCAGGGGGAGCATCAGGCAGAAGGAGAGGGAGAAGCAGACTGCCCGCCGAGCAGAGAGGCCGATGCGGGGCTCAATCCCAGGACCCTGAGATCATGACCTGAGCTGAAGCAGACGCCTAACCGACTGAGTCACCCAGGCGCCTCTGAAATTACCTCTTGCTACTCTTACTTTGCTCCCCAACTGTAGCACAAGGCCCTCCCACGGGGAACTGAATCTCACTTGGTTTCAGATACCCAGTGCTTCCAATACAGAAGAGGGGCCAGTTCACTTTTGTTGAATAGAATTGCATTCCTCCCAGTTTCCCGGCACAGCCTGCAGTGGTCCTGGGAAAGGTAAACAAACGGGCTCCCCACCCAGCTCTGCCTTCGTCCTGGCAACTTTGAGCACGCCCTTCCCTGTGTCAGATCTCATTACTGTACAACACGGGAATCATAAAATGTGCCACCTGGCTTAGCAGAAACAATAAAAACCAGTGTGTCCTTGTCTGGAAAGTGCCCAAAGCTCTTTAGAGTTCAGAGGGTGTTCAGTTCAGAGTTTTTATAATAAGAGGACAGCATGTCAGCCCGCCCAGGCAAATCTCAGACAGGACAGGAATTTCATCTTGTTTTTTTTCAATAAACTTTTTATTTTGGGGGGTTTTAGGTTCATAGAAAAATTACAAAGATAGTACCGAGGTCCCAAATACTCCGCACCCAGTTTCCCCTATTTTTTTTTAAGATTTGATTTTTAAATAATCTCTACACCCACCATGGGACTTGAACTCACAACCTTGAGAGGGAGAGTCGCACACTCTACCGATGGAGCCAGCCAGACACCCTAGTTTCCCTATTATTAACACCTGACATTACTGTGGTACATTTGCTATAATTCATTAACCAGTATCAGTGCATTATTACTATTATTATTGAAATTTTATTTATTTGACAGAGAGAGAGAGAGTGGAACATAAGCAGGGGGAGTGGAAGAGGGAGAAGCAGGCTTCCCTCTGATCAGGGAGCCCAATGCAGGACTCAATCCCAGGACCCTGGGATCATGACCTGAGCCGAACGCAGACACTTCACTGACTGAACCACCCAGGCGTCCCTCAGTGCATTATTATTATTATTTTTAAAGATTTTATTTATTTATTTGATAGAGATCACGACTAGGCAGAGAGGCAGGCAGAGAGAGAGGGGGAAGCAGGCTCTCCGCTGAGCAGAGCACCCGATGTGGGGCTCGATCCCAGCACTCTGGGATCACGACCTGGGCCGAAGGCAGAGGCTTTAACCCACTGAGCCACCCAGGTGCCCCTCAGTGCATTATTATTAACTATATTCTGATCTCCTTGGGTTTTACCTTGTGTCCTTTTTTCCGTTCAGGATCCCACAAAGGACAGCATCTTACATTTAGTTAATCGTGTCTCCTCTTGGTCGGGACAGTTTTCAGACTTGCCTGTTCTTGACGACTTCAACGGTTTTGAGGCACGCCGGTCAGGTATTTTGTAGAATGTCCCTTAGTTGGCCTGTGTCTGTTTTTCTCCATATTAGATGAATTATGGGTTTGGGGGGGCAGGTCACAGAAGTAAAGTACATTTTTTATACCTTCTTCCTTCTTAAAAATCCTGTGTCCACCCCTGACCCCTCATCTTTTCCTCCACCTGCCCCCCCAAAGAGCCCCATCCTGTTACTGTATTGAGAGTGCCTGTTAGCACCAAGGACATGGTTCGATTCTAGGAAGGATTCTGGGGAGTCCTTCTTCCCCAGCAGCAGTGGCTCCTCAGAAAACAATTTCTTGCCAGAGCCACAGGCCAGAAGTGGAGCTTAGCTAAAGGACCAAGCAAAGGCAGGACGCCTCTGGCATAGAGAACAGACTTGTGTGTGGTTGCCAGGCCCGGCGGAAGACACTGCCTGAGGGATTTTACCATCCTTTGTGAGCAATGAGACCCTGGAAGACAGAGCAAGCAACAAGTGATGAAAATGCAGCCCCCACTTGGTGTGAAGGTGCTTTCAAACTTCGGGTTTCTGTTCCTTGCCCTCGGTTTTTGAAGCGCATAGAAGATGGAGACCGAGTCCAGGGCGCAAACATCAAATCAGAGGCAAACAGATTCATTATCTCCATCCCCTAATCCTGTGTCACCTGTGCCTTTGAATAACCCAACAAGTGCCCCAAGATATGGAACAGTGATCCCTAATTGCATCTTTGTAGGAGGAATTGACTTTAAGACAAATGAAAATGATTTAAGAAAATTTTTTTCCCAGTATGGGTCTGTAAAAGAAGTGAAGATTGTAAATGACAGAGCTGGAGTGTCCAAAGGGTATGGTTTTGTCACTTTTGAAACACAAGAAGATGCACAAAAAATTTTACAAGAGCCTGAAAAACTTAATTATAAGGATAAGAAACTGAACATTGGTCCAGCAATAAAAAAACAACAAGTAGGAATCCCTCGTTCCAGTATAATGCCAGCAGCTGGAACAATGTATCTAACGACTTCAACTGGATATCCTTATACTTATCATAATGGTGTCGCTTATTTTCATACTCCAGAGGTAACTTCTGTCCCACCACCTTGGCCTTCACGTTCTATTTCTAGTTCCCCTGTGATGGTAGCTCAGCCAGTTTATCAGCAACCTGCATATCACTACCAGGCCCCTGCACAGTGTCTACCAGGACAGTGGCAGTGGAGTGTTCCTCAGTCTCCTGCCTCTTCTGCTCCATTCTTATACCTGCAACCTTCTGAGGTTATTTATCAACCAGTGGAAATTGCACAAGATGGTGGATGTGTTCCTCCTCCTCTATCTCTGATGGAAGCTTCAGTTCCAGAGCCTTATCCTGATCATGGGGTTCAAGCAACATATCACCAGGTTTATGCTCCAAGTGCCATCACTATGCCTGCACCTGTGATGCAGCCCTAACCAATGAAAGTAAGAAGTTTGTTTTGAAAAAAAAAAAAAAGAAAGAAAGAAAATACAGCCCCTCTCCGAGAGGCACCTGGTCCGAGGACCATCCCCGCTTCCTCGGCAGTGCCTGAGGCCTGAAGAAGAATGGCAGAACCTGAAGAGGTTCTGAATATGACAGCTCCTGCCTGGTGACAAAGAGCCTGGGCCCTCTCCTGGCTCTGCAGCCGCCTCTCCTGGTGACTTTGGGCTGAATCATCCCACTGTTAGCATCTCTGAAGGGGGGACATAACAGTTTATACATGCCTCAGCAAATTCCATGGAGACCCAATTGATGGCGTGTGGCGGCTGGGAGCAGAGGGTCAGGAAAGGATTTTTGGTGCCAAAATGTGGTTATATTAAAGAATGGACACAGGACCCATGGGCAGAAAGAGCTGCACTGGGTTTGTAAGGGGCAATTGATGCTATACTTTTAAACTTGGGGGAGAGGATGGGGTAGAGATAAAGGAAGTTTCCAGATGGGTTTTCATACATTAAAGAAAACTTCTGCCATACCCTGGAGGTCAGGCTACCATTGAGCTAAGGTTGCCTTTTTCCTTTAGCAGAGCATCAGCATGAAGGCAATTTTGAACTCCTTCAGGAACGTCCCATTCTGCTTGTCTCAACTGTTTGTCCGTGGGCTGGCTGCAGGTTGTAAGGAAACTTAATTTTATCTACATTTCTTTGGCCTTTGTTCTCCCCATCTGATCTCTTAAAATACTGCATGACCCATAGTGAGTGCTCAATACATATTAACTATTATCATTATTATTACATGAAGATCGGAATGGAAATAATCTGGCAGTCGTCCTAAAGTTCAAACCCTAAGGCTCAGAAGGCTTCTAAATAAACTAGCTGAAAAAACAAAATTCAGATTTCCGGAAAAGATTCAGGAAGCCGCTCTCTTAAAAAAAAAAAAAAAGGCTCTACTTACAACCCACCTGTGCACCTGCTGGCAGGTGGAGTACAGAGGGTTAGGGTTTCTCCCGAGCATGGCTGGGTTAGACTTCCTCATGTCCCCTCCCACATGCTTTATACTTGGAATTATGTTCAGAGGGCAGTTAACAAGGGCTGAGTACTCTGCACTGTGTAGGGCCATGAAACAGAACTAAGCCAACTGGCCCTCACTGGAACAGTGAACTTGGACGTCAGCCCCTGAGCCAGCAAGCAAATGACCTGCCAACGCAAACAAGCTCCAACCTTCACTCCATCCTAGAGCTCTGGCAAGGAGACGAGCTGTGGTTCCTGAAAGTCACTCCATATCCTCTGTAAAGCGCTTTTATTTAGTTACTTGTTTGGGGTATATAATTTCTTAATTTATTTTTAAAATTCCAGTGTAATTAACATGATAGATTAGTTCACCTTGTTAATTAACAGTGTTACACAGTTTCAGCTGTATAATACAGTGATTTGACAATTCTATACATGACTCAGGGCTCATCATGGTAAGTGTGCTCTTAATCCCCTGCACCTCTTTCTCCCATCCCCCGACCCCCTCCCCCTCCGCTGTGGTAACCACCAGTTTGTTCTCTATGGTTAAGAGTCAGCTTTTTGTCTCTTTTTTTTGCTTGGGTCATTCGTTTGTTTCTTAAATTCCACATATGAGTGAAATCATATGGTGTCTTTCTCTGACTTACTTTACTCAGCATTGTACTCTCTAGATCTGTCCATGTTGTTATAAATGGCAACATTTCATTCTTTTTATGGATGAGGAATATTCCATTGTGTATATACGTATATATACCACTTCTTCTCTCTCCATTCTTCTAGCGAAGGACTCTCAGGTTGCTTCCATGTTTCGGTTATTGTAAATGATACTGCAGTAAACATAGGGGTTCATAAATCCTTTAGATTTAGCGTTTTCTTATTCTTTGGGCAAACCCAGTAGCGGAATTACTGGGTCATGTGAAATTCTATTCTCACTTTTTTGAGGATCCTCCATACTGTTTTCCCAGAGTGGCTGTACCCGTTTGCGTGCACACCACCAGTGTAGGAGGGCTCCCTTTTCTCAACGTTCTTGCCAATGCTTGTTTCTTGTGTTTTTGATTTTAGCCATTCTGACAAGTGTAAGGTGATATCTCATTGTGGTTTTGATTTGCATTTCCCTGATGATGATTGCTGTTGAGTTCTTTTCATGTCTATTGGCCATCTGGATGTCTTCTTTGGAGAAATGTCTGTTCATGTCTTCTGCCCATTTTGTAATCGGATTATTTGGTTTCTTTGATGTTGCATTGTATAAGTTCTTTATGTATTCTCGATACTAACCCTTATCAGCTACCTCATTTGCAGATATCGTCTCCCATTCAGTAGGTTGTCTTTTTGTCTTGTTGATTGTTTCTTTTGCTGTGCAGAAGACTTTTTTCTTTTAAGATTTTATTTATTAATTTGACAGAGAGAGACACAGCAAGAGAGGGAACACAAGCAAGGGGAGTGGGAGAGGGAGAAGCAGGCTTCCGGCTGAGCAGCGAGCCTGACGTGGGACTCGATCCCAAGACCCTGGGATCATTACCTGAGCCGAAGGCAGACGCTTAACAACTGAGCCACCCAGGCACCCCTGTGCAGAAGCCTTTTATTTTGATGTAGTTGCAGTAGTTTTTTCACACTTACAACCCCAAGATCAAGAGTTGCATGCTCCATGCACTGAGCCAACCAGGCACCCTTTAGTAGTTTATTTTTTATTTTGTTTCCCTTGCTTCAGGAGACATATCTAGAAAAATGTTGCTACCACCAATATCAGAGACATTACTGTCTCTCCTCTCTTCTAGAATTTTTATGGTTTCAAGTCTCACATTTAGGTCTTTAATCCATTTTGAGTTTATTTTTGTATTTGGTATAAGGAAGTGGTCCATTTCATTCTTTTCCATGTAGCTGTCCAGTTTTTCCAGCACCATTTATTGAAAAGACTGTCTTTTCCCCACTGTACATTCTTGCCTCCTTTGTCATAGATCAATTGACCATATAATCGTGGATTTATTTCTGGGCTCTCTATTCTGCCCCATCGATCTATGTGTCTTTTTTTGTGCCTGTCCTATACTGTCGTGATGACTACAGCTTTGCAGTGTAACTTGAAATCTGGCATTGTGATACCTCCAGTTTTGTTCTTCTTCAAGATTGCTGTGGCTCTTTGGGGTCTTTTCTGGTTCTATACAAATTTTAGGGTGTAAAGTGCTTTTAATTGAGAAGTATTACCAATGTTCTGTTAACCTCTTGGCCCAGGTCTCTGCTTCTGAAGAATATGACCAGAAACAAATGCAGTGATTTCTCCTCTTCATATGCCCTTTATACTCCAGATGTTATCCTGGTGCAAGTGAATAATAATGACAGAGAGGATTCATTGAGCCTACTATGCTGCTTACACTGCTAAGCTTTTACATGTGTGAATCCATTTAATCCTCACAACTCTCTGAGCCCGTGCTATTATAATACACCCATTTGCACAGAGGAGTGAACTGAGACACGGAGAAGTTAAATGAATTGCCAAAGGTCAAAGATCTCACCATGTGGCTCTATCAGTAGGGACTAGGTTTAGTTGCAGGGGAGTAGGAGGTACAGGTTTCCAGGTATTAAACGAGTAAGTCATGAGGATGAAAGGTACAGTGGCATAGATAAGACAGTCCGTTGTATTGCAATGGTGTCGTAAGGTGACACATGGTCACGATACTTGGGAACATAGCGTAATGTAGAAAGATGTTGAATCACTGTGTTGTACACCTGAAACCGATACAACATTGTGTGTCAACTGACTTGCAAGGCTGGAATGGCAGCCCCACCATTCCTAGAGACTTAGGCTCGTCTCTCTTCTCTGGTCATACTAGCGCATGACTTCTTTTTTTTTTTTTTTTTTTTTTTTAAAGATTTTTTTTTTTTTTTTGACACAGAGAGGGAGATTACAAGTGGGCAGAGAG
>LNAC01000177.1:2276489-2305919 GCA_002007465.1 Ailurus styani
AAAGCAGAGGCCTTAACCCACTGAGCCACCCAGGCGCCCTAGCGCATGACTTCTATCCTCAGGCTTTCCTCAGTAGTCCAAGCTGGGGATTCGCTGGAATGCCAGACATCAGATCGGGGTGTCGGTAAGAAGAGAGGGGAGGAGGGGAGGAGGGGCTGGCTGCTTGGTAGAGGATGTGACTCTTGATCTCAGGGTCATGAGTTTGAGCCCCACATTAGGCATCATTTATTTTTAAAAAAATAGCAGTAAGGGCACCTGGGTGGCTCAGTGGGTTAAAGCCTCTGCCTTCGACTCAGGTCATGATCTCAGGGTCCTGGGATCGAGCCCCTTATTGGGCTCCCTGCTCATTGGGGAGTCTGCTTCCCCCTCTATCTCTGCCTGCCTACTTGTGATTTCTCTCTGTCATATAAATAAATAAAATCTTTAAAAAAAAAATAAAATCGGGCACCTGGGTGGCTCAGTGGGTTAATGCCTCTGCTTTCGGCTCAGGTCATGATCTCAGGGTCCTGGGATCGAGGCCCGCATCGGGCTCCCTGCTCAGCGGGGAGCCTGCTTCCCCCTCTATCTCTCTCTCTGCCTGCCTCTCTGCCTCCTTGTGATCTCTCTCCCTCTGTGAAATAAATAAATAAAATCTTTTAAAAAAAATTAAAAATAAATTAAAAAAAGAGAGAGAGGAGGGGGGAAGAAGAGGGCAAAAGGACTTTCCAGGTGTCCCACTTAACAACTTCCCATTGATATCTCACTGGTCATACTGGTCTCCCTGCAAAGGAGGCTGGGAAATTTGTTTTGTTTTTCAGATAGGGAAACTTTATCAAGGTTCTATAACAAAAAAAAGGGGGGGAGAGAAAAAATTTCGGGCACATGTACCATAAAATATAATTTCTCAACACTGGAGCTGTGGTGTCGGTCGGCAGGTGAAGAAAGGGCGGAAGTACTGTTTTTATTTGCCACTTGTGGCAGTCACTTAGAAAATCAAACAAAGGTGATGTCCATGATAGAAAAAAAAAAAAAGGTAAAACTTTACTAAGATTTCCAGTTTCCCCTTGTCCACAGTTTAGAGTTATAATGAACATAGCGTAATCCCTCTTAAGCAGGAGCCCGACATAGGGCTTGATCCCAGCCCTCCTTCTTCTTCTTCTTTATGAATGAGATTTTATAATTTCATAGTATTTAAATGTTGTTTAGGCTCTTAACAGTTAAGATTAAAAGCAAGACAGAGTGGTATTTCAATGAAATAATTTCCTTCCGTATTGTTATTCTGAAAATTTTGTGAAAGATTTATTTATTTATTTGAGAGAGATAAAGAGCAGGGGAGGGGAAGAGGGAGAGAATCTCAAGCAGACTCCCCACCAAGTGTGGAACCCCACCCAGGGCTTGTTCTCTAGACCCTGAGATCAAGACCTGAGCAGAAATGAGGAGTTGGCCACTCCTCTGACTGAGCCACCCCGGTGTCCCTTTTTATTCTGAAATTTTAATCTGAAGTCCTTTTTTTTTTTTCCCTCAAGACATTATTCTTCAGATTTCTCTTTCAAAGAGTAAATGTCCAATATCAAAGCTTTCATTTGTCTTTTAAGGAAAGAAAGGAAAAGAATATTTGAATTAGCTGTTGAGAGGATTTCATAATCGGGTCAGATACAGTACCTGATAAATGATCCAAACCTCTTATTTGACCTCAGTTTCTCCAGTTGTAGATATAGTCATTTGTTCCTTGAAGAAATACATATAGTGGGCTTTGACAGGTGTCAGATGCTTTATATCTGATGATCATTTTCCTCCCATTGTTAACAAAATAACGGACTAATGTGTAACAAATGGCTTAAAGTTTGTTTCTCAGGGGCGCCTGGGTGGCTTAGTCAGTTAGCATCTGCCTTTGGCTCAGGTCATGATTTCAGGGTCCTGGGATCGAGCCCTATGTCGGGCTCCCGCTTAAGAGGGATTCTGCTTCTCCTTCTCCCTCTGCAGCTCCCCCTCCCCACCCCACTTGTGGTTGCTTGCTCTTTCTCTCATTCAAACAAATAAAAAATCTTAAACTAATTAAAGTTTGTTTCTCAATGAGAGCTTTTATGGTTAAATGTTTTTTTTAAGTATGCCTTTTCATACAGATAAACCAAATTAGCCACATTACAAAAAGAAACTTAAAACTCTGTGTTTGGAATCATGAGGTACAAATATTTCAACTAAGTACACATTATGCATAGCAAAACATATTAGGAATCTTTGTATGTAAGTATCCGGGAAGATAAATATTAATGATTTTCTTTTGTAAGAGTAAATGACATGCTGTGAAATGCCTTTATGAAATACAATGCTTTCCCCAGCAAGCTGGTGTAACTCTACAATGGATGTATTTGCAGAAAATATTCTTCTCAGTTATATTAATGTAGCTGTATTGCTTCTCTTAGGAAATATTTATAAATAAATATTACTCCTGTGTTCCAGAAATGTATTAGAAAGAAAATTAGAGTGGAAGACTCTGTGTGGAAAATATTATAAAAATGTTTCCCCTGATAGAATTCAGAATTGTGCATGTGTCAGTAAATTAAGAGACATGAGTTCAGAGTCAGAGCCTCGGGCTGTGGCTGTGATGTCGTGGTTTGTCTTCAGTTCATTACTAATTCTGATTACCTCCTGACACTTGACAAGCCATTCAGACCATTGAATTGTTCCCGTTTTGTTTGCCAGCACACAGCCCACAGTAGGCTGCAGGAGGAGCATCTGAGCACCAAGGAGCTTCGGTATACCAGTTAGAGACCTAACAAAGGTGTGAGCATTGGGGAAAGACACCACAAAAGTCAGCTGAGGCCTTAGCATGGAGCATATTCACTTGAAATTACAAAAGACACAGCACCCTCCATCTCAATTGTGGCTCCAAATAAGAAGCAGATGAAGTAAAGCAGGGTCATTGAGAAAAGGGGCAGCTAGAATAGCGAGGCTCTGAAGGAGAATGTTCTGTTGAAAGGGAATCAGTATGGCAGACACAAGAATGCAGCAAACAGGTTAATGAATATACTTCTCCATGTGCTCTCCCTGTGGTGCCCTTGATCTTATTCAGGAAAAGATGATAGATTATTTTAAATTTATACCATAGCTGCTCCCCTTGCCTTGGCTTATAGTTTGGAGATAGGTGAAAACGTGCCTACTTCTTGGCCAAAAGGTTGTCCTTCCTGCTCCTCAAAGTCAGTTATTTTTTAGTGTCCCTTTCTTAGCATTTGTTTCAACTCTGCAGATTTCTGCCCAGCTATTTCTCTCCCCTGTAAGAGAACAGCACGCTCAAGCCCTAGAAAGTGCTTTAATCCATAAATCAACTTATATCAGTGCTTCCTACTCTTTTTTTTTAAAGATTTTATTTATTTATTTGACAGAGAGAGAGAGAGATCACAAGGAGGCAGAGAGGCAGGCAGAGAGAGAGGAGGAAGCAGGCTCCCCGCTGAGCAGAGAGCCCGATGTGGGGCTCGATCCCAGGACCCTGAGATCATGACCTGAGCCGAAGGCACAGGCTTTAACCCACTGAGCCGCCCAGGTGCCCCATTGTGGCTCCTACTCTTAATTTCAAAATAACAGAGGTACGAACCGTGCTTTTTGTTGAGGTACCCCAGGGCAACAAGGAGATTTTTAATATATACCTCAGTGGCAAAATAGAACAATAGACACATTTTGTCATTTTTTGCCAGAGCCCGTCAACTCCTTGTCTGATAATTAGCAGCCAGTCCTATACTGATTGATACCTCTTAATTTACCCCATCTCCTCATTCACTGCCATCAAAAACAATACTGAGATCCTATAAATCATTCCTTCTCCTTCCTCCCCATGTCTACCCCCCCAACACTCACAGAACAAAACCACCTTCTAAAACAAATGAAGAGGGACGACTGGGTGGTTCAGTTGGTTAAGCAGCTGCCTTCGGCTCATGTCATGATCCTAGGGTCCTGGGATTGAGTCCCGCATCGGGCTCCTTGCTCGGCAGAGAGCCTGCTTCTCCCTCTGCCTGCTCTGCCTGCTGTTCCCCCTGCTCGTGCTCTCTCTCTCTCTCTCCGATAAGTGAATGAATAAAATCTTTAAAAAAAATTTTAAAAAAATTAAGAACACCAGGAAGATAGCTCTTAGAAGCACCCCATTTAGCTAATTACCAGCACTATCTCTGGCTCAAAGCAGCAATGCTGAGATCCTTCAGGATGGGAAATACATCGATGCTGATTTCATGAAGCTGAAGGACTGACACAAAGTGGACCTTTGCCCCAGGAAGATGACAGAGGTGCCGAGAAAAGTTCTTCAGCCTCACAAAGAGTACACTTTTGTGGCAGATGAGACAAGCAGATCAAAGAAACTAAAAACGGAGTATGTGCTTCAATTATTTATGATGCTGCTGCAGCTGTATTGATCAGAGGCAGTTTTCTCTCTCAGCCTCACCTTCCTGTACCTCCAGAAGCAGCCACCTACCCCCCAAAGCTTTATGCCACGATGTGGACAGGAGGCGGGGAGGGGTGGGTTACTACTGGTCAGGACCTTGGTTAAGAGAAGACTAGTTATCCAGTAGAGTTCTGCCATATCTCATGACAAACAAACCAATGATCTCTTTGCATATCTCATTTCCTAGGAAAGAAATGGTGTATCATTTCACGGCATAGCCTGCAGGAAAAAAAGGTTCTGCCCTCCCTGTCCAGATCACATTACCTCAGCCTCCAAAGGCCTAAAACGAAATTGAAGCTTTCAAAACACATGATGGTATCAAGAGGACATTTGTATTTTTAAGAACCTCGTTTATCATGTTCGCTGCTGAGTCCACATGGCCAGAACGCTGCAAGGCACACAGTAGGTGCTCAGTCGTGGTTAGAGAGTGAGTGTTCTTGGTACACTGGATTCAGGTAACAGAGGTTGGGTGCTCAGCAGCGTGTGTGAGGGAGTCATTGGCATACCAGCGTGTGTGAGGGAGTCATTGGCATACCAGATAGCGTGGGTGGGCCATTCTAGGCTTCCCCCGGGATAAAATCCTATTTACTGTCTTAGATTGAGGGTGGATTTAGGATATGCACACACAGTTCCAACTTTGCCATTTGGGAAACTCTAAGAGGAGGATTGATCCTTTGTCCTTAAAACAGACAATCCCAATGCAGTTTGTCCCACTCTTTGGGCCACACATTAGGTGTGATAAGCTTCTGAAAAAAAAAGAAAACATTAGAAGATACAATGTCCTTTTCACCTCAGGGAAAAGGGATTTGAAAATAATTCTGTTCTTTTTTCTTTTTTGAGATTTTCAGGTAATGTCTGCACCCAATGTAGAGCTCAAACGTACAGCCCTGAAATCAAGAGTTGCGTGTCTCTCTGACTGAGCCAGCTAGGTACCCCAAGAATACTGTTCTTTATGCGGCTGAGGTAATCAACACGTCTTTTTTTTTTTTTAAACAAAATCCAGTTCTGATACAGAGGAGAAAAAAAAATGGTAGCTGACCAAACTGGTTCATTCCAAGAAGAAATTCTACAAATTTGTCCCAAATTGTTGTTGAAAGCCATCTAGGAAAGGTATTTGGTGACATACCATTACAGACAACTTTGGTCAGGGTACTGCCTTTCTGGGGCACCTGGGTGGCTCAGACATTAAACGTCTGCCTTTAGCTCAGGTCATGATCCTGGGGTCCTGGGATGGAGCCCACATAGGTCTCCCTACTTAGTGGGGAGCCTGCTTCTCCCTCTCCTCCCTGCTTGTGCTGTCTTTTGCTCTCTCTCTCTCTCTCAAGTAAACAAATAAAATCTTAAAAAAAGAAAAAGGTACTACCTTTCTTCCTAATAGTTAACATTTTATGAGATTAAATAAAAAAGCACATTAAAAGAAATGGAAATGTTAGGTAGCCATGCCAAATTTTCTGACAATATTTAAATCAATCAGAGAGTACTAGATAGAAATAATCAGGTTCCAGCAAGAGCCTACAAATGGAATTAGTCTCAGATTTAAAAAAGATGAAAAAAAAAGATTTAAAATGATGGAAGGTAGAGCTGTACAAAGGCTTCTGTCCCTCTCTTTGCAAATTCCTAGAAATGGCAGATGTTATTATTATTATTTAAATTCATAACAGTACAAGAAAACCGAAATGGATACCCTGAGGGGGCCAGAATTTATTGGAAGGAATCCCTGAAATATGCAAAGCAGATGCAATCTTATTAACAGAGAAAGTCCACTACCTACAAATGGGAATTACTTCAAATTTGCTCCTGACTCAGAAAGGGCAGATACAATGAACAGGAAGAGCCCTAGGCTACCAGAAAGTGATTAGATGGTATGAATGTGAACATTAAAGCAAAAATGCTGAAGAACATGTTAGTACATCAGATTCAGTAATGTGTTAATAGAATTATATATGCTAACCAAGCAGGATTTACACCAGGAGAGATTCCATATTGAAAAACTAGACTAATGTAATTAACTCTATTACTAGATTAAAAATGGAAATAGATGTCCCAGAAAACATTTGATAAAATTCAGCATATATAATATAAATTTTTTTGGCATACTAGGAATAGAAAGAACCCTCTTAACCTAATGCAGAATAGTAATCCAAAATCCTTAAGCCAACAAATCTTCAGCTACAGAGGACTGTTTCCATTAAAGTCAGAAATAAGACAAGAAAGGATGTCACCACTTCATTATCCAACGTTATGCTGGAAGTTCTAACAAAAGACAAGGGGAGAAAACCCCCTCTAAATATTATCAGTGAATAGGAAAAAATGACCTAGAGATATATTCAGAAAGTATAATTAATTGTCTTTCTAAAGAATTCCAGGAGAGTGGTGCCTGGGTGGCTCAGTTGTTCGGCATCTGCCTTTGGCTTGGGTCATGATCCCAGGGTCCTGGGATCGAGCCCTGCATCGGGCTCCCTGCTCAGTGGGAAGCCTGCTTCTCCCTCTCCCACTCCCCCTGCTTCTGTTCTCTCTCTCACTGTGTCTCTCTCTGTCAAATAAATAAATAAAATCTTAAAAAAAATAATTCCAGGAGAATCAACTAACCAACTATTCGAAATAACTAGAGAACACAATAAGGTGACCAGAAATAAGATAACAGAAAAAATAATTCATAGCCTTCTCCAAAAAAAAAAAAAAAAAAAAAAAAAAAAAAGAAAAGAAAAGAAAAAGAAAAAGAAATTCATAGCCTTCCAACATGGTAGCAATATCCATGTAAGGGTCATTGCTATGGACTGAATGTTTGTGTCCCCTCAAAAATTCACCTATTGAAATCCTACCCCCCAATGAAATGGCATTGGGATGTGGGCCTTTGGGAATTGATTAGGTCATGAAAGGGGAGCCCTCATGAATGGCATTGGTTGCTCTTATAAAAAAGAGCCCTGAAAGCTCTCTTGCCCCTCCCTCCATGTGAGAACACGGTGAGAAGACAAGGCAGTCTACTGTGGCTAGGTGTGGACCTCTTTGGGTTTATCTTTCTTGGAGTTGAGTTCTTGAATGTGTAGATTAATGTTTTCCATCCATTTTGAAAAATTTTTAGCCATTATTTCTCCAAATATTTTCTCTACCATCTTAACACTATACATATATATATGTATATTAATACATGTTATATATATGTATATTAATATATATGTTATATATATAATCAATACTATATATTAATATGTTTGTATATAGAACACCATATTTATATTTATATATACAATTTTTTTAAGTTTTTGTTTTGACTCCAGTTGGTTAACATACAGTGTAATATTAGTTTCAGGTGTACAATATAGTGATTCAGTACTTCCACACAACACCTTGTGCTCATCACAAGTGTGCTTCTTAATCCCCATCAACTATCTCAGCCATTCCCCACCCTCTCCCCTCTGGTAACCATCAGTTTGTGCTCCATAGTTAAGAGTTTGTTTCTTGGTTTGTTTCTCTTTCTCTCTGTCTTTATTTCCCTTTGCTCATTTGTTTTATATCTTAAATTCCACATGTGAGTGAGATCATATGGTACTTGTCTTTCTCTGACTGACTTTGCTTAACATTATACTGTCTAGCTCCATCCATGTCCTTGCAAATGACAACACTTTCACCATCATCTTCATTATCCATTCGTCAATTGATGGACACATGGGCTGCTTCCATTATTTTACGTGTTTTATATATATATATATATATATATATATATATATATACACACACACACACAGACACACACACACACACACACTTTGTATGCTATATAAAAACAAGAGTATGGATATACTATAAATTATTCAAGCATTCCTTTATTGATGAAAATTAAATTTCTTCCAGTCCTTTACCATTATAAACAATGTTACAATGAACATATTTATACATGCCTCCTTGAAAGGTGCTTCTCTGAATAGATACTGAAAAGTGGAATTGCTGGGTCACTTAACATTGTAATCACTGTTGCCAAATTGCTCTCCAAAGTAGCTGTTTCAGTACTCAAAACCAGAAGTTCTTTTTTTTTTTTTTTAAAGATTTTATTTATTTATTTCACAGCGGGAGAGAGATCACAAGGAGGCAGAGAGGCAGGCAGAGAGAGAGAGAGAGGGGGAAGCAGGCTCCCTGCCAAGCAGAGAGCCCAATGCGGGCCTCGATCCCAGGACCCTGAGATCATGACCTGGGCCGAAAGTAGAGGCTTTAACCCACTGAGCCACCCAGGCACCCAAAACCAGAAGTTCTTAAAGGGACACATTCCCTTACATTCTCAGGAAATTTTGAATTTTAAAATCCATTTGATTTCTGATAATCTAATGAATGAATGATGATGTCTCATTGCTTTAATTTCTGTTTCCCTGATTACTTTTGTGGTTCTGCATCTTTTCATGTTTATTGGTCATTTGTTTTCCCTCATTTACAAATAATTTGTCCATATCCCTTACCCATTTTTCTGTTGGGCTACTTGTTTTTTTCTTATTGATGTATAGGAGGTTATTTATATATTCTTTTTTTTTTTAAGTATTTATTTGAGAGAGAGAGAGAGCGAGCGAGAGAAAAAGAGTGTGCACAGATTGGGGGAGAGGCAGAGGGACAAGCAAACTTCTCGCTGAGCAGGGAGCCTGAAATGGGGGTCGATACCAGGACCCTGAGATCATGACATGGACTGAAGTCAGACACTCAACCAACTGAGCCACCCAGGTGTCCCATTATTTATATATACTTAAATATATCCTTTTATGTTATATATATTACAAATATTTTTTCCCAGTCTCTCTGATTTCTTTATCTTTGTATCTTACTGTACAGACTTTTCTTATCAGTATTTGATTTGCCTATCCTTTTACCGCTGATTCTAAGTATTGCCTTATTATTTAGTAAATATTATAAATCATGTAAAATCTAATCATGGGCTTTTATTCTAGAGTTTTTATTCTGTCTTCTGTCTCTACAGAGTCTTTATTCTGTCCTTATAGCAATTATTTTAATTATTGCATCATTTTTGTATTTGATAGAGCACTGTTCTTTTATAAATTTTGAGGGGCATGCTTATGCATTTCTCTTATGAATTAACTTTGGAATTATCTTGCCCAGGGGCCCCTGGGTGGCTCAGTCACTTGAGCATCTGACTCTTGGTCTTGGCTCAGGTCTACATCTCAGGGTTGTGAGTTCAGGCCCTACTTTGGGCTCCATGCTGGGTGTGGAGCCTACTAAAAAATTTTTTCCTTAACTTGACCAGTGTTTGGACAATTCTTAAGACTTTTATTGTGATTATTTTAGATTTACAGCTTCACTAAAAGATTGAAGGTATTCATGGCTAATAGCTTGTCTTACAAGATACGCTACAGGAAGTCTTCAGGGTAAAAGGAAATGCTTACAGATAACAAGAAACGATAAGCACCGGAAATTATAAACTTGTGAGTAAATTAATTGTTTCTCTTCTCTTAATTTCTTTAAAGAAAATAGAGTCTTTTGTTAGATTGTGTAAAGTGATACTGTAACACTGTACTCTTGGGTTTATAACATATGTAGATGTGATATGTGGTAGATAATAAAGGGAGGAGGATTAGAACTGCATTGTAAAATTACTATGTTTTACCAGAATTTAAGTCAGTATTAACCTAGTGTACATTGTGATCAGTTAATATATTTTTTTAATTTATTGATTTATTTGAAAGAGAGAGAGAAAGAGAGGGGGAAGGGGCAGAGGGAGAGAGAGAATCCCAAGCAGAGTCCCCACTCAGTGTGACCTAGTCATGGGCCTGATCCCACGAACCTGAGATCATGATTGAACTGAAACCTAGAGACAGATGCTTAACCGACTGAGGCACCCAGGCACCCTGTGATCAGTTAATATTTATACTAAATTCCTACAGTAACTATTAAGAAATATAAATGTTAAAAATCAACAGAAGAATGGGACAGGTATACTAAAAAGTATTTCACACAAAAGACGACAGGAGGAATAGCAGAATGAAGACAGAAGAAACTGACTTTAGGGACGCCTGGGTGGCTCAGTTGGTTAAGCAGCTGCCTTCGGCTCAGGTCATGATCCCAGAGTCCTGGGATCGAGTCCTGCATCAGGCTCCCTCTGCCTCTGCCTGCCACTCTGCCTGCTTGTGCTCTCTCTCTCTGACAAATAAGTAAATAAAGTCTTAAAAAAAAAAAAAAGAAGAAACCGACTTTACCTAACTGATTCATGGAACACTCTACCAACAGCAGAACACACATTCTTTGGAAGCACATGTGGAATATTGCCTCAAATGGATGAAATTCTAGGTGGGGGTCAATAAGCTACAGCCACCTAAATTTTTAAAACCATTTTTAACTCTACAATTCAATGGCATTAATTACATTCATAATGAGCAACCATCACCATTAACCACACCCAAAACTTTTTCATCGTTCCCAACGTAAACTCTGACCCCATTAAAGAGTAACTCTTCATTCCCCACTCCCTCCAGCCTCTCTAACTGACTTTGCATCCCTATGAATTGGCCTAGTCTAGATATCTCATATATGTGAAATCATACAATATTTGTGCTTCTGTGTCTGGCTTATTTCACTTGGCATAATGTTTTCAAGGGTTGGGTGCCTGGCTGGCTCAGTGGGTTAAAGCCTCTGCCTTCGGCTCAGGTCATGATCTCAGGGTTCTGGGATCAAGCCCTGCATCAGGCTCCCTATTGAGCAGGGAGCCTGCTTCCTCCTCTGTAGGCCTGCCTCACAGCCTACTTGTGATCTCTCTCTCTCTGTCAAATAAATAAATAATTAAAAATCTTTAAAAAAGGGCGCCTGGGTGGCTCAGTGGGTTAAAGCCTCTGCTTTTGGCTCAGGTCATGATCTCAGGGTCCTGGGATCGAGGCCCGCATCGGGCTCTCTGCTCAGCAGGGAGCCTGCTTCCCCCTCTCTCTATGCATGCCTCTCTGCCTCCTTGTGATCTCTCTCCCTCTGTGAAATAAATAAATAAAATCTTAAAAAAAAATCTTTAAAAAAATAAAATAATGTTTTCAAGGTCCATCCATATTGTCGCATTTATCAGAAGTTTATTCCACTTTATTCCATTCTATGTATATACCACATTTTGTGTACCATTCATCTATGATGAACACTTGGGGTGGTTTTTATGTTTTGATTATTGTAAAAAAAATTCAGCACTGAACATTTGTGAATAAGTATCTGGGTTTTGTTTTTGTTTGTTTGTTTTTTAAATATATGTTTGAGTCCCTGTTTGCAACACTTTGGGGTATACACCTAGAAGTGGGATTGCTGGGTTATGTGACAATTCAGTGTTTAACTTTTAGAGGGAACACTAAACTGTTTCCCGTGATGGCTCTACCAGTTGCATATTTCCACTAGCCATGGGCTCCAGTTTCTCCAAATCATTACCAGCACTTATTTTCCATTTTTGTTTGTTTTAATTACAGCCCTCATAATAGGTACATGAAGTGGAATCAATTGCAGTTTTGATTTGGTATTTCTCCAATGGCTGATGATGTTGAACATCTTTTCACGTGGTCATTAAGCTGTCTGATTTTGTAAAGAAAACCTTACCCACTGGTTTACCTATTGATGGTGGCTTGCATCCTGTAACTGCAGCGGTAAGTAGTTAAAAAGACCGTATGGCTGCAAGTGTAAAATGTTTCACTGATATCTCAGCCATTAAGAAAAAATTTGCTTGCTCCCATGTTAGACACTAAAAAGTCTCAATATATTTTAAAAACACTGAAATCAGATTTGCCTGGGTGGCTCTGTTGGTTGAGGGTCCAACTCTTGGTTTTAGCTCAGGTTTTGATCTCCGGCGTCCTGGGATCGAGCCCTGTGTCGGGCTCCTCGCTCAGCCGGGAGTCTGCTTGTCTCCCTCTCCCTCTCCCTTTGTCCCTCCCCCCACTCATGCCCAATCTCTCTCTCTCTCTGGAATAAATAAATAAATCTTTAAAATAGAAACACTGAAACCATTTAAGGCACAGTTTTTCAAAAACAATTACATTAGAAATCAACACAGAAATATGGGAAATCTAAAATATTTAGAAATTTGGAATTTTTTAGAAATTAAGCAACATATTTCTAAATAACCCATGGAGCCTTGTGAAGAAATGTGAAGGCTAATTTAGAGAACATTTCTTTTTTTTTTTTTTTAAGATTTTATTTATTTATTTGACACAGAGAGAGAGATTACAAGTAGGCAGAGAGGCAAGGCAGAGAGACAGGGAGAGGAGGAAGCAGGCTCCCTGCTGAGCAGAGAGCCCGATGCGGGCCTCGATCCCAGGACGCTGAGATCATGACCTGAGCCGAAAGCAGAGGCTTTAACCCACTGAGCCACCCAGGCGCCCTAGAGAACATTTCTAAGAGGAAAAAGAAAAAAAGGAGAGAGGGAAATAAGCCACAAGTGACTCTTAATGACAGAGATTGGGTCATGACAGGGTCGATGGAGGGTGGTGGGTGGGGGATGGGCTAGGTGGGGGATGGGTATTAAAGGGGGCACTTGTGATGAGTACTCGGTGTTTGTTGTATGTAAGTGATGAGTCACTGAATTCTACTTCAGAAACCTTTCTGAAGGTTTCTGAAAATTTCTCACTGAATGAAAACCAGAACAATACATCAAAATTTATGTAATATATCTAAATCAATATTTAATGGCTACAGACCAAATGCTTCTCTTATAGGATTGGGAATAAGGCAAGGATATCTACTTTTGTCATGTTTATTGTACATGATATTGTACTGAAGGTGCTAACCAAAGTTATAAGGCAAGAAAAATAAAGACTGGAAAGGGAATTGTAAAACTTGTTTAATTACAGATAACATGATAGGGAAGCTACAAATAAAACCTACAGGAATTAATAAATGAGTTTTAAAACATCACAAGGTACAAATTAATTATGCAATTATTATTTATATTTCTATATGCAAGCAATAAACAACCCAAAAATGAAATTAAGAAATCAGTTTCATTCCCAATAACAAAATGTTCAGCAATACATGTAACAAAAGGAGTGTAGTATATCCAACACCAAAAACTATACAGCATAGCTAGAAGTTAAAAATGATCTCAATAAATGGAGAGGTATTCTAATGGTTTAAAACTGGATTGAATGCATGGGTGGCTCAGTCAGTTAAGCCTCTGCCTTTGGCTCAGGTCACGATCCTGGGACCCTGGGATAGAGCCCTGCAATTGGCTCCCTGCTCTGCAGGGAGACTGCTTCTCCCTGTCCCTCTGCCTGCCACTCCCCCTGCTTGTGCACGCATGCGCGCGCTCTCTCTCTCTCTGCCAAATCAATCAGTCTTTAAAAAATCTGGATTATGAGATGATTGCACAACTCCATAATTTAATTAAAAAAACCTAAACTGTCCACTTAAAATTGGTGCACTTTATGGAGTGTAAATCATACCTCAACAAAGCTATTTAAAAAGAAAAGAATTGGGTTTTTAAAATGGCTGTTCTGGGTACAGGTGCTAGGATGCATTCATATCCAAAAGCCAAATTTCATGCTTGCACTTTTGAAATAAAAACCTTTGACGTAAATATGAGGGTTTCTTGGGGCACCTGGTTGGCTCACTTGGAAGAGTGTACAGCTCTTGATCTTAGGGTTGTGGGTTCGAGCCCCACACTGGGTGTATCAGTTACTGAAATAAATAAAAACTTTTTTTTTAAATATGAGGGTTTATTAAAACCAAGATCTTTGTAGATTTTTTTTAAAGATTTTATTTGGCAGAGAGAGACACAGTGAGAGAGGAACACAAGCCGGGGGAGTGGGAGATGGAGAAGTAGGCTCCCCGGGGAGCGAGGAGCCCGATGCAGGGCTTCATGCGGGGTTCCATGTGGGGCTCGATGTCGGGCTCGATCCCAGAACCCTGGGATCATGACCTGAGCTGAAGGCAGACCCTTAATGACGGAGCCACCCAGGTGCCCCCTTTGTAGATTTCTTACCAGCTCCTCACACTTAAACTGCCAACTAGTCATCCTCATAGATTTCAACCTTCTAAGCTTTCACAAATACTTGTGTCCACAGTCTTAAAAAACTTGAAACATGTATTCTGTCGGTATTTGTTAAAACTATTAGGTGTTACGTTGTTTCCCATCAGAAGGAGAAAGTAGGTCACTATGGATAAAAATGAAGTCAAGACTGTGTATCTCTGTGAGTTAAATTTATTTCAATAATTGGCCTGGCAATGGAGCAGTTGTATTGAAAACTCCCCATTAGGTGGAAGTTGGCAATTAGAGGGTTTCCCCCCAGCAAGGCTCCCTTTCTTCACACATTACATAATCCCTCTGTTAAATATCTTTCTCTTAGGTAGGGAAGTTCCCTGTGAAGCAGCATCTGTCCTGTGAGTTTCATTCTATTTGAGAACTGTGAATGAACCCTTTTCTTAATTTTAGTTCCTTTGGGGGAAAGAAGCTTAGCTGATACCAGTGTATATGATATTAACCTTCATTTGTTCTTAGAAAAGCAATGATAAAGCAACTTGTATTGAGTACCTATTGACTGTCTGTCCCTGTGCCTTTGAAGTCCACGTGGAGAATTTCAGGGGTGATTTCAGTATGGTCTTCACTTTGTATGCCTGGCATCTTTGAAAGGTCTTTAATGCTCCACGGTGCCTCTCATGCTGTCAACAATCAAGAGTGTTAAATGCCACTAGGCATCTGACTAAATGCCAGGACCCTGAGAGATTGTAACTTCTGAATTCTCAAGGGCAAGTCCACTCCTGCCCACTGCCACAAGCAATTCAAAGGCTCTTGTCCCCCCACCCCTGTCTTGGTCTTGGGTAGGAATCCAGGCAACTGAGAGGAATATCTCCTACTGAGAGGCAGTATCTCCTAGTAGCAAACAATCTGGTGCACAGACCTTTTATAATATGTCTATATATAACTGTTTTCAGGGAAAGGAGTGGCAGCTAGTGTTGCCAGATGGTACAGGGATCCTTAGATCAGAGATCTCAGCATTAAGAGCAGGAAGGGTTAGAGACCAGTTTGTTCAAAACCAGTCATTTGGGCGCCTGGGTGGCTCAGTGGGTTAAAGCCTCTGCCTTCAGCTCTGGTCATGATCTCAGGGTCCTGGGATTGAGGCCCTCATCAGGCTCTCTGCTCAGCAGGGAGCCTGCTTCCTCCTCTCTCTGCCTGCCTCTCTGCCTACTTGTAATCTCTCTCTCTCTCTGTGTCAAATGAATAAATAAAATCTTAAAAACAAAACAAAACAGAACAAAACAAAAAACCAGTCATTTGACAGAAGAGAAAACCGAAACTCAGAAAGTGAATGGACTTACCTGAGGGATAGCAGAAACTAACAGTTTCCTACCCAATACCTGTTTCTTCTTTACTAACAAGTCCTTGATTTTGTTTACATGTTCCCAGAGTTAAGATTAGTTGTTCAGTTCTAACACTGGTTTTTATCATGTGCCAGAATCCACTCTGGGTATGAAGAACTTTCACTTTGAGAGTAGTATTTCTTTCTGGTAATCTTTCAGGTATTGCTAATATTAGGGAAGAAGCCATTCATAAATGCTACCGGCCTTATTTCAATTCTCAGTGCGCCTAGCTTTCTTCTAGAAGCAAGGAGCCCACGCGAGGTTCTACAGAACTTGAAAAGGACAAGAAGCTTCCAAGCAAGACATATTATGATTGTGCCTTACCTCCCACTGAGCCCCAACTAGGAATACCTGGCGTCTTATCGTCTTATCCTTTGCTCTGAGGCTGTCTGGCAGCAGCTCCTGGAGGAATGGAACACATGGAAGAAGCTGCAGAGGTCTGGGAGGTGAACAGTCAAGGAGCAACATTTCTGGAGCTTTGAGGAGAGGTGCACCAGGGAAATTATTATATAGCTGAGCCAGAAGGGAGAAATTAAAAAATGACCCAGGGAAGAAGAGGCAAAAGACAAAAAGCCCCAGTTTGTTATCAAACGTCCAGAACTGCTGTGTGTCAGCCCAATGGCTCGTTTGCATACACCTCCCTGTCCACGGATGCCAAGCCCAGCGCCAGCCTCTGCCAACCCCCTGAAGGAAAGCGGCTTCGCTCCTGTAGTAAATCTCCTGTTGGTGTCTCACCCAGTGATCCCTGGCAGATTGTGCTTGTTTTTTTGTGGGGGAAACCTCAAGCCCTTATCACTTTCTTCCTTTTCAAGAAAGATAAGAGACAGCCTACAGAGGAGTAACAGACCCCGGGCAGACTCATGAAGCCAAGTTTTCTTTTCAAGGGAAGCTAAGGTTGTCAGGTTTGAATGAAGCAGGGAGAAGACAGACCATTTCGGTGGCAGCCTCCTAGGGGAGCTGCTATTTGAAAAAGAAGTAGAAAATGTGAGAGACATGCCCTGAATATGTAACTCAATTAACGAACCGAGTCGTTGGAAAAGGGAGCTAGTTCATCGTCCCTAAGGGTAACAGTGTTTGGGCAGGAACCTTGTTGGCAGAAATGGTGCTTGCTTTTTCCTTTAATTAAGGGAAAGTCGAGTATCAGGAGGATATAGAGATACAATCGCTCTTGCACACTTAGAGTGTTAAAAATACAATCCTTGTATTTGTTCTCATCTCAGAAGCGCTGCGCTTGGGCTTTGTTACCTATTGGATTTCAGGAAGGCTGACTTGAGATACGGCGTTGCCATTTCCTGGGCCCTCGCATTTTTTTTTTTTTTTTTTTTTTTTTTTCCGGCGCCGGCAGCCAGATCCTTTGTTGTTGCCTCCTCTGCATTCAGTCTCCCTGGCCTCGCACCTCCAGACAGTGGGATGGGGTTTTTTCCCGGTCCTGCGCCGGGAGCTCCGGAGAGCCACCTTCCCCGGCATCCACGGAAGGAGCGCTTTGACCTTCCCTGGGGTGGAGTGGAGCGGGGTGCCCGGGCCGGGACCGCCCCACGCCGGGAGCGGACCCGCTTTTGTGTCTCCGTTTGTCTCCGCAGCCGCCCGAGCCCGGGCGGGAGGCGCGCGGGCCGCGACCCCCGAGGAGGCGGGGCCTCGGCGGCGGGCTCCGCCTGGTGTGCATTTCACAGCCGCGGCCGCCGACGCCCTGGTTTGTTCCGCTAACCCGCCCCAGCCGGACCGCGGCCCCTGGAGCTCAGGACGCCGGCGCCGCTGCCGGAGAGCGCTCTCTGGCCTCCAGCCCACCCCGCCGCGCTCCGGGCTAAGCCCCCAGCTTGCTCACTTTTCCTCGTTAACCGCCTACTGGAGTGACGCTTGGCAAAACTCAGAATAAAGCAAAGACGGGGGGTGGGGGAAGAACATTCGATGCACCCGCCTGGGTCCTCCAGAGTTGGTGAAGGGTCGTTAACCATGTCTGAGTCGGAGGAGATAAGTGAGTTTGGCTACATCATGGAATTGCTGGCCAGAGGCAAGGTAAGTGCCGGGGCGCTTAGCGTCGCGGCCTGGGTCCCCACCCCGGGTGCTACCTGGCCTGTCGCTGTGGGCGTCCCGGTCCCTTCCAGCGCCCACGGAAGGAAGGGGCCAGAGCCCCGGGACCGCGCTCCCAGCCAGGGCGTCCCAGCAGCTGCAGACTGCAAAGTGGCCGCCTTTTCTTTATCGCGCGGCTTCTCTGAAATGAGCCAAGGGGACTTGGCCAGCTGGGCGACTGCGGGGGATCTCCCGGGAGGGCGAGGGACGAGAGCTCAGCTCGCGGGGATGGACAGGAGGGCGGGGCGTTGGCTGCGGGGGCCCTCCTCGACGCCCCCAGGGCTGCCCACGCGTGGTGACTTCGAGTGGGTGACCTCGAGCGTCCAGGCGCGAAGCGGGGAGAAGGGCTTGGAATAGCGGGAGAATAGTCGGGCGGGCGGAGTCGGGTTCAGCCGGCAGGGGGACCGGATAGCGGGGAAATAGGATCAGAACCCCAGGTAGCATGGCCTTGGCGTTTTCAGCGTCCTTCCAGGTCCCTAGCCACTGCCCGAGGCCGAGAACATTGCCAGCAGCCTGCCTTTGGGGTGGAGTGGGGGGATGCGAAGGAGCCGGATTTCAGCCCGGCACCTGTCCTGGAGCGGGTTCGGAACCGCGGCTGGCGCGGTGTGTGGCGCCTCGCGACCACGCCCTCGACCGGCCTGGGTGGCGCGGCGTCTAAGCAGAGAAAGCCTGGCAGGAGGCCGGCGTCCGCGCTGCATCCGAGAAACTATCCCAGGGAGGCTTCTAAGTGGTCCCGCAGCGGGAGGTGTCGGGAAATGCAAAGGCTGCACGGGGCGCGCTCAGCCAGGATTCGCAGCCGGCGGGAAAGCGAGAACTGCGCCTGCGTTTGCCCGGTGCACCTGGAGTTTCGAGCTGGTGGGCGCGGGAGGAAAGGACTTAACTGCGTGCGGTGATCAGAAAGAAGGATGCTTCTGCAGCCCTGGTGTGAGCATCTGAAGCTTTAGGCACACACCTCACCAACCCCAACTCCGCTGGGTTTTAGCTTCAGGTTGGGCAGTCCCGCGGCTCCCGGACCTGGGGAGCGGTAGATGCACTCCCGGATTTAAGTGTCCCCGGAGAGCCGTGCGCCTCCCGGAATGCTCTCTCCTGTTCTGCAAACACGGGATACACTCGGCGGAAATAGACGGCTTATTTTCGCATTTCGAAGATGGGGCCGTGCTTCGGACCACGCCTACCATTTGCACCCCGGGACCAGAAGGACACGTAGACGACCCGCTTTCCACTTTCCTTCCGACCCTGGGCTCCAGCCTGCACCCGGAGGGGCCGATCGCACAGGCGTGGGGACACCCGGGCCACCACATTCAAGCTCCTCGGCGTCCCAAGAATCTTCCTGTTGGCCATCCCCCCGAGCATGGGGTGCGTGCCACAACCCGCTTCACCCCTCCGCAGGACCGACCCCGAGTAAAGGAGAAGGCGAGAAGGAAGCGGTGGTTCAAAGGAAGACCTTCTAAAGCGATCAGCAGGACCCTGGCTGTCCAGGAGCTCTGGGGGGTGGGGGTGGGGAGGAAAGAGGATGCTTTTTGTTGATTACAGAATAAATGGACCACTCTCGATGGGGCCAGGAATGGGGTGACTGAGAGGTGAGTTCAGGCTTGTGGCTCTCAGTCTTCAAAGTAAGTCAGAATTGCAGCAGTTGGCTAAAAGTCTCCTTCAGTAAGGCAAAACTTGAAATTCTGAGAATGGTTCTGGGGTGGGACCCAGGAATCGGCATGTTCACTGCAGTGGTTGGTTATTAAGCAGACAGATGAACTTCCCATAAACACTAAGTGGGCAACTAGGGCAGGACCATTAAAACTTATGATAAAGTCAGGTACGCAAAAACAAAAAACAAACCTCTCAGAATTACCAGTGTGTTCGCAATATTGTAATGAGACAATTCCCAGATTCACCTGGCTTTCTCTGCCAAATGTCTTTGCCTCAACACGCTCTCACTCGAGGGCTCGTTGGGTAGACACTTTTCGCTAGGGTTTCAGGGATGGATCTGCAGCAAACACACGAGCATCTTCAGCTGAGAGAGGCAGGTGTCCCTCTGAAATCTCGAAGGTTGGAAAGCAGGCTCTCCCTGTAAGAAGTGAGTTCCTTCCTCTGCCTTTTTTGATGGGGTTGGGTGGGGGATGAAGAGTAGCCTCCTAACCCTTTCTGCTCCAGCTTATTTCCTGCCCACACTCCTCACACCTCTGCCCCCCACTCCTTTTAAAACCCTCCTTGTGTGTGTGATTGTACAGGATTTGAATGCTGAGTACCTCTCTGAGTATTAGCTGGGGAGTAGCAGAACTTTGAGACTGACTCGGTTTATTTTCCTTTGAGAAGTTAGGTTCCACTTGGTAGTTCAGGTTTGTAATGTAAAGGATACTATGAAACAGCTCCAAGGAGTTAAATTAGGAGAGCAGAAGCCCACGATCTTCCTGACCCCTCCCCTCCAGTCCTCTCTTCCCTCTTCCTCTGCTTCCCTTCCTTTTCGGTCTTTACAAGCCGAGACCAACCTGATCTCCTTCACTTTTCTCTGATGGCTTTAAAACTTGATAAAACTAACATGTGCTTGTTGCAGAACAGCCAGACTTTACAGAGAGTCTTACAGAGTAAAAAATGGAATTTTACTCCCACCTCCAAAACACTGCCTTCCCCAATGGCTGCAGTTTTCTCGTGTGTGTCTATTTCAAATTAAATTAGTTTATTGTGTGTTTTCTGAATGTGGGGAGTGAGCCTTTCATCTTAGGGTAACCTAGAACCCAAATGGCAAACTTGATCAACCTACTTGATCAGCTTCTTTTACGCTATTGTGATGATGAACTTTAATATTTAAAGTCCGTGGGGGATCTCCACCGTTGTAGTCTTTCTGCTCATCAGACAATACCCTGTAAGTATAGTTAATGCCTAGGATAATTCTCAAGAGGTTTAAAAATCAACCTAAATGGACTTCCTTGTATTTCACTATCAGGGAAATTTGTACCATTTCTCGAAGATACTTTCTGGGTTTTGTTTCTTTTGTAGCTCCCCTCTTTGGACTAAAAGAGACCTTTCCAAATCTGTGGTCAATATCAAGGATTACTCAAAGCAGTGTTTTCAAACTTTTGGGCCCTGGAAGGATTTGGCTTATTTTTTTTTAATCCTGTTCATTCACCTTTTCCCTTCACACCATCACACCCTCCTCTGGAATCATCTAACAAAGATTTGATGACAAGGAACATAGAAGAATTTAAATTTAGTATACCTCTTTATATTTAGAGAATTTAACATACTTATATTGATGTATAAATAGCCAGAAAGTACTTGTTTCCCCATCGTTCAGTAGTTACTGTTTGGACACCTCCAAGCAGTACAATAGTTTGAGCAAAATAAAAGAGTCTTCGGAAAGTTTTCATTTAACTCTGATAGAGAAACAGGCAGTGATTCCATTCCAAAATCTGGTGAATTATTACTTCTAACTTTCAACATCTCTGAGGCATAAAAAGTTCAAGAACTTTCACAAACACAAAATTTACTAAAGCAAGAAGATACTTGTACTCTGAAAGAATTAGATTGAGAAGATCCTCGAATCTAGACTAATGGAAAGTCTTAAGCGTCTCCTGGGACCAAAACAAAAATACCACCAAATGATCTGTTTCAGAGGGCTCAATAGGTAGTTGCTCACACAACTGAAATCTAAACTGGGTGATAATACTAAGGTTGAGTCCGCTGCAAAGTATTCTTTAAAATATTTTTTTTATATCTTGGGATTGGGTGAAATGTGTGCACGATGGGGGGTAGGAAAGGCATACAGAAGATGTAGACTTTAGCAATATCATTTTTTAAAAAGATTTTTATTTATTTATTTGACAGAGAGAGAGATCACAAGTAGGCAGAGAGGGAGGCAGAGAGAGAGGAGGAAGCAGGCTCCCCACTGAGCAGAGAGCCCGATGTGGGGCTCGATCCCAGGACCCTGAGATCATGACCTGAGCTGAAGGCAGAGGCTTTAACCCGCTGAGCCACCCAGGTGCCCTAGCAATATCATTTGAAACCAGCTAGTTTCATAAATAGAATTTTCCTCTGACTTTTTTTTTGCCATACTGTACAAAAGATAATTTGAAAAAAGAGTATCTTAAACTACTTAGTCATATAATGCATAAATCATATTTTTTATGCAACGAAATGGCATGTTGTATTTTCACCTGTGGGCGGGCAGGGCAATAGGGATGCTGGAGGGAGACCCAAGTGTGAATCTCAAGGCTCTTTGGTGTCTAGTCATGTGACCTTGAGGTTATTAGTTAACCTCTGGGTGGAGGTGGAGAACCCTTGTGGTTGTCCCATGAACCCTCTGAAGAGAATCATACCTACTCACAAGGTTATTACCAGGATTAAATGAATATTTTATGCAAAGTTCCTCATCCTGGTATTGGCACATAGTAGGTCTCAACACATGAAAGTGATTACATCTAGCTGCTATGACAACAGTATTGGGTTTTGAAACACCTCTATCCAAACTGTGGTTATTAACAAGAGGGCATAGGGAGCTGCCAGATAAAATACAGGATGTAGAATTACATTTGCATTTCAGATAAGCAACACAAGATTGTTTTAATATAAGTAGGTCCCTTGTGATATATGGGGCATACTTTTTAAATTTAATTTTATTTAAATTCAATTAATTAACATAGAGTGCATTATTATTTTCAGAGGGAGAGTTTAGTGATTGATCAGTTGCATACAACACCCAGTGCTCGTTCCATCACGTGCCCTCCTTAATGCCCATCACCCAGTTATGCAACCCCCCACCTGCCTCCCCTCCAGCAACCCTCAGTTTGTTTCCTGTGGTTAAGAGTCTCTCATGGTTTGTCTCCCTCTCTGATTTCGTCTTTATTTTTCCCTCCCTTCCCCTTTGCTCCCCTGTCTTGTTTCTTAAATTCCACATATCAGTGAAACCATATAATTGTCTTTCTCTAAGTGACTTATTTCACTTAACGTAATACCCTATAGTTCCATTCATGTCACTGCAAATGGTAAGATCTCATTTTTTGATGGCTGCGTAATATTCCATTGTATATCTATACCACATCTTCTTTATTCATTCATCTGTTGATGGACATCTGAGCTCTTTCCATAGTTTGGCTATGGTAGGCATTGCTCCTTTAAATATTGGGGTTCAGGTGTGCGGCATACTTATACTAAAAAAAATTAATTATGTGTCTGAAATTCAGACTTATCTGGGCGCCCTGTGTTCTTGCTAAACCCGGCAACCCCTAGTGTAGGAATAACATGTAGTCAAAGAGGACCTGTGGACAATCTCTAAATATTGCCGGTGTGGTTCACCTCAAGTTGGACAAGGGAGTCCTTTGCCCACCAGTGATGAAGCCAGTACACTCCTGCCATTAGTGGAAAAATGTGAGTTCTTCTCATCAGATTTCAAATTACCGGTCTGGTGCTACTGTTTAGTCAGTAAATGTCTATTGGATTTTCTCTCTCTCTCTCTCTCTCTTTTTTAAAGTTTTTATTTACTTATTTAGGACAGAGAGAGAGAGAGCACAAGTAGGCAGAGAGCAGGCAGAGAGAGGAGGAAGCAGCCTCCCTGCTGAGCAGAGAGCTTGATGGCGGGCCTCGATCCCAGGACTCTGAGATCATGACCTGAGCCGAAGGCAGAGGCTTTAACCCACTGAGCCGCCCAGGCACCCAATCTCTCTCTTTTTTTTTAAAGATTTTATTTATTTGACATAGAGAGGAAGAGAGGGAACACAACCGCAGGGAGTGGGAGAGGGAGAAGCAGGCTTCCTGCCCAGCAGGGAGCCCGATTCCGGGCTGGATCCCAGGACCCTGGGATCATGACCTGAGCTGAAAACAGACGCTTAACAACTGAGCCACCCAGGCGTCACAGATTTTCTCTGAAACAAACAAACAAACAGAAGCTTCAATGGCTGACAAGACATCAAACATTCATGTACGAAATGAGAGTATGTAATCGTGCTCAACTGAGCGGAAAGACTCTAAGTGCCCAAGGAGTTCAGACTCAGGGGCGCTGATCGATGAAAACAAGACCAAGGAGAGAGGAGGCTCTAGGTCTGGAGCTTGAAAGATGAGTAGGCTTTGGCGAGGCAATGGACATCTGAACTTCTGGCCTCGCCGGACTCCTAGCCCCTGAGGTTGTTCCCATAGAAACACTTTATGACAGGTAAGCTTGGCCTGTCTGAGGCTTGTGTCAGTAACTGATAAGTGCCATTCATTATCGTTCACCTGTAACCTTTTGATGCCCAGCAGTGTAGACAGCGCATGTGCCAGTCTACTGGGAAACCCTATGATTGATTTCCTCTCCAGCTCCCTTGTTCCCCCTAACTCCAAGGGCTCTCTTCATTTTGTCCCTGGGCTGTCCAATGACTAGGAGTCCCCAGCAGGGGGCAACGTGTAGGAGGAGGATGTGGCCTTATCGCCTTGTTGCCACTTCTCGTTGAGGACATACTCACAGAATGGTACCCTGGCTGTTTGATCTCAGAGGAAATAGATTAAGAGCCAGTGGTGGCACCCAGCACAGATTGAAATAATGCACCATGCTTGTGAGGAGCTGACTCTGCCAGAACTTAGTCTCCTATTGGGTATTAGGAGTCAGTATGGAAAGAGACCAGGTCAGTTTAGTGAGTAGTGGGTAGCCTAAAGGGTAACAGGTTTACATTTTTTTTTTTAAGATTCTGCCTTCCTTTTCTTTCTTTCTTTCTTTTCTTTTCTTTTTTCTTTTCTTTTCTTCTTTCTTTCTTTCCTTTCTTTCTTTCTTTCTTTCTTTCTTTCTTTCTTTCTTTTTCTTTCCTTCCTTCCTTCCTTCTTTCTTTCTTTTTAAGATTTTACTTGTTGGGCGCCTGGGTGGCTCAGTGGGTTAAAGCCTCTGCTTTCGGCTCAGGTCATGATCTCAGGGTCCTGGGATTGAGGCCCGCATCGGGCTCTCTGCTCAGCAGGGAGCCTGCTTCCCCCTCTCTCTCTGCCTGCCTCTCTGCCTCCTTGTGATCTCTCTCCCTCTGTGAAATAAATAAATAAAATCTTAAAAAAAAAAGATTTTACTTGTTTATTTGACAGAGAGAGACAGCAAGAGAAGGAATACAAGCAGGGGGAGTGGGAGAGGGAGAAGTAGGCTTCCCACCAAGCAAGGAGCCCGATGTGGGACTTGATCCCAGGACTGGGATCATGACCTGAGCCAAAGGCAGATACTTAAAGACTGAGCCACCCAGGCACCCCAGGTTTACATTTTAAATGTCAGGTAATGAATACTTAACTTAGCCGCTCCTTTACCAAACCTGAATGGTAGAGAGAGAGAGAGAGAGAGAGAGAGAGAGAGAGAGAGAGAGGNTGTGTGTGGGGGTGTGGGTGTTGGGGGAGTGGCTGGTTGTTGGCAGTTGAAGTAGGGGGAAATTGACAACATCCTTCCCTGACCTTTTGGCCTTGATGAAATAGACAGATGCAAGACAGCTCATGCCTCTGTGATGATGGAAGAGCAATTAAGCAACACCGCGTGAGATAATGTAGGCAAGAGTGCTGAAGGTCGTGGACTTGCCGGGGGCAGTGATAGGTGTGGAGTAAGGCTTCCTTGTGTTGAACCTTGACCTGTATTTTAAAAGAAAGTCTTGGAAGAGGAGGTGCTAGGATACTCCAAACTAGGAAGGGAGTTTGCAGGGATTGCACAGGCAATGCAAATTGGGAGAATAATGATTTAAAAAACCAAACAATACAGATCGCTCACATCATTCCCACTTAAAAACCTTCAGAAGCTTCCTGACATCTTCAGAAAAGAAGCGTGGCATTCCAGGCCCTCCGTACTCTACTAGACTCATTCTGTGTTATTGCAAGTTTACCACCCCTCCTGTCCCTTGCCCCCCAACATGCCAGCATTCAGATACATTCATTGACATGCACATATAGCCCTGCCTGCTGTAGTCCCCCACTAAGGTTCTTGTAGTCTAGGACCTTAGCTTACTCTGACCCTGTCGCAAATAGAGCTATAAGGACAGCGATACCCATATGGAAAGTCATCTGTAAATACCTAATCGATAGGCTGTTCTTATAATCTAGGCATGGGGAGTGGACGTGGGCAGGGGAATTAGCTGTAAGGATGAGGAAGGGTAGGATCTGAGAAGAAAGAAGAAGGGCGCCTGGGTGGCTCAGTGGGTTAAAGCCTCTGCTTTCGGCTCAGGTCATGATCTCAGGGTCCTGGGATCGAGGCCCACATCGGGCTCGCTGCTCAGCAGGGAGCCTGCTTCCCCCTCTCCCTCTGCCTGCCTCTCTGCCTCCTTGTGATCTCTCTCCTGCTGTGAAATAAATAAATAAAATCTTAAAAAAAAAAGAAAAGAAAAGAAAGAAAGAAGAGGATTTGAAGGTTAGCCAGAGGTATAGGGGAAGGAGAGGGGAAGATTCAAAAAACAAAAAACAAAACAAAAAACCAAAAAACCCAAACCCACAGGAGTTGAACTTGAGGCACTGGGAAGGATCTTGGTATGTTTGATAACTGGGAAGCTGGTATGTATGCATGCTGAGAGGAATTGATGAGATGACTCAAACCCTAGCAACCAAACGAGGGGGGGAGGGGAGGTAGAAACAAGTAGAAGTGGGCAGAATGGTTTAGAATGGTGGTTTACACATTTTCTCTCTTCCTATCAATATGCTCCTTCCCCCTTTTGCTTTTTTTTTTTTTTAAGATCATTTATTTATTTATTTGACAGAGAGAGGGAACACCAGCAGGGGGAGTGGGAGAGGGAGAAGCAGGCTTCCTGCCAAGCAGAGAACCTGATTTGGGGCTCGATCCCAGGATCCTGGGATCATGAACTGAGCCGAAGGCAGACGCTTAACCGACTGAGCCATCCAGGCACCCCCCCACCTTTTGCTTTTACAGCTTTATGGGTTAATAGTTTAAATGACTATGGATTAAAACATTTATGGATTATGCAAGTTGCATTAAAAACGTTCCAGAAGAAAAACATGCACGTATCATAAAGTGCACATGATGCAAGACAATGTGAGTGAAAAGTGTCTTCCATACCTGATTCCATCCCTTTCTCTACAGATGTGTTGCTATTTTTTTTTTTTGTGCTCTATGTCAGAGACCTATTGTATTTACTGATTTGCCTATATAAGCTTATCTGCTTGTCTCATGATTTTTTTGGCCAAAGTGGCAACATAGAGAATCCATATGGCTTTTTACTTTTTTTAACACAATGTTTTAGAAATCCTTACTCATCAGTACATTCATTTGAACTGCTGCACTTATTTCATGGTATGGTTGGACATCATGGATGATAGTTTCTACAAATAAGGCCCCAACAAGATCTTTGTACAGGTTTTTGTGCACATATGCAAGTCTTTCAGTAGGAAAATTCTTAGAAGTGGAATTGCTTAGTCAAAGGTATACGCATTTAAAGTTTTTTTTTTTTAAGATTTTATTTATTTATTTGACAGAGAGATTACAAGTAGGCAGAGAGGCAGGCAGAGAGAGGAGAAAGCAGGCTCCCTACCGAGCAGGGAACTCAATGTGGGGCTAGATCCCAGGACCTTGAGATCATGACCTGAGCCAAAGGCGGAGGTTTTAACCCACTGAGCCACCCAGGTGCCCCGCATTTAAAGTTTTTGATAGGATTTGTAAAATTTCCCTTCCAATAAGCTATACCAAGCTACAGTGTCAAAAAAAAAGCTTGAATGTGCCTAATTCCCCACATTCTGGCCAAATGTGTTAAGATAATTTTTGAATCTTGAGAATCAGGTAGAAAATGGTATCTCAGTGAAGTCTGATTTGCATAATGGAAGGAGAGCTTTCAAATTTATTTTCAGCCAAATGTTGTCTGTACAAGATTAATCTTTAGCTCATGTTAATGAAGCCTTCTAATCTCTTTCACTCAGTTAACTAGTTTTGGACCAAAGCGCTATTCAGGTGGGCTGATGCGAGATTATAGCCAGAGGGAAATAATTTAACCCACAGGCCAGTATTAAAAACAAACATTGATATCTTTTGGCTTTGTTGACTGTTTGCTGTGCAAAAGCTTTTTATCTTGATGAAGTCCCAATAGTTCATTTTTGCCCTTGCTTCCCTCACCTTTCGTGATGTTTGTAGGAAAAAGTTGCTGCGGTTGAGGTTGAAGAGGTTACTGCCTGTGTTCTCAAGGATTTTGATGGATTCCTGTCGCACATTTAGGTCTTTCATCCATTTTGAGTCTGTTTTTGTGTGTGGTGTAAAGAAATGGTTCAGTTTCATGTTTCTGCATGTGGCTGTCCAATCTTCCCAACACCGTTTGTTGAAGAGACTGTCTTTTTTCCATTGGACATTCTTTCCTGCTTTGTTGAAGATTAGTTGACCATAGAGTTGAGGGTCCATTTCTGGGCTCTCTATTCTGTTCCATTGATCTATGTGTCTGTTTCTGTGCCAGTAGCATACTGTCTTGATGATGACAGCTTTGTAATAGAAATTGAAGTCTGGAATTGTGATGCCACCAGGTTTGATTTTCTTTTTCAACATTCCTCTGGCTATTCAGGGTCTTTCCTAGTTCCATATAAATTTTAGGATGATTTGTTCCATTTTTTTGAAAAAAGTTGATAGTATTTTGATGGGGATTGCGTGAAATGTGTAGACTTCTCTAGGTAGCATAGACATTTTCACAATATTTGTTCTTCCAATCTGTGAGCATAGAACGCTTTTCCATTTCTTTGTGTCTTCTTCAGTTTCTCTCGTGAGTACTTTATAGTTTTCTGAGTACAGATTCTTTGCCTCTTTGGTTAGATTTATTCCTAGATATCTTATGGTTTTGGGTACAATTGGAAATGGGACCAACTCTTTAATTTCTCTTTCTTCTGTCTCGTTGTATAGAAATGCAACTGATTCCTATGCATTGATTTTATATCCTGACACTTTACCGAATTCCTGCCTGAGTTCTAGCAGTTTTGGGGTGGAGTCTTTTGAGTTTTCCATGTAAAGACAACAGACAGAATGGGAGAATATATTTGCAAATAACATATCAGATAAAGGGCTAGTAGCCATAATCTATAAAGAACTTATCAAACTCAACACGCAAAGAACAAATAATCAAAAAATGGGCAGAAGACATGAACAGACATTTCTGCAAAGAAGACATTGAAATGGCCAACAGATACAACATGAAAAAGTGCTCAACACCACTCAGCTATCAGGGAAATACAAATCAAAACCTCAGTGAGATGCCATCTCACACCCATCAGAATGGCTCAAATTAACAAGTCAGGAAACTATAGGTGTTGGCAAGGATGAGGAGAAAGGGGAACCCTCCTACACAGTTGGTGGGAATGCAAGCTGGTGCAGCCACTCTGGAAAACAGTATGGTTCCTCAAAAAGTTGAAAATAGAGCTACCCTACGACTCAGTGATTGTACTACTGGGTATTTACCCTAAAGATACAAATGTAATGATCCGAAGGGGCATGGGCACCTGAATGTTCATAGCAGTAATGTGAGACAATAGCCAAACTATGGAAAGAGCCTAAAAGTCCATCAACAGATGAATGGATAAAGATGTGGTGGATATACACAATGGAATATTATGCAACCATCAAAAAATGAAATCTTGCCACCATTTGCAACGAGGTGGATGGAACTAGAGAGTATTATGTTAACCAAAATAAGTCGATCAGAGAAAGACAATTATATGATCTCACTGATATGAGGAATTTGGGAAACAAGACAAAG
>LNAC01000177.1:2315528-2362560 GCA_002007465.1 Ailurus styani
CTTCGCTTGTTTGTGCATATGGTGTCTTTCCTCTATTAATGGTCTAAAGTGTTTGAGTTTAACATTGAGGTCTTATCCATTTGTGGGTAAAGAATGTATACTGCCTTATCAGGCCTTCCGGAGTATTTGACTCCGGGCGAATGATGGGCCAACCCTATCTTATTAAAAGGATTTTTTTTTTAAATATTCCAGTTGACCTTTAAAGTAAAATTGGCTACTTTTTTGTAGAATGCTGGTGATACCTTATTTTTATTGGAGAGAAAGTAAATGCCTGAAATGTTATCCCTTTTCTGTCTTCCTTACCTTCCTCTCTGCATTCCTCAATTTACAGATCTTTATGGTTCTAAAAGCCACATGTCATCCTTTCTCTCTCAGGGTTAAGCGAGTGCCTGAGAATTTTCAGTGTTGAGATTTAGTAAATAGAAGAAACGTAGGAGCAGTTGGCTTTAAAAACATTCATTGCTTGTTTCCGATTTTTTTATTGAGACGGTAGTTGAGAAAAAGGCTTTGTAGGTTGAACATGATCATAGCGCTCAAAAGGTACTAGTAACTCCTAGGCACCGGGCGGTCATCCTGGGCTAAAGAGGCATCAGCCCGCTGCCAAGCGCCTTAGAAGCCCGGACATCCGGCATCCAGGGAGATACCCACTCCCTGCCTAGGGGGTAGGGTAACAGGGGAAGTCAGAATATGGGAGAGGATGGAGCTATCCCGGGTCTTGAACACGTTCTCAATTGACTCGGTTTTGAAATACTTGATTTTCTCTTTGATATTTAAACGACAGAACTTAATAATGCCCGAAGGCTCATTTTGGGGGGAGATTTGCTATACACCAACTGGAAGATTTTTTTCCAGAGTCTTCATTTTAAAATTGTGTCATGAGTTACACTTGTTTAATCTGTCTTAGAGGTCAAGGGGTATGGGGGAAAAGNTGAGTGCCTGAGAATTTTCAGTGTTGAGATTTAGTAAATAGAAGGAACGTAGGAGCAGTTGGCTTTAAAAACATTCATTGCTTGTTTCCGATTTTTTTATTCAGACGGTAGTTGAGAAAAAGGCATTGTAGGTTGAACATGATCATAGCGCTCAAAAGGTACTAGTAACTCCTAGGCACCGGGCGGTCATCCTGGGCTAAAGAGGCATCAGCCCGCTGCCAAGCGCCTTAGAAGCCCCGACATCCGGCATCCAGGGAGATACCCACTCCCTGCCTAGGGGGTAGGGTAACAGGGGAAGTCAGAATATGGGAGAGGATGGAGCTATCCCGGGTCTTGAACACGTTCTCAATTGACTCGGTTTTGAAATACTTGATTTTCTCTTTGATATTTAAACGACAGAACTTAATAATGCCCGAAGGCTCATTTTGGGGGGAGATTTGCTATACACCAACTGGAAGATTTTTTTCCAGAGTCTTCATTTTAAAATTGTGTCATGAGTTACACTTGTTTAATCTGTCTTAGAGGTCAAGGGGTATGGGGGAAAAGACCTGATGCTGGAGTGTGACAGTATTCAGATAATCCGCACAGATTATCGGCCCCTTAAATGCAGTTTGACATACACAGTTGCATTGCTTGGCCTGCATTGCTTCCTTACGTTCCAAAGTCATCATTCCTTTTCTTTCTCATTATGTCATGCTACGGGAGGAGTATTACCCAATGGAACATTCTGTGATCATGGGAATGTTTGTTCTAGAGTATGGGAGTCACCTGGTCACAGGTGGCTCTTGAGAAGTGAAATGTGGCTAGTGCAAACAAGGACCTGAATCTTTACATTAAATTTAGATAGTGACATTTGGCTAATGCTTACTGTAGTAGACAGCATAGCTATAGGAAATAAAAAGTTGATTCTATGTGTTTAATCTTAGTTCCACTGTCTTGATTTTTTTTTCCACTAGACTTACTTCCCAGAATATCAGATCTGTTCTGTTTCCTTATTGCCCAGAACATGAATTCTGTTGTTTGCTTTTGAGAACAATGGTGGAAGTCCAAGACAGATGAACCAGAAAACATAAATGCTTTGGCATTCATAGAAAAAATGGGAGACTTTTTTTAAAGATCTGTTTGGGAAGACAGCTGAGATATATTGGCTTAGTAATTTGATTAGGCTAGTGTGATGCTTTTACACCTTATTTTTGGTTCAAAAATAAAAGAGGTTTACAGAAAAGGGACGAAACATCTTTTTTCAAATTTCTGAACATGAAGGCTACAATCTGGGTGTCACCAGTGTATAGTAAAGCATGACTTTGTTGTCGTGACTTAATTTGGTTTGATCCTGTTTCTTAAACTGATCACCACCTTCAGTGAGTAAAACCAGTAATAACTCATTTTTTTAAAAACAATCTCCATTTTTTTTCTATCACCTGGGTCATATGCGGAAGCATGCAGTTAAATGTGACTTTCCATTTGTTTCAACTTGACCACTGCACTCTGTCACTTCCAGAATTCTTTGGCTTGTCTTCTCATGGAATGAAATGTTCATTGGCATGTGTCTGAAAAGTGGCTTTGCTGCTTATTTCATTCTATGCCTGCCGTGTTGTGAAATATCTTGGGCTTGCGTTGCATGTTTTGAGAAGTATTATAAGAATATATTTTATGTAGAGTTTTCTCATTTTTATAGGGCAGCTTTTTTGTCATGCTTTTTTTTTTATAGGTTTAGAAATGTCAAGGTAAATGAAGATCTTAAAAATACTCTGCATGTTTTTGCATACGTAGTTTCGGGGACCCAGTGCCCCTTAGCATGTTGTAGAGTCACCTCAAATGTATAATGCTGTGGGCTGATGGCTAAATTTTACCTTCAGTGACATCATGCCAGACCTATTTGAAGACAGTCTTTTCAGTGATGATTGGTAATGTGCCAAGGCGATATTATCATAGCTGTTGAAAGACCTTTCCCGAATGTGGTACGCTAACTTCAGCCCTTCGTTTTCTGGGACTGGGCCCCTGGCAGAATGAGCTTTAGGTGAAGAAGTTCTGTGTTTATAAATTATGTAGTTACTTGGTGGGCAACCAGGACTGCGTCCTTGCAGGGTAGACTTAGGAACGAGAGCAAGGAATGTGATACGCATGCACTTAGGCTAAAGGGACAGCCCCACATTCTTGTGAACCTGTGGGTAAGGACGTCACGTCTTGGTTTCTTGACCTGTTAAAATCAGGATAATAGTGAACAGAAGTGTGCTGTGTTTGGTCATTCGCTGTATTATGTATATTACTGGAAAATTGTTTATAATACTTTCTGGGTCAACTTGTGGCTTACTGAATTAAGTAATTTTAATGATTCTTTTTTTCAGGTCATAAGAAGATACTAAATGGTTGGTCCCTTATAAAGTCACTAGAGTCTAGGTCTATGGGATGAGCTTTTCACGCTTTGATAGATTGCACTCAGTGAACTACTGACTTAGCCTACCCAGATGAAACAATACTACCGTGGGGAACTTTCTCTTAGAGTAGTTCTTAACCGTTTTGTGAATCTGATCAAAGCTATGGATTGTTGAGCCAGAAAATAAGCGTAGGTGTACAGATGGAAAATTTTGTATACAGTTTCAGATAGTGTACAGAACTATTTGGATCTTCTTGGAGCCTCTCCGT
Source organism: Ailurus styani (assembly GCA_002007465.1). Lineage (NCBI taxonomy): Eukaryota > Metazoa > Chordata > Mammalia > Carnivora > Ailuridae > Ailurus > Ailurus styani. The sequence goes on from LNAC01000177.1 coordinate 2,319,104, forward strand.
GGGATACCAGTTGGGGACTCCTGTCATTTACATGTGAACTCACTCTACCTGTCAGCCAAGGCTGTGTTCATTTAAATGAAAACCAAATTACTGTGGATGTGATATACAGAAATAACTACAAATGTTAGTGATATAATTAAAAAAAAAATCCTGACCCTGTGTAGTATTGTATTCTGTGTTTTGCCCATATATCTCTGTTTGGTTTGATACGGCTTTTTTCTGGGGTTTACTGTAGATTTTCCTTTCCTCTTCGATACGTGTTTAATAAGTGGGGCTTGTCTTTTTTATACAAAAACAAGCCTTAAGCCTTTTCAGAATACAGACTGATTCAAGTGGAGCCACTTTCAGTATTATTTCTGGGGCGGGTGGGAGGAGCCACGTGCATAGACCTGTCTCTTTCCAGATCATCACTCCTTCCTCCTCCATTCTGTTCGTTTTCCTACTGGCATAACTAAACAAGGACTTCCAATCACACAGGCTGGAAGCGTGGTTCCCTGACCCCTAGGACAACCACTTTTCCTTGCCCCGGCTGTGAGCACGACGTGGATCTCGGAGAACGAGGAATCAATGGTCTGTTTCGCAATTTCACTTTGGAAACGATTGTGGAGAGATACCGGCAGGCAGCTCGGGCGGCCACGGCCATCATGTGTGACCTCTGTAAGCCTCCCCCCCAGGAGTCCACGAAGAGTTGCATGGACTGTAGCGCAAGCTACTGCAACGAGTGCTTCAAAATCTACCACCCGTGGGGCACGGTGAAAGCTCAGCACGAGTATGTGGGTCCAACTACTAACTTTAGGCCCAAGGTAAGACCAGGTTTGATTGAGTTAGAATATTCGTATTGCAAAAGGAATTATTGCACGTCCAGAACTTGACAGCAGGAATGGAAAGAGCTTGGAGAACGTTATCTAAGTGGGGCTCCTGGCTGGCCTGGGGGGTAGAGCGTGTGACTCGATCTTGGGATTGTGAGTTCAAGCCCCACGTTGAGCGTAGAGCTTATAAATAAATAAATAGGGTGGTGTTCGTGAACGTAGAAACCTGTATTTTTAAAAAAAATGAGAACATTAAAAAAAAAAAAAAAGCCTGTACTAGAAATTAAGGCCTGATATCTGGAGTTACTTCTTTGTATGTGACTAAACACCCCCACACAGCCTGAAGGCAGAATTCTGGATCGCTGTGTCAGAACACAGGGTAATGGAGCAGATGCACCAACGTTCATCACGATACTTCTGCAAACAGAGGAAAAGGCTGCTTGTCTCAGAGGTACTCTGAGATTGAAAAGGGTGTGAAGTCCAAAAGCTTTGGCGGTTTAATCTGGTAAACCCATAGTTGTCTAAAAGATTTGATTGGGAAGCATTTTTCTGACATTTTTAGTTAGCTAAACTGGTGCTAGGGATAAATAACAGTAAGTACAGTCTAAGGTTCTGAAGCTTGTTTATATAATATCTGAAGTGGAGTTCGTATTTCTTCAATATTCTGGGTGATTTCTCTAATAATGCTCAGAAGACCCTTATGCACTGTCGTTTGCCCTTCTTTGTCACTGAAAAGCAGAATGATGTTTGGATATCCTCATTTATACTGCTTTCTGATTGAGACAGATTTAAAAAGAAAAAAACTAATTAGGGTTCTTTTGATCAAAGTTCTTATTTCTTCCAACTTAGTAACGCGTGAGTGTGAAAACCTATTTACATTCTTGAGCATTAAACTTTGCTCTCACTATAATTTGTAGTAGAAAAATGGGGGACGCCTTGGTGTCTCAGTTGGTTAGACATCTGACCCTTGATCTCAGCTCAGGTCTTGATCTCAGAGTCATGAGTTTTGAGCCCTGCCTTGGGCTCCATGGTGGGTGTGGAGCCTACTTAAAAAAACAAAAGGGAAAAAAAATCCCAAAGTTACCTTGAAACTATGAGCTGAATATGTTTAACATATCTATCTATCTATCTATAGATACATAGGAATTTTATTTATTTATTTATTTTTTTAAAATTTATTTTTATTTTTTTTAAAGATTTTATTTATTTATATGACAGAGAGAGATCACAAGTAGGCAGAGAGGCAGGCAGAGAGAGAGGAGGAAGCAGGCTTCCTGCTGAGCAGAGAGCCCATTGCGGGCCTCCATCCCAACACCCTGAGATCATGACCTGAGCCGAAGGCAGAGGCTTTAACCCACTGAGCCACCCAGGCACCCATTTTTTTATTTTTTAAGTAAGCTCTGTGCCCATTGTGGGGCTCGATCTCACTAACCATGATATCATGGGTCACATGCTCTACTGACTAAGCCAGCCGAGCACCCCTCTGACATCATTCTCAGTAGTGCAGGACTGGTAGGTTAAAACAAAAACAGTCTACGCTTCCCCGCTTTGACTGTTTTCAAACTGTGTCAGTGTGGCTACAGATTTATCGAGGAATTTTTAATCCCCTATTATGTTCTTTATCTCATTTTAAATGCACCAGGTCACAGACTCTTAACGATTTATGACTTCAACTTGGTGCTTTAATGTCTCTTTTAGAAGATTAATTAAATTGATCAGTAGTATTCCATTATGAAAGAACCTATGATTATTAAATGAATTATATTAGACTTGGGTTATTATAATTTAAAACACATGAAATCTCCAGTAAAATTTTTTGAGTAGACATTGCAGACTTATTCTACTTAACAAATACAATAAAAGATTGGTAAGAGAACTGAAGAGGTAGGAGAGGTTATATTGAGAAAAATAATTTCTTGCCTTAAATTACAGTGTTAGGCCATATAGTAAAAATCTACAAAGTTGTCCCTTCTGGAATATTTGCCTATAACTTTGAGTTCTTTTCATCCTTCTTGTAGAGAGCCAGATTTTATATTTTGTTTAAAATGAAGTGGCTTTGAAAACTAATGTAACATTGTGTGTTAACTATGCTGGAATTAAAATAATAATAATAACTAAATATAGTGGTTTTGAGAATGTAGGAACTTGGACGTGCTGAAAATTTAAAACTTTTTTCCAGTTGTTTTTCTCCTGGTCCTGCACATTGGTATAGGAGTTTTGTTTTTGTTTTTGTTTTTTAAATATTTTATTTTATTTTATTTTTTGTATTTTATTTTTTTTTCAGTGATCATTGTCTATGCACCACACCCAGTGCTCCATACAATCCGTGCCCTCCTTAATACCCACCACCAGGCTCACCCCTCCCCTCTCCCCGCTCCCCTCCATAACCCAGAGCTTGTTTCTCAGAGTCCACAGTCTCTCATGGTTCATCTCCCCTTCCGATTTACCCCAGTTCACTTTTCCTTCCCTTCCCCTAGAGTCCTCCATTTTATGGTATAGGAGTTTTCATATTGGATGTTTTCTTTGTGTCTTGTTACTGTCAAACCAGTTGTTGCTGAAAATCGGGAACTCTTAGAGCCACGGACAGCTTTTTGATTTCATTGACACACTAGCCTAAAGGAATCTCTTCTTGTTATTTTCATGTACAGTTTCAGACATACCTCTGGTGATAATTTAGAGTAAATAAGAAGGTAGCAACTTAAATTAAAAAAAACAGTTCTAAAAAAAAAAAGAAAGACAACAGTTCGAAATTTGGTCAACGGGTGCATCATTAATACGTAAAAGCAAACATCTGGAAACTTGTATTAGAAAGTATTCCAAGGCTCCTTAGTAGCAGATTGCTTTTTTTTTCTTTTCTTTTTTTTTTTTTTTAAGATTTTTTATTTATTTATTTGACACAGAGAGAGAGAGATCACAAGTAGGCAGAGAGTCAGGCAGAGAGAGAGGAGGAAGCAGGCTCCCCGCTGAGCGGAGAGCCCGATGCGGGCCTCGATCCCAGGACCCTGAGATCATGACTTGAGCCGAAAGCAGAGGCTTTAACCCACTGGCCACCTAGGCGCCCTCTTCTTCTTCTTCTTTTTTTTTTTTTGATTCTATTTTTAAGTAATCCCTCTGCCCCATGTGTGGCTCAAGCTCACAAGCCCCAGATCGAGTCGCGTGCTCTACAGACGGAGCCAGGCAGGCGCCCCCTTGGTAGCAGATTTCTTATGAGGACGGTGAGCCCCTGGGTGCCCATCAGTTATTTGCTGTGGTACCTTACAAAAGTACTGGTTGCGTCATTCAGATTTGCCGTCAGTGTGGCCAGAGGGCCCTTCTGGCTGGATTCAGCGAGTAAGTCTTATAAGAATGAAATTTTCACCGCCTTACCACCAAGTTTAGGGGCAATGACATCTGCAGATTTAATTGGCCATTTGAACCCTCAAATTGAAAAATAGTAATTCTAATACACCAAATGCATTTACACTTTCACTGTATTTTTTTACACGTTTATTCATTTAAATGGCTGTATTTAGTGATTATGTAAAGCACGTCTCTGTATTTGGGGACTTTGAGTATCCTGCAAGCTCTGAAGACCCTTAATTACACCTTTGTTCTGCACTCAATAGATTTTGATGTGCCCAGAACATGAGACGGAGAGAATAAACATGTACTGTGAGTTATGCCGGAGGCCAGTTTGTCACCTCTGTAAGTTGGGCGGTAATCATTCCAATCATCGGGTAACCACTATGAGCAGCGCTTACAAGACTTTAAAGGTAGGATTTGTGTGTTCGGGGAACTAAGTTTTGAATCTTTCATAACTTTGGTTTTACTTTATGCCTTTAACTTTTTTTTCATAAAATCATGGCTTGCCGTGTGGTCTTGCTTTACTGAAACGAGTCGGCAACGTAGAAGGTCCCTCAGTGATCTAATACGAGGTTGTTAGTGTTTCACTCGGCAGTTCTTGGTCATGTTGATGGGCTGGTTCTGGAGAAGGAGGGGGTGAAGGGCAGGCCATGATGGTCCCCACCTGAGCCCAATGCCTGCAGTTGAGTGTGTGTGAAAATGACACTCCTGTTGAGTGTGTGGAAGTGGCATGCTTGTTGAGTGTGTGTGTGTGTGTGTAAATGCCACGCCTGAGGAGTGTGTGTGGGAATGCCACATCTGAGTGTGTATGTAAATGACAAGCCTGTTGAGAGTATGTGTGTGTGTGTGTGTGTGTATCTGTGTGTGGAAATGACAAACCTATTTAATGTGTGTGTGGGAATGCCACACCTGAGTGTGGGAATGGCACGCCTGTTGAGTGTGTGTGTGGAAATGGCAAGCCTGTTGAGTGTGTGTGTGTGTATGTGTGGAAATGCCATGCCTGATGAGTGTGTGTGTGGGAATGCCACAGCTGTTAAGTGTATGTATGGGAATGGCAAGCCTATTGAGTGTGTGTGTGTGTGTGTGTGTGTGTGTGTGTGTGTGGGAGGGAATGTCACGCCTGTTCAATGTGTGTGTGGGAATGATAAGCCTGTTATCTGACCTTGAAGGACAGTAGCCATATTAAAGACTCTTGATTCCTGTTGCTTCCTTATAGAAATAGTGGAAACTTTATTTACAGTGAGGGTTACTTCCTGTCTCTCTCTGAACCTTATACACAGACCTTTGAAAACTTTCAGACTTGATTGATAATCTACAGCAAGGTAGGCAATGGTATAATGCTATTTTTTGTTTGTTTTATTCTTTTTTCTTTTAAATGAGATCTTCATTCATAAATCCACCACTCATTTTGATGAGTTTCCTTTCTACCTTTAACAGTGTACATGCCTTTTGGGGCCTAGATCAAATTCTTGCTTACCCACATGGCTTTCTCCTCTGCGTTTGATAGATCTGTCATGCTCAGTCTTTCTCCTACTTTGAATACGTGGATTACGGGCATAGTCATTATATTGTCCTGGTCTACTAATTCTGTCATCTGTCATTGCCAGGTCAGTTTTGTAAATTTTACCTTGTTGGGCAGTGGATACTTCTCTGCCCTACAGACACTCTTGAGTTTCTTCTAATGTGTGATTAAGTTACCTCAGGGTCTTGCTTTGAGTTAGGCAGGACAGAGCAGCATTCAGTTCTAGGGCTGATTTTACCAGACTCCTCTTCTCCTTTACACTTCTCAGTGCCTTTTGGATTTTGAGCTTTAGGGGTTTTTAATTTGTTATTGAATTTTTCGTTTGGTGCCTCACAGGCACCATTCCCGGCCAGGTGTGAGCTCTTGGAGCTGTTCTTGGTCATCCTTTTGGGTGATCTTTTCCCTGGCCTCTGAAAGTTTCCTCACACATGGGAATTGGTCAGCACTCTGCTGAGGAAGCCACGGGGACCCTTTGTACACTCTCCAGAGTTCTGTCGCTTTCTGTTCTTGAGGATTTTGCCTTACAAGCTCAGCTTCATCTCTTCATCTCCTGGGAGACCCTGGTCCACCTGAGTTCTCCTTGCCGTGGGCCTTGGGGGCCGCCGGATCTAGACAGGATGGTGGGCACAGACATGGGCCCATCTTCTTTCCCTCTCTCAGGACTCTGTTTCTTGATTTTATATATTCTGTTAGGTTTCAAGTTTTTTTTCAGGTGAGAGAGTTAGATAGTCTTTGTTACTCGTATGTGTCCCCCAGTGGCATTACCATTGTTTGCTAATTAAATTTAACATCTCTTGTTTTGTTTTTGGTCTTTAAGATTTTATTTTATTTATTTGACAGACAGAGAGATGGAGAGAGAGGGAACACAAGCAGGGGGAGTGGGAGAGGGAGAAGCAGGACCTCGGTATCATGACCTGAGCTGAAGGCAGACACTTAACTGTCTGAGCCACTCAGGTGCCCCTAAATTTAACTTTTGACACCTCTTTTGTTCCTTTCTTAGTGGTTTGATTTTATACATGCTGTCCAAAAAATTTTTTTCTGTAACCTGGAATAAATCTTTGATAGTAGCATCCCTTTAAGTTACTTTTTACATTCTGTTAACTTTTCTCCTTAATGTTTCAGACTTTTTTTTTCCTTCCAGTAGACTCCATCATGGGTTCTTCAATTTACTCCCTTTTTAGTGAGGATAAAATTATTTAGATTCACCCCTTTGCCAAAAATAGCAAACAGATCTCCTTAGATCTTCCTTTTTACTTAGTTTTAGATTTTAAGCAGGTGGGCTACATGATACAAGTTTAAATTATTTCCCTTTTTTTAAAGATTGATTTATTTTATTTTATTTTATTTTATTTTATTTTATTTTTTTAACGATTTTATTTATTTATTTGACACAGAGAGAGAGATTACAAGTAGGCAGAGAGGCAGGCAGAGAGAGAGGAGGAAGCAGGCTCCCGGCTGAGCAGAGAGTCCGATGTGGGCCTCGATCCCAGGACGCTGAGATCATGACCTGAGCCGAAAGCAGAGGCTTTAACCCACTGAGCCACCCAGGCGCCCAGATTGATTTATTTTAGAGAGAGAGAGAGCGAGTGCACACGCATGGGGGGAGGGGCAGAGGAAGGAGGAGAGAGAAACTCAAGCAGACTCTACACTGAACATGGAGTCTGATGAGGGGCTCGATCTCATGATCTTAAGATCACGACCTGAGTCAAAACCAAGAGTTAGATGCTCGGCGCCCCTCTACTGTTTTCATTTTTACATTAGCTTGAGTGTTGCAAGGACAGAAGAAAAATGTTAACTTGTCCATTTTATTACTGCTGTTTGTTGAAACAGCTGAAGCTGGGGCCAGGCTTCCTGTCTGCCCCTGTTCGGTCTGGCTTCTAGTACCGGTCCACTGTGTTGTAGTGTCTGGCCTCACCTTGGAATTGAGCGTACCTTTCCAGTGGTGGAAAGTGCTTTGCTAGTGCTTTTGGGTGAACTGGCCTAAATAGTGAGTAATGGAGAGGAATGGTCCTGTTCCCGGCAGTCTTCTATTCTTCTGGTGGGGTGAGACATTTTTTTGGGTTTTGTGTCTGTTTTTGTTTTTGCTTCCCTATAACCTCACTCCTGTTAATCCCTGGATAGAAAGACGCCTGCCTGCGTATAAACACACTCCAGATGGAGTGGTTCAATCTCTTTTGTCACTAGGCTTTGTTTATCAACCTTACTTTTCTGGCAACATGGAGTCCTTCCCATCTTCTAATACGGAAAGCCATGTTCATGCTCTCTGGCCAGCTTGGACTGCTAAGGCTTCAAAATCCTGCTTTACCCTGGACAAGGCCCCACAGTTGAGTGTTTATTGTCTCTCCCTCACTCTGGCCTCATCTCAACGGCCTGCTTCTCCCAACTTTGGGTGTTAGTGGGTTTTCTAGGACTTTTTCAACTTCTCACACAACTGTACAGTTTCTCATTAAGGGAGGGTTGGTTGTGGGGCGCCTGGGTGGCTCAGTGGGTTAAGCGTCTGCCTTCAGCTCAGGTCATGATCCTGGAGTCCTGGGATTGAGCCCGCATTGGGCTCCCTGCTCAGCGGGGAGTCTGCTCCTCCCTCTTCCCCCCCATGGTCTCTCTCTCATGTTCGCACTCTCTCTGTCAAAGAAATAAATAATCTTAAAAAAAAAGGGTGGTTGGTTAGCTCATCTTTCTTCAGTTGTCCACTTTCTTATAGTTGGTGGACAGTTTCCTGAGGACTATTTCCTGGGGAGTTTTTCCTACTTTTATTTTTTCTTTATTTCCGTAAATTTCTAGAAGAGAGTTAGTGATCTTGTTCGTGTGCAGTTATCTTCTCTGTAAGGGGTGGCTTTGTGATTTTAATTATAATTGAAATGATTGGAAAGTACGACTTAGAAAAGTAGAAAACGTACACATCCCTATAACCAGTCTCTATTGAATGAGAAAATACGCTTCTTTATTTTTGGGGTATGTGAAATTTGTGGGGAATATAATGCCATTTTCTAAAGTCATTTGCCAGTTGACTGAAATGTATTATTCTATGCTTTTTTCTTCCCATCATTTTATCCTAACATTTTCAGACACAGAACAAAGCTGAGAACACCTTTAAAATGATAAGCCCTGTGGGGACAGGAACCATACTGGTCATATGTTATTCTCCTGGCCTGCTCCCTGAAAGATACTCAGTATGATTGTTGAATGGATTTAGCTCCCTTTTTCTCTCCCTTCTCCCTCGTTTTGTGGACTGATGTTTCTCTGGGTGCCTTCGACCCGTGACCTGATGAAAAAGCAGGATGCGGTGGTTCTCAAACTTTGATGGGTGTTAGAATCACCCAGAACAGTTGGTATAAAACAATACAGCCCAAGGCCTGCCCTCCCTGGGGGGCTCTGTGGTCTCCCTCAGCCCTCAGGAGACTGATGCACACCAGCTTTTGAGAACCGCTGCTCAAGGGGAAGGCTTTGGAGCAAATTTGGCACCCTTGAACAGTTAGCCTCTGGTCAGTTCCTAGAGAACTGGGGCCCCAGTGTAGCTAAAGGATTTAAAACTGATTCCCCATTAGGTGTATTTCCTGAGGGTAGGAGCCATGTCTTTTTACATCGTACTTTTCAGCATCTAGGATGAATGTCTGGTGCTTAACGCTTTTTGGAGGCCTGTGAATAAATGGACACACACACATGTCATCTTAACACAGACTGCCTCGTTGTGAGGGGCCTGAGAGGACTGGAGATAAAGGCCCTAGTTGGCCAGAGACTTTGGCTAAGCATTCCTGCTCCCTGGGAGTGAACCCTGGTGCGCTCTGACTTCCGACCGTGTTCCCGAATCGTGTCATCCTTTCTGCTCCAGCCTGTCTTGCACTCCCAGGGACGCTGTTGGAGGAGCTCTTCTCCCCCTTGCAGCTTGTGGAAGGGAGGAAGCACCTGTCAGCCTGTGGAATCATGGTCAGTGAGTGTCCTGGGCAGTGAGGAAGCTTCTAGCTCAGCTCTGACTCTGATACTTACTCTCAATGAGCTTCGGTTTCCTCATCTGTAAAACAGTTGGGTTAAGACACAAGATGTCATGTCTCTTTGATCTCTGCAGGTTCTTTCTGGTCCCATCCTGTTCTTGGCCCTCAGAAGTCTTACTCCTACATCTCATGGGTCCTTCTGTCCCTCCATTGAGCCCTCAAGGAAACTCGGTGTGTCTGATGGCCGGGTGCTCTGGAGAATTCAGGATGGGTCCTGCCGTAGGCCTGCCACGTTAATTTCAACATACGTTCTCTTACCCTGTTACGTGGTCTAAGTGAGAAAAGGAGAGAATGATACAGGCAGGAGACCGACTTCTTGAATTGCTCCAGGTTAGATCTCTGGTCCTTTTCATACCAGCCCCTCATTCAGGGCAGCCGCAGCGCCTGAGAAATGCTCAGATCCTCTTGTCACCGCTCCGGCTTGGCTGTGTTTTCTGGGTGACGCTCCTCTTACTTAGACTCCGCATACGTTTTTCTCTTACAAATTTGTACCCCATGGGGCTTCGAGGGTTGGTTTGTTCGCTTTTGAATATACTTCCGTCATACGTACTGTTTTTTTTTCTGGGTTAAACTGGAGATCTCCCCAAAACCTAGATGTCACCTCTGTGGTAAGGAGACCAACTTCCAAGTAACTACTTTATAAATACCTCCCGATTGAAGTATTTACTTCAGTACTTCACTATTTACTGAATTATTTACTTCAGTACGCTCTGGGAGCTTAATGAGCTCTGTTAGTATAAATCTGTTCATTATAACCTAGGTGTAATTAATGAATATCTAGTATGGCTGTGAAGGTCATTTTGTGACCTTTGTGAATATCTAGGATGTGAAGGTCATTTTGGAAGAGTGTTGCTCTTTGGGTCTTTGTGTGTGTGTGTGTGTGTGAGAGAGAGAGAAATATAAAATCTAATGGAAGACAATCCTAGTTGAATTGCTGTTCTTCCATTTACTTAGAAACCTGAGGAGGAAGACCTGGGAACGATGAAGAGACAATAAAAATGTATTATTTATGTATTCTGGCTTTTTGGCTAATCTGAGCATCATTGCCTTGTTCTTTTATTCCGCCTGCTTCTCATTTCTCAGATGTCTGTGGGCCCCTGTGCTCAAGGCCAAGGCCAGTAACTGTGTCCCCTGGGTTAATAAAGAGAATTGTCAGGGTTGATTTTACCGCATGTTCACCATAGGCTAAAGATTTGTGTGTAAAAAGATAAAAGAGGAAGGAAGGAAGCTAGATCTGCAAGCCTTTGTTTCACTTCTGCTTATTTGTGTTACTGATGTGTTCTGACAGGAAAAGCTTTCAAAGGATATTGATTACCTTATTGGCAAGGAGAGCCAGGTGAAGAGTCAAATTTCTGAACTAAACTTGTTAATGAAAGAAACAGAGGTAAGTGACTAGCTGGTTTGCATACTTTTATTTCTCCATCTAGATAATTCACTCACTCATAAAGTCCGGAGGGCAGTAAATGAGTTGGGAGTACAAAGTTGTGGTAGATTTCGCCCCAGCTTCTCAGGGCCTAGGAAAACCAGCATAAAAAACAAGCTAGAATGTGTCATTGATAGATGTGGCCGATAGACGTGGTGATGAGATGCTATTGAAGCACGGGGACGAATGACTGACTCTTGACCTGGGCAGGTTTGATCTCAGAAGTAGTAACATAAGGTAAAGTTTGGAATTCTTGACAGTTACCTCTCTTCTACAAAATTAATAGACTGCATTTGAAGTATGTACTATGTGTTGACTTAAAACGTGCTATTTGCAAGTATATACCTGAGACATGTTCACCAAAAGACACACATTAGAATGTTCATGGCTGCCAACCAGTAGCCACAGAGTGCAAACTACCCAGCTACCCCTCAGCAGTGGAACATCATCAGCCTTAAGAATGATGATCTGCGAATAGGTGCAACAGTGTAGCTAAATCTTGCAATAGTGTTGAAAGAAAGATGCCAGAGCAAAGGAGTACAAACTCTGTGGTCCTCTCTGGAAAAAGTACCAACAAAGGGGAAATGGACTCAAGAGTTCAGGACACGCCTTGTTGAAGGCTGAGGAGGGCAAGGATGGGTATCTGGAAAGGTTGGCGTCTGGGATCTGGGTAATGTTCCTTTGTTCAATCTGGATGCCAGTGTATGTTGCAAAGAATTGTCCAACTCCACACTCACATACATTTTTCTGTGCATGTATTATACTTCAATAAAAAAATGGAGAAAATTGATAACATTTTAAAACTAAGGTAGAAGAAGATAGGACTGAGTTGTTTTAAAATTCCAAATATTCACTGATTTGGACGTGTGATTTCTCTTCTCTGTTGGAAATAAATTGAAGGGCCATTACTCCTGATCACTTTTAGAAGTTATCACAAAATAGAAAAGTATCTGAGCTAGTTAAACTGTCGGTTTCTTGAAATTTTATTTTTTTCCGAAATGGGTTAAAAAAAAAATGGAGACGTTATGCAAATTAGCGCCAGATCCTCAACACTGCTTTTGTTTTTAATACTCTTTTTCTGATACTCACTGATTGGATTCACCACCCTAAGTAAGTTGTTTTTCCATGTACTCAAAAAGTGGGATCTTACTGTTCTCATTTTTGTCTGATGACCCACTCTCTCAGAGTGGTATCATCCGCCAGCCCTTGGTGGGGGGGTTTGCTCCAAGGATCCTGTCTTGGGTCATTATAGGTTTGTTTCACTCCTGGTCCTCAGTCATGCTGCCCTGACTTCTGAAATAGGGCAGCCCCAGGACCTGTTGCAGAGCTGGTGATTCACACAAAGTGTTCATGCAGGCACCGAGTCCTTGGGATCCTGGACAAAGTACTTAGTTTCTTTCTGTCCCTTAGACCGAAGCTGTGTTCATGAGCTTATCTGCAACAATCTCTGCGAATCGGTCTGCATTCTTGACTTTGACTCAGTGAGGACTATGACACTGTCCTTTTCCTATAATTAATACTTAGCTGGAAAAAAAAAAAATCCCCTCTTTTTACTTAGCGTAATGATCTTTTGAGTTTAATATTGCGATTTATCACCGAAACACTACCAAGATGTCCTCACCCTTCTGTCTCCTTTTCTTCCTCCCTCCTGCCCACCCTTTACCAAAATTTTTGCCTGTTGGATTTAGGAAACAGGGAAGGGAATCTGGAAAAAATTTCCTTTCATTAGAAATGTTGGCCAGAAGCCGTTGGAAAGTGCACAATGCACTTCTTCCATATGTTGTCGGCTTTTAAGAATGTGTTTGAAGACCTTTTTTTTTTTTTCTGTTGGCTGCTGCTTATGGATCTGTAATGATCGCGTATGTGTGCTCTGCTGGTCTTGTTCTCAAAATCAAGTTGGTCTCTGATTTTATGGATGGTCAGAAATGTTTCGCAAGCTCTACAGATAGGATCATTTTATGACCCGAGTAGGAGGAGCTGCATGTGCAGTGAGTATACTCATCCTCTCTGTGCACAGAGTGTGTGCCCTTGTGGTGGGCGTTTTATGTGAATAATCTTTTTCAATCTTCAAAAAAACCTGAGTGGATTCTCTTATCCCCAGCTTCCAGAAGAGAAAAACTCAAGACACAACAGAAGTTAAATAATTTGCCTAAAGTCACACAGGATTTAATTCTAATTACGTTACATTAATTTGAAGAGAAGAGTTCCATTTTTATATTGCAGTAAAGGATGTCATTTTCCTAAGTTTCATGTTGTGATTTAAGTTTTCTTTTCTTTTTTTTTCTATTAAGTTTTCTTAAAAAAAAATTAGAAAAGGGTAGAAAGGGTCGAAATTTGCACTAATTAGAAATGAATTAAAAACTCCAGAATTGAATTGTACAGTGTCTTTGGTTAAATCGGTTAATTTCTGCCTCAGGTTCCTTTGTATCCATGTTGAAGGTTGTTTCTTTCTTTTTTTTTTTTTTTTTTTAAAGATTTTATTTATTTATTTGACAGAGAGGCAGGCAGAGAGAGAGGAGGAAGCAGGCTTCCCGCTGAGCGGGGAGCCCTATGCGGGGCTTGATCCCAGGACCCTGAGATCATGACCTGAGCTGAAGGCAGAGGCTTTAACCCATTGAGCCACCCAGGCGCCCTGAAGGTTGTTTTGTTATTTACTTATTTAGAGAGGAAAGCTGGAGGAGAATACAGTATCACACAGTTACCAAGTACGTCTAAACAGAAGTTGGCGATCACTCCTTGCACAGTGTGCTCAATGCCAAATTATTGTTCAGAAAATGTCAGAGTCGGACCAAATTAAATTTTGGTTATTTTGAGAAAAGACATGTGGATTGAGCAGATGAGGTAACCCCTTTGCCTGTTTTGTAACAGTGTAACGGAGAGAGAGCCAAAGAAGAAGCAGTCACACATTTTGAAAAGCTCTTTGAAATTCTAGAAGAGAGGAAATCCTCTGTTTTGAAAGCGATTGATGCTTCTAAGAAACTGAGATTAGACAAATTTCAGACTCAAGTGGAGGAATACCAGGGGCTTCTGGAGAACAATGGGCTTGTGGGATATGCCCAAGAAGTGCTCAAGGAGACGGATCAGTCCTGTTTCGTGCAGACGGCGAAACAGCTCCACCTCAGGTACTTTTGAATTTAGAATCTCCTTGGCAGTGGCCTTCAGTGCTGCTCTGTTTCAGCTGGAGCTCTGGGGGGTTCCTAACGCTGTGCTCTGCATGGACGCGACGCCCTTGCCACGCTCAGCCAGAACACTGAGCGACCTTTTTTTTTGCTAATCACATCGCAGATGTTTAGTCTGATGGACCTTTTACAGAGTTGGTTTATTTTATTTATTTATTTATTTATTTATTTATTTATTTATTTATTTATTTCACAGAGGGAGAGAGATCACAAGGAGGCAGAGAGGCAGGCAGAGAGAGGGGGGGGGGAAGCAGGCTCCCCGCTGAGCAGGGAGCCTGATGCGGGCCTCGATCCCAGGACCCTGAGATCATGACCTGAGCCGAAGGCAGAGGCATTAACCCACTGAGCCACCCAGGAGCCCCAGAGTTGTTTTTATATAAGCTCTATCTCTCCGCAGAATACAGAAAGCGACGGAATCTTTGAAGAGCTTTAGGCCCGCAGCTCAGACTTCTTTTGAAGATTATGTTGTGAATACATCGAAACAAACAGAACTTCTTGGAGAACTGTCCTTTTTCTCTAGCGGTGAGTTTCAGTGGCGGGCCAAAGCTGCTTACTCTCGTCGTGGGGGTTCACAGTGCGCGGGAAAAACACGATCTTCGCTTTGGCAGCGTGAAAAACCGTGTTTTTAATGCACAGAGTATATTCTGTTGGTTTGTGTGATTTTTAAACATTATATAGGAGTGCCTGGGCGGCTCAGTCTGTGAAATGTCTACCTTGGGCTTAGGTCGTGAGCTTGGGGTCCTGGGTTCGAGTCCCGTGTTGGGCTCCCTGCTCAGCAGAGTGTCTGCTTCTCCCTCTCCCTCTGCCACTCCTCCCTCTGATGCTTATGTGTGCGCTCGCTCTCTCTCAAATTCAGTAAAATCTTCAAAAAAACACATTGAATAAATAGCATCACATTGCATGTGTATCCTTTTTGTGAATTGTTTTTCCAAAAAATGAAGTTTAAGGTGTTCGTTGCAAAGTTCTGGTTTAAAGCTGTATTTTAGCTGCTCATAGTATTTCATTATACAAATCATTTTCCTACCGAGAGACAGTTTGTTTCTGTTTTTTTTTTTCTCCATTGCTGTGTTCAGCATCTTCGTCAGTGTTCACTTGTGTACATGTATGTGAGTTTCTCTAGGGCAGAAACCTAAAAATGATGTCTCCAGGCGAAAACTGATTCTCAAGAGATTTTCAGTGTTTACCTGGCTGTATTAACTAGTTCGTGAGGGCTGCCGAAACAGAATACCACCGACCGCGCGCCTGGTACAACAGAAACATATTTTCTTCCGGTTCTGGAGGCTCAGGGTCCGAGACCCAGGTGTTGGCCGAGTTGGTTCCTTCCGAGGCTGCTCTCCTCGGCTTGCACACGATGGCCTTCCGCTGTCTACACTGTCTTCCATCTCCACATGTGGGTCTGCTTATGAGGACAGCAGTCATGCTAGTCTTGGTGGATTCGTTCCCATCTTAATGACTTTAACTTAATTATCTCTATAAAGACTCTTTATCCAAATAAAGTCACATCCTGCGGTACCAGGGATTAGAACTGCAGCATGCACATTTTGGGGCTATAACATGCATGTAACGATTGTGTTCTTTTGTTCGCCAGTGGGGAGGTCTTCCTTTCCTTTTCCCCTTCTCGCCTTGTTCACGTCTCCCACGATTTCTCTCCTTGTGATGGAGAAGTTCCAGTCCTTACAATGGAATACTTAAAGGTTGAAGACTGTGTATAGTCGTGTGGATTTGTATAGTCACCTGGAGAACATTTGTCTGGTTTAAAGTTACAAATTCTAGGGGTGCCTGGGTGGGTAGCTTAGTCAGTAGAGCATCTGACTCTTGATCTTAGATCTTGACCTCAGAGTTGTGAGTTCAAGCCTCGTGTTGGGCATGGAGCCTACCTAAAAAAAAAAAAAAAATTTTAAAGTTAAAAACTCTGGGCGCCTGGGTGGCTCAGTGGGTTAAAGCCTCTGCTTTCGGCTCAGGTCATGATCTCAGGGTCCTGGGATCGAGGCCCGCATCAGGCTCTCTGCTCAGCAGGGAGCCTGCTTCCCCCCACCTCTGCCTGCCTCTCTGCCTCCTTGTGAGCTCTCTCCCGCTGTGAAATAAATAAATAAAATCTTAAAAAAAAAAAAGATTAAAAAAAATAATAAAGTTAAAAACTCTGAAGGATGATTATCGTGACCTCCTTTCTTTCAAATCTATGCCAGAATCTCCTTTTAGATGTGTGCTTATCTTTTTTCTTAAAAAAAAAGATCTACTTATTTTTAGAGAGAGCATGTGCATGTGCAAGTGGGGGGATGGTGGGGGGAGGGAGAGAGAATCCTCAAGCAGACTTTTCGCTGCATGTGGAGCCCAACGTGGGGCTTGATCCCAGGACCCTGAGATCATGACCTGAACTGAAATCAAGAGTTGGACACTCAACTGACCCAGCCACCCAGGCACCCCTAGGTATGTGCTTATTTTATTATAATGATCTTCTTTTCCCAAATACGTATTTGTTACTCTTTCAAATGCTAATTCTACTTTAGGTACTGTAGTCTCCCTTTTTCCAAAAGGTGTACTTGAATTGTTTTTCACACACGTGGTGGTTTATTTTATTTTTCTTTTTTTTTTCTTTTTTTTATTTTTTATTTTTTTTACGTGGTGGTTTATTTAGGAAAAAAGGTCTTCTCACCCCTGGGGGTCCCAAAACCGTCCTCGGAAAGATGATGTTGATGGTTGGCAGTTTTGGGTTGGACCAGTGTCTGGCAAAGAACCAGTATAGTGAATGGGTGACAGTGGAACGTCGTTGCCCAACCCCTGACTGATGGATGGTTTCATTGTTTCCTGCATACACACTACTCATGTTATTTTGCCCCCTCCCCCCAAAATTTATTTCGAATGACATTATGGCTGTCTAACGTTGGGTTGCATAAACGTTCCATACTCAGACCCGCTTCTACACTGCTTGTATGCATCTGGGGGAGGCTCTGATTTGATATACGTGTGTGTTATATGTGTGTGTGTGTGTGTGTGTGTGTGTGTGTGTGTGTGTGTGTGTGTCTTTGCTAGCTTATCCTAAGCCGTTAAGCTTCCTGGAATTTCTTCCCTGGAAGGGATTCTGCGTATGCACAAAGGTTTAGCAGCGATACTTTTGTATCGTATTTTTCATGAAAAACTGGAAACCCATTTCTGGAGTGGAATGTCAGAGGGAGATAAACACTGGCAGGATCTGTACAAAATTAAATAGTGATTATCATTGAGTTAATTAAAGTGTGTTTTATCGAGTTTCTGATTTTCTTAAAAAATACTGTGTATCCTGTTTATGCCAAGAAAAAGTCATTTAAATTGCTTTGCAACTCTTTAGAAGAAAATCTGAAAGAAAATCGTGTAAGTTTCATTGAACCTTGTTAGACTCACCAAACTTAAGAGTTAAAAGTATTTATTAAAATAATTCTAGCAGGACATAGATTAAAAATTTCAAGTCCAGTGTTGTTACTTAGGAGGTGGAAATTGAAAGGCAGATGGTTATAAAAACCTGAATTTGTGGTATTTCATTTTTTTTTTAATTAAAAAAAAATTTTTTTTTTTAATTTACTTGACATAGAGAGAGATCACAAGTAGGCAGAGAGGGGAGGAAGCAGGCTCCCCGCCGAGCAGGGAGCCCCATGCGGGCCTCGATCCCATGACCCTGGGATCATGACCTGAGCCGAAGGTAGAGGCTTTAACCCATTGAGCCACCCAGGCGCCCAAATTTATGGTATTTCAGAATGAATATAACATGTAAAGCTGCTATTGAATCTTTTTTCTTCTTATTTGTCATTCTCCTTCCTTTCAGTTATAAGCCTAAATATACCTTGAAAAATCTTTCTTGCTTTTTTTTTTCATTTTCAATTTTGTGGTAAGAGCACTTACCCTGAGATCTGTTATTTTAACAAATTTTAAGCATGAGCATAGCATCTTTGACTCTGAATACGATGTTGTACTGAGCTCTCTGGAGCGTCTTCGTCTTGCTTGACTGATACTTTATGCCTCTTGATTAGTAACTGCCCATTGCTGTTCCCCCACCCCCAGCAGCCAGCATTCCAGTCTTGGATTTTGTGAATTCAGCTCTTTTTGAGATTCCTCATGGAAGTGGGATCGCACAGTCAACATAGGTCTCTCCGTGTCTGGAGTATTTCAGTCCGCGCATCCACAAAGCCTGTCCATGTTGTCACACGTTGCTGGAATTACTCTTGCTTTTATATACAGCATTACAGATTTAGAAAATTCTTGGACTGGGGCACCTGGGTGGCTCAGTCACTTAGGCATCTGCCTTTGGCTCTGGTCACGATCCTAGGATCCTGGGATTGGGTCTGCATCGGGCTCCCTGCTCAGCGGGGATCCTGCTTCTCCCTCTGCCTGGTGCTCCCCCTGCTTGTGCTCTCTCTCCCTCTCCCTCTGACAAAGAAATAAAAGCTTTAAAAAAAAAATTTTTTTTTCACCATACGGAAATGATTGAAGTTATTTGTGGGTACATCATTTTTATTGAGGGACATATAGGTTCTGAAATACCGTGATTTTACCACGTTTTGTTTCTTGCCGCTTTCAGGCATAGACGTGCCAGAGATCAACGAGGAACAGAGCAAAGTGTATAACAATGTTCTGATCAACTGGTACCGTCCCGAAAAGGATAAAGCTGATAGCTACGTCCTTGAATATCGGAAGATTAACAGAGATGAAGAAATGCTGTCTTGGAACGAGATAGAAGTCTGCGGCACAAGCAAAGTCATCTCAGACCTGGAAAGCAATTGTAACTATGCTTTCAGAGTAAGAGCCTACAAAGGTTCGATCTGCAGTCCCTGCAGCAGGGAGCTGATTCTTCATACCCCTCCAGCTCCAGGTAGTGTGAATATTGGGAATCTGAAAACCTTGGAATTGGAAGAGACCTTGATTAAAAAAAACCTAGCCTTCACCTTTGTCTAGATCCACATTGAAACCAGCTCTCATTTGTGGGGGCGATAAAAAATTCTAGATAATCGATTCCATCCCCAGGTAGGATGGTAGGATTTAGAAAGAGACCAAATACATGAATTTCACCAGGTAGGCTGGGAACAGGATTAGAATTTGGCCTGACATCAGATAGAGAAAAACATGAAGACATTTGAGCAGGGCTATTGATTTGAGATTGAAATAGCATAGATGCTACCTTACAAGTTTTAAGTAGTATAGTTCTGTATTTTTGATGAGTGTATAGAAATCTCTATAACGGATCTAGGTAGATTTAAAAAAAAATTATTGTTATAATATGAGATAGGGTTGTGATTAACCTCCTTCTGACTTGTGCGGATTTTCTCTCTAACTCTGATTCCCTGCACGCGGGGTGGGAGGACGTACGTTAGAACCATGTGGTAGCTGCTCCCCACCCCCTAAAAGCTGCCCTTGTCCAGCCCACTCCCCGACCTTCCAAGTCAGAAACCGCTGCTGCTCCTCACAGAGAGCCTGTGGATTTTTACGAATGAGAATCACCAGGTTAGAGGCTCCCGCAGCGTCTCCGTGGACAAGTGGCCCTCAGAAGCAAAGTTGTGCTCCGTGTGCTTGGCAGGAAAACATTCTGGCCTGTCGGTCGCTGTCTTCGAGGTTCCTCCAGTTGGTTTTTAGACCTTGCTGCCCCCGCCTGCGTCCAGTGCCTCACACGCCCATAGTTTGTACAGCCTTCTCTTTCCTTCCCCTTTTGTCCAAAGTGTACCCTCCACTGCTTGTTTTTCATGCCCATTGTGGCCAGTTAAAAAAAAAAAATTAGAATACAGAGACAGATCAGGGTTGGCTAACATTGTTCTTCTTGAATTTGAAGAAAATCCGATAGAGAGTTTGAGGATGGATTTGCAAGTATTAAGTGGTATTTTACCATTTATGTAATTTCCCCTTTCTTGTCTCGTGTCTCTGACTGAAAGTGGAATTAAAAAGAAACCTGGAAGTAGCTGCTGTTTTTGGTGACGTGGTGAACAGGGAAGGAAGAAAGGACATGTTCCAAGTTACCTTTTTTTTTTTTAATTTTATTTTTAATCTCGACACCCAGTGTGGGGCTCGAACTCACAACCCCGAGATCGAGATCACACGCTCTGCTGGCTGAGCCAGCCCGGTGCCCCCAGAGTTGACTTGCTTTTCTCTGAGAGAAGCCGTGTGAATGGGGTGACCAATCAAATAACTTTTTGCAAACCGGGAGACCTGAGATCGCCCGGAAGCAGGAATGGTCATGGCAGGAAGAGTGGTCAGCCTGCAAACAGAGAACGGCTTTAGCTTGCTAGTAGACATATTTTTTTAAATTGTGGCATGTGATATAATTAAAAATTACCATTTTAACCATACAGGTCAGCGACATTAAGTATATCCACACTGTTGTGTGGCCTCCACCTCTCATATCTCTAGAACATCTTAATTTTTTTCCACATGAAACTTTGTGCTCCTCATTCCTTCTTCCCACAGAGCCTGGGAACCTCTTTTCTACTCTCTGCCTCTGTGAATTTCCTGTACCTCATAGTAGTGGATTGATCTAATCCTTCTGTTCCTGGTGTTTTAGGGGCTTCATCCATGTTGCAGCATGTACCAGAATTTCCTTGCTTTTTTTAGGTGGAATACTAGTCCATGGTATGGCTAGACCACATTTTCTTTATCCATTCATGTGCTGATGGACATTTGAATTGTTTCCACTTTGGATCTAACAGCCAATGTCTTGCTTCATATATCTGAGTTGATAGAGACTTAGGAGAGTGGTATTATGTCCAACCTGTGGTTGAGGAAATTAAAGATTCGGTTAAACTCCACTGAAATCCTTGAACAGGGATTAAAACTCATCTCTCTAAACCCCAAACCTTTGCCTTTTTTTTTTTTAAACATCGTGCACTGTGTCTCATCTCTGCCATGTTGATTGATAAGCAAAGCCCCCACTAGAATTGCTCATATTTTTCAAATTTGTAAAATGTGGAATACATGTTTAGGAAAATGTGCAGGTAATTATGAAAATGTACGGTCCCTTATTTTAAGGAGAAAAGGGACAGATCCACTCGTGTAAAACATTTAGAAGAAACCTGCTCTATCTGTTGTGAGGAACCACAAGGAACCGCATTTGTAGGTTTTCTCATATATTTAAAATGCTTCCTTCTGCCTTTTTACATTTCTGAGGATGTTCGGATGGAGAGATTCTCCTGGAGGTGATTTCCCAGTCAGGGCGTTGGTTTGTCCCAGTTTGTTGAGAGTAGTGTGGACTATTCCCTTTTCAGTCCTTTGTGGTTCAAGACTTGATCAGCTCTACCCGCCAATTACAGAAACGCTAACACGTAGTCATCAGACTAATTTCAAGCTCTCTTCACAGTTTTCAGTTTCCTCTTTGATGAAAAATGTGGCTATAATAATGAACACCTCCTGCTGAACTTGAAGAGAGACCGCGTAGAGAGCAGAGCTGGGTTTAACCTCCTGCTCGCTGCGGAGCGCATCCAAGTGGGTTATTACACAAGCCTGGACTACATCATCGGAGATGTTGGAATCACCAAGGGGAAGCACTTCTGGGCCTTCCGCGTGGAGCCCTATTCATACCTGGTCAAAGCGGGAGTCGCTTCCAGTGATAAACTACAGGAATGGCTCCGTTCTCCCCGCGATGCTGTTAGTCCAAGGTAGATTCTTATACTGGTCTAGAACTTGAGAATTCTCCTACAGGTAAACATCCTTGTTTAGCGAGGCAAGACCGGAAGTCCACCTGGGTTTATACTTACTATGGTTGGCATACATTCCTTAGGCCGGTGCTTTGGCTGCGGGTGGGTGGCCAGCTAAGGAAAGGGCGGGGTTGGGTTGGGTTGTCTTGTATTCACACGGTGAGTATTGAGACTTAGCAGTTCATTTCTGGTGCCTCGAGGAAATGAGTGTTTTGGATACCTCTTGACTGTGCTTTTTTGCGGTTTTAAATTTTGAAAGGTTTTTCATACCAGGTACCTTGCTTCTGTGATAAATATTATTCAAGTGCATGGTGAAATGCTTCTCATGGCCATACTTCAGAATGGATACGAAGTCATTCTTTTGTTACGGGGCATAATTTCTTTAAAGTCCCCTGTAAGGATTTTACAAAATTGGGTCATGATATACACAGGTTCCCACATCAAAGAATTCCAGTTTCTTAAGAGATCAGTGATGGAACTGAGATTGTGTGGTTTTGTTGTTTTAGATGGGATAAGGTCTACTAGCCCATACAAACCATTTTTGACCCCTTGTGTGAATAGAATCTCAAATTAATAATCTGAGTTGATAGGAAAACCTTTTTGCACAAGGGTGAGAAATGGACAAAATGATGAAAACTGTAATTGGGACCTGGTCAGTCAAACATAGTGCCATAGACCTAGAATGTTGATAGAATATTGGTATTAATAATGTTTAAAAAGCTTATAACATCAGAAATACAAGAAGTGAAAAAAATCTGATTAAAAGCATTGATGTACCATAATCACAAATATTTAAAAAGTGAACTATGCATAGGAAGAAAATGGAAGGACCTTTGTATCAAAAATTTATATAAGCTGCTACTGTTTTACTTGTGGGGGGAAAAAAGCTTGCTTGCTTACCTCATAGATCCATGGAGAAATCCCAGTCCAGAAAGAGGGTTCTTAGGGCTGTGAAATATGACTTCTTCTGCATTGTTTTGTACTGCCCATGTATTTTACTTTAATTTGCTAATTCCTTGCTGTAGAGCACACATCTTGGTTTTACGTATATATATTTTTTACGTATGATTATGTGCTGTGAATAATCTGTGACAATTCCCATCAGTTTTTTCCTCCCTTTATTATTACTTATTTTAAGTAATCTCTAGGGTGCCTGGGTGGCTCAATGGGTTGAAGCCGCTGCCTTCGGCTCAGGTCATGATCCCAGGGTCCTGGGATCGAGGCCCACATCGGGCTCTCTGCTCAGCAGGGAGCCTGCATCCTCCTCTCTCCTCTCTCTCTGCCTGCCTCTCTGCCTACTTGTAATCTCTCTCTGTGTCAAATGAATAAATAAAATCTTTAAAAGAAAAAAAGTAATCTCTACACAACTCATGAGCGTGAGACCAGAAGTCTGAGCCATTTATTTTATTTTTTTAAAATATTTCATTTATTTATTTGACACAGAGAAAGAGATCACAAGTAGCAGAGAGGCAGGCAGAGAGGGAGGAGGAAGCAGACTCCCTGCTGAGCAGGGAGCCGGATGTGGGGCTCGATCCCAGGACTCTGAGATCATGACCTGAGCCAAAGGCAGAGGCTTTAACCCACTGAGCCACCCAGGCGCCCCAGTCTGAGCCATTTAGACACCCCTCCTCCACTTCAGTTCTGAGAGACCAGAGTCCTGAATTACAGGTTTTTATTATTTTTCTCATCCACATGTATGCATAGGTGTTTTATGATAGTTCATGACAAAGAATTTGGGGCCGAGTCTCTGGTATCATTCTAAATGGCAGCACATGCTGCTATCTTCGTCATGGTTGTTTTTTTTTTTTAAGATTTTTAAAATTTATTTATTTGTTAGAGAGAGAGAGCACAAGCAGGCAGAGTGACAGACAGAGGGAGAGAGAGAAGCAGGCTCCCCACTGAGCAAGGAGCCCCATGCGGAACTCGATCCCAGGACCCTGGGATCATGACCCGAGCCGAAGGCAGCCGCTTAACCGACTGAGCCCCCCAGGCACCCTAGTCGTCATGTTTTTAATTGAGTTGTGTTTTAATAGAAAGTTTCTGACGTACGGTTCAATATTAAACTTTGTATATTGTCTCGTGAAAACATTTGGAGGTGGGCGCCTCGGTGGCTCGGTGGGTTAAAGCCTCTGCCTTTGGCTCAGGTCATGATCTCAGAGTCCTGGGATCAAGGCCTGCATCGGGCTCCCTGCTCAGCAGGGAGCCTGCTTCCTCCTCTCTCTCTCTCTGCCTGCCTCTCTGACTACTTGTGATCTCTCTCTCTCTCTGTCAAATAAATAAATAAAATCTTAAAAAAAAAAAAATTTGGAGGCCCACCAGGGGCCTGTTGCTGACGACCCAGCTAAGACTCTGTGCCTTGTGTTCTAGATATGAGCAAGACAGCGGCCATGACAGCGGAAGTGAAGACGCCTGCTTTGATTCCTCACAGCCGTTCACATTGGTCACCATCGGCATGAAGAAGTTTTTCATACCCAAGTCGGCCATTTCCGCCAATGAGCCTGAGAACAGAGTTCTCCCCATGCCCACCAGTATAGGGATTCTCCTTGACTACGATAAAGGCCGAGTGGCTTTCTATGACATGGATCACATGAAATGCCTTTACGAGCGCCAGGTGGACTGCTCGCACACCATGTACCCAGCGTTTGCCTTAATGGGCAGTGGAGGGATTCAGCTGGAGGAACCCATCCCGGCAAAATACCTAGATTACCAAGAGCACGTGTAGTTTAAGAGTGTGACGTGACTTAGGGTGGAGAAGGGGAGCAGAATAATGCCTTGGTGTTAACCCTCGTAACTAATTACATATCATCTAAGTAGTCTGTGGCCACACTTGTTTTTGTGCGTGTTTCTCCTTAAATCAGAAAACCTAAACAGTCCTGCCTTTCACAAGCCACGGGAGTAGAGACACTCCTGGGTTAACTCTGAAATGGTTAACTCTAACTGGATTGTCTTCCCTTTTTTTTACGAACAGGAAATCTAATTTATTTATGTCGGCCCTGTTGCTGATACTTAACATTTCTTTTTTTGGTCTGGGGTGGGGGGAAGGGATACAAAAGTATTTATTACTATGTTTCTTTGGTGTTTGGTTTTTCATTTTGTATCATGTTTATGTCTTAAGAAAAGACATTTCCTTAGATGCCTTATGGGTGGAAATTAGAACTTAGCCTTGTGTGTCGCATATGTTTTTCATAGGAGAACAAAAGTATAGATAGGTAAAAAGGCCAGAGAAACGGTAGTATATTTAAATGGAAAATTATGTATTTTGAAGTGTATAATGGATATTCAGAGTATATTCCCTGCAAAATGAATACTGCTTTTTTTTTCTTTTAAGACTACCAATTGTATTTTTAAGGATATTTTGAAGACTTCCCTTAGTTGTAATGCCCACACCTTCGTAAGTAGCTAAATATCGTTGTTTTATTTTTTTTTTTTTGCAGGAAACACAAAGTTCTTGGGTAACACATGAACTTTTCACTTCATGTAAAATTTGTCTTCAGTTTTTCTTACTCTATGAAAATATCTGAACTTATATCAAGTAATGTATTTTTCACAAATATTAGTGAAGATTCACTGATATTTGGCACATTTGTTCTTTTGCCCTCTTATTGTGTCCTGTGATTTTATGATTTTCATTTTTTTGGCACCGATATTATATATCAGATTGTCCTGGTTTATGTTTACCTGTTTGGAAAGTTCATGATTTATTTTTAAAGTTATTAAATTATTCTAAAATGTGGAGTAACTGGTCAGTTGGATGTTATTTTCTATGGCCCACTATTGGGTAATAAGCATTTGTAAAAGTAAGTAAAAGACAAATCTAGTTGTTTAGGAATAATGACGAAAATCATAGTGACTGTGTGTACCCTTTTAACAGTTCTCCTGATTTGCAGAATTAATATTTTAATTGAGATTTTACATTCATTTTTGAAAGATACCTCTCACTTAGATGCTTTTTTATTGAAACTGTATTTTTTAGACACTAAAATGTTCAGAAGCGAGACTGTTGTACATTTTAGCACTCATGATTTTGAAACGCTTTTGATCTATTTTGATAGACCAACCAAAATCTTTGGCCTTATCTGGTTTCCTTGTTCGTTTATTTTTAATATATATTTTTAAATGGAAATCTATTCTTCAGGCTGGTAGCATCAAATTAGCTTTTTTGTCTCCAGCCCAGGTAGGAAATAACAACAGCAAAGTTGAGTGTTGAGTAGGCTTCCTTCCGTTCCCACTGATGAATAGCACTTTACCACATAGGCTGAACCAAACCTCCGCAGTGTTCCGTGGATCATTGTGCATTAAGGCTGCTGGAGTCCTGTATGTGGTGAGGTTTGAGTCTCAAGCCTTTGTAAGCACATACCCTGTAGACATTTTAAACATAAAGATTTAATGGGAATAGGGAAGGTGCGTAAAACCTGTTAGAGTTGTATAGAAATCGTTCTCCTGGATTTTTTCATTTTTAATAAAAATTGAAATATGTGTAATTATTGAACTGCATCCTGGGAATTCTCAGTCTATTTACGTGGAAAATGGAAACAAAGTGTTGATAAGAGATTTTTGGCTGAATATATTAACTTAGAGCTAAGGTTTTACCTAAAGATTTTGGGCATGTACTTACTAGCTGTAATTCTTGTTAAAGTGATCATTAGAAAAGCTTAACATGAAACTAGTTTACTTCAGCTAACTAATCATATTGTCTCCTATTCCTCTTCTGCTCCATAATCAGATTTGGATCAGAAGGCTTCCTTTAGTTCACATGCATTCTCTTGGGCCATTGGGTGCTGGTAGTGGGTCACAGTGAATTGTTATTCACACTTGATGGGTCTTCATTTTTTTTTTAAAAAGTCAATTCCAGGCTATCCCTGTGATCCTGTATAATAACTTAATTCTCATATTTGCAGTTGCTTTCAGGAAAGTAGGAGGAGTCAGAGCTGTCTCCTAGGCATTGAACACACTCTGGGTCATCGTCTGTTTAGACTCTGGGAGTGTGTCCCACGTGGGAGTATCATCAATCGTGGCATTGCTACAGAAACTGGAGAACCAAATGTTAAAGGCAAGAATATGCGTAAGAAATTACGTTTGACCAGAGGCGCCTGTGTTCATTTTGGAGGAACTTCACCGGCTTATTCACGGCGGTTAACATCCTAAGAATTGAAGTTTCTCTTGGGACTCTCTTGCTTTAAGAAATAAACTTGGGCGCCTGGGTGGCTCAGTGGGTTAAAGCCGCTGCCTTCGGCTCAGGTCATGATCCCAGGGTCCTGGGATCGAGGCCCACATCAGGCTCTCTGCTCAGCAGGGAGCCTGCTTCCTCCTCTCTCCTCTCTGCCTGCCTCTCTGCCTACTTGTAATCTCTCTCTCTCTGTGTCAAATGAATAAATAAAAAAAAAAAAATCTTAAAAAAAAAAGAAATAAACTTGAAGAAGTTTAGTTAAGTTTGATTTGGAACCCAGTTTATTTATTTACAAAAAAGTTTTTAACTCCCACTGTTTCTGAGACATGGAGCTGTGTACCAGGTATAAGTGACTAAGACCGCCCAGCCAGGTTCCTGCTCTTTGGAGCTTCCTTCTGAGGACATGGAAAGTGCTAGAGAGTGTTTGAGGAAGGGGTTCTGTTAGACTGGGCGGTCAGGGATGCCCCTCTGAGGAGGCACTAGAAGTTTCACACCTCACCTTGAAGGAGCTGGCCATACAGAGAGCTGAGTGACGTGCATGCTGGGTAGAGAGAACGAGGAGCTCAAGAAGGCTTTGAGATCGAGAACTGGTCAGCGTACTGGCGGGAAGTCGCCTTCACCATAGAGGAGTCCGTTGAAACGTTAATGAAAGGGTTAGAGATGTGAGCCGCCTTGAAGAAACAATGGTGAGGCCCTGGAAAGAGGAGCCACCACCCAAAGCCATTACTGTGTCTAGAGCAAGGACGGCAAGGGGAAATCGCATTCCAAGACGTCAGGGAGAGTGAGACATTAAGGAAGGGTTGCTTGGTGGGAGTTGGCATCCCTAACTCCTGAGACTGGTGCCGGGACATGTAGGGAGTCAGAAATACCCTTCCCTGGATCTGTTGGTGCTGCTTATTGACCAGATCCTACTGGTGACCACCCAGCAAGGGCTCTGTCAAGATGCAGACCGTGGAGATAATCATCTTGGGGTGGAGACACTCAACGGACTGAGCCACTCAGGCGTCCCTAACTCCTCTTTAAATTGTGTCTTCCCGCCCCCCAACACACCGTACTCCCCATTCTGTGCTTGGGTGGTTTTCTTTCTTTTTTAAAAAATTTTATTTATTTGACAGAGAGAAATCACAAGTAGGCAGAGAGGCAGCAGAGAGAGAGAGGAGGAAGCAGGCTCCCCACTGAGCAGGGAGCCCGATGGCGGGCTCAATCCCAGGACCCTGAGATCATGACCTGAGCCGAAGGCAGAGGCTTAACCCACTNATTTGACAGAGAGAAATCACAAGTAGGCAGAGAGGCAGCAGAGAGAGAGAGAGGGAAGCAGGCTCCCCACTGAGCAGGGAGCCCGATGGCGGGCTCAATCCCAGGACCCCGAGATCATGACCTGAGCCAAAGGCAGAGGCTTAACCCACTGAGCCACCCAGGTGTCCTTGGGCTGTTTTCTTGATGCTCTTAGACATTTTGCTTTTGTCTGCATTTTCTAAAATATTAGCTCCCCAAGGCAGGAGTCGTACCCAGTTTTTATCACTGCTGGATCCCAGCACCTTGAATCTCTCCTGCTTTCCAGCCCTAAGACCCTCTGCTGCCTTCCTGTACATGGTCCCTGCAGTTCCTGAGCCTGCTTGGAGATCTGAGAGGGTAAATTGGCTTGCAGCTCACGGGGTTCTCCCTCTGCAAGCTTTCAGATTTGACTTTCCACCGCCAGGTCATTTGCCATTCCTCCATCTGACCTCGTGTCCGCATCGTTAACGGTTACACGGGTCTCCTGGTGGTGCTGGTGTTGGAGTTGGCTTTTCAGTTTTCCTGTGTATTTTTGTTTCAGGATGGTTTTCTTCTTTTGGGGTTTGGGGGGGATGATTTTCAAGAGGAAGAGGCAGGTAGGATGTTGCCGTCTTGGAACTAGAAAAAGTATTTTTGCAATGATGGATCATAAAATTAGTATCTTTTTCAGATCTTCATTTTATAACACCTCGATTCTTTTTTTTTTTAAAGATTTTAATTTGACAGAGAAATCACAAGTAGGCAGAGAGGCAGGCAGAGAGAGAAAGGAGGAAGCAGGCTCCCCGCTGAGCAAGGAGCCCGATGTGGGCCTGGATCCCAGGACCCTGAGATCATGACCTGAGTCAAAGGCAGAGGCTTTAACCCACTGAGCCACCCAGGCGCCCTAACACTTCGATTCTTATGCAAAACAAGTTTTTGTTTTCAGGATGGGGTTATAATGTGTATGTATATATGTACCTTGTGCTTGGCTGAAGACACTGTCTTGGAAAATCTCTTATAAATTGAGCTTTTATTGTATATGGTGAGTTGACTCAATATGTGATAAGATTTGAGAGTTTTAAACTTTGTCACTCCTTAATTTGTTTCTCCGTTTTGATCTTTTTGCCCTGAATGATCTGTCCACTTTCAGGCAAAGCTCATCTGACTATCAGGAAATATCTGTAGCCCAGAAATGATCTTCCTCATAAACTTTTTTGAGTTGCCAGTTCTGCTCATAACTTTAACATGTGACATTAAAAAACAAAACAAAACAAAAAACTTACTTTTTTTAGTAATCCCTACCCCCAAGGTGGGGGTTGAACTCCAAACCCTGAGATCAAGAGTTGCAGTCTCTTCCGACTGAGCCTTCAGGTGCCCCTCACCTGTGAGATTTGAATTCCTTCCTAAATGTACCTAATATGCCCTCACCTTGTTGGGTGATGAGGAAGCCTTAGGACATCTATGAAATCCTGTAGAGGTCAGTACGTTGTAGTACGTGTCTAAGCAGTGACCTAGCGGGAGTTTATAGGTTTGGAGGAAAGGAGAACAAATGAGATGACGTGCTACCTTCTTAGGCCAAGTTAGATACTTGTTTTATATTTGATGGCAGGAATTCTCACAGCATTTACTGCCTGTGTGATTCTATGCGACATGTCCAAAGCAGTGGTGAGTTTTGGATTCATATGTGAGTTTTGTCATTTAATACCTGTGTGATTTTATTTTTTTTATTTTAAAAATTTTGTTTATTTGAGAGAAAGAGAGGGAGAAGCAGACTCCCTGCAGAGCAGGGAGCCCAATGCAGGGCTCGATCCCAGCACTCTGGGATCATGACCTCAGCTGAAGGCAGATGCTCAACCATCTGAGCCACCCAGGTACCCCTCACACATCCTGCTTTTCAACAGCATTCCCGAAAATGGTATTTAACTTCATAGATCTCTTTTACGATTACGAATGATCAGAATATCTTCGCATACACGATGTACCTAGTAGGGGAATCATAAGAAGTGTCTTCACCTGCTCCTAATTGCCTCTGATGCCCGAAGTGAACCTGGAAGAGGTACATGAATCCCTTGAAGTAGAAATCAGATGGATAAAAATTAAGTCTAGATTCTGAGCGACCGAGATCCGATGGCCCAGGCGTCTTTCTCTGTTACCACATAACAGGGAACCAGCGCTCATAAAATGCAGAGGAAAGATCATGGGTAGTAGCCCGTGTTAGTCCGAGTCCAGCAACAGCTTCGCAGGGAAACTTAGCTCAGGATAGGTTTCTCGGGTGCTCTAGGAGTGGAGGATGGATTTGTTAATTAAAAAGCTGCACTTAGCAAGGGTTCAAAGGCATGCGGCTCACCTGGGGGTCTTGCTAAAATGCAGATTTTAATTGAGTAGGGCTGAGCGCGGCCTGGGGCGTCTGCTTTGCTAATCAGCTCCAGGTGAGGCCAAGGCGCCCAAGCCTGCTCACGGGAGGCATCAGCTGGGGCTTTCAGACTCCAAAGGAATCTGGGAGCGGGGCACCGAGGCCAGAATTAGTTTGCACCGAAAATGTGGCCGGCTGGACGGGAATGGGAGCCGTGCTCCGAGATGGGCCTCCTGAGATTTACAGGTAAGGGCCACATTTTCTTTTAACGCAGTTTTGGAAGCTTGGGCATTTAGGCAAACGTTTAATTGAAACTCCTCAGGTACTGTGTCTGTCCTATGGTATTAAATGTCGAGGCTTCCAAAAGAACGTGGAGGCTGTGGGGGTCGTCAGGCATTTAAGGAAATCCGCCTGTCTCGGCAGGTATCTTTTGGAATATGAGTAGAATTTGCTTGATCCTGACCCGTGGCCCCCCATGATACTAGAATGTGTTAGTTGCAAAATAAACCCACAGCTAAGAGACTTGCCTGGATAAGGATCGATGATTTCAGAAGTTTGCCGTGTATTGACTGCTATGTTCCAGAAACTAGACTGGTTGCATGTCGGAGACCTTATTTTAATTATCCGAACATTGCTAAGGAGAGTGTATCGTTTGTTAAAAAACAAAGTCCAGGGACACCTGAGTGGCTCAGTTGGTTGAGCGTCTGCCTTCTGCTCAGGTCACGATCCCGGGGTCCTGGGATCTAGCCCCGCATATGGCTTCTTGCTCAGCGGGGAGCCTGCTTCTCCCACTGCCTGTTGCTTCCCTGCTTCTGCTCTCTCTCTAAAACAAAAAACAAAAAACAAACAACAAAATCCAACCAAGTAGGTTTGGGGATCTCTGGCTTTATCAAACAGTTCATGCATTGGACAACATCTCGTGGGACAAGCAGAGGGAGAGGTACAAAATAGAAAGCTTTTCTAGAAGGAAGGCGGGATAAGAAAGTTCTTATCGGAAGAAAAGGATTTTTACCAGTAAGACTGCTTTCCCATCGGAGAGGAAAGCAAGAGGTCTTGTCATGTAGATGACCTCATCTTGTTTTGTGGGGGATGGAGAGGGTCACCCTGAATGGCCGACTCCCAGGCTCTGATTGAAACATTCCTGACTGACTGACGGGGTGAGACCTTTCTGGAGGAGGCCGAAATGCAGTTTCTTTGGGTATTAAGCCCCTTAAAATGACAACTGAAAATATCGTTTCCATCATTAAGTCTAAAAAACAGGTTTTTAATGAGAGCATAGAATTCACTGTTAGATGGTTAGATTTTCCAGTCTTTGTTCTTATACTTTTTTTTTTTTTAAGATTTTATTTATTCATTTGAGGGAGACAGGGAGTTAAAGCCTGGGAGGCTGGGTGGGGGGAAGAGGGAGAAGCAGACCCCGGGTGAGCAGGGAGCCCGGTGCAAGGTGGGGCTCCATCCAAGTGATGTAGGAAAGGACCTTAGGATTCGAAGCCAGCTTGCCAAGAAAGAATTCTTGAGACGCTTTGGTGCACAAAGGTGGTTTTATTAAAGCACAGGGACAGGACCTGGGGGCAGAAAGAGCTGCACTGGGGTCACGAGGAGTGGTCCATTGCGTACTTCCAAGTTGGGAGGGGTTAGGGGTAACCTGAGTCTCTAAGGAATTTTGGAAGCAAGGCTTCCAGGACCTTGAGAGGGCTAGCTGCTGTTGGGAAAAGGTCAATTATTGCCATCTAATAGAACCTGAGTCACGAGACCCTTCAGATGTATATCGGTGGGTCCTATGCTTGAGAGGATGATCGTCTACACGTAGCCTGGGTGGGGGCGGGGGTAGAGTTAAAGGAAGTTCCCAGAGGCATTTGTTTATGTTTAAAGTAGGCTCACAGGATCTGGGAGGCAGGGAGGGTCGGCCAGGACTGCCTTTTGCCCTTAGGTAAGTGTCAACATCGGCCAGGACTGCCTTTTGCGCTTAGGTAAGTGTCAACGTCGAGGGCGTTGGTCCCTAGAGGGATGTCACTCTGCCCATTTCAAGGATTTGGCAATGGGCTGTAGGGAGTAAGGAAATTTAGTATTAATTTTTCTTCTGCCTTTGTTTCCCACATCGCGGGGACCCTGGGATCGTGACCTGAGCCGAAAGCAGATGCTTAGCCGACTGAGCCACCTAGTGCCCCTTCTTTTATAATATGACCAAGGTAGAGGGGTTTCAGAGTGGCCACTCCAAGGAGAAATGTATCTGCATATGTTTTCTTCCTTGCGTATACAAATATCAGTCTTGTACAAAACAACGAAACCTTGAATGTTTTTCTTCCGTCACACCATTATTATTTGCCCTGCCTCTGAAAGATTTTGAGCTTTTCAGGACTCATGGGTTTTTTGTTTTGTTTTGTTTTAGATTTTATTTATTTGACAGAGGGAGAGAGATCACAAGTAGGCAGAGAGGCAGGCAGAGAGAGAGGGGGAAAGCAGGCTCCCCGCTGAGCAGAGAGCCTGATGTGGGCCTCGATCCCAGGACCCTGAGATCATGACCTGAGTCGAAGGCAGAGGCTTTAATCCACTGAGCCACCCAGGCGCCCATGGGTTTGTTTTTTAAATAAGTTCTGTACCCAGTGTGGGGCTCAAACTCATGACCCCGAGATCGGGATTTGTGTGCACCACCAGCTGAGCCAGCCGGACGTTGCAGGGTTCTGGAGTTTCGAAAGGAGGTATGTATAGTGATTTGGCAAGATGAGAAATTCTCAGTCTTTTCAAGATCTTGAGTGGACTCAGCATGGGAAGTATTTTCAAAGGAAACTAGGAGTCTAAGTTGGTAATGCAAGTGATCTGTCGAGGATTTTGGCTGGTAAGAAATATCCATAGGCCATTTTCAGATATGGATGATGGATTCTAAAATGGGGTGGAGTTAACAGGTTTCTTACCTAGAATTACTGTTAGGGAACAGAGATGTGTGTACTTTGGTGACGGTGCCCCCAAATCTGGATTCATATTCTATAGTACCCTTCATGCTTTTCCTTTCCCCCCAAATACAAAGTGCTTCAGAAAGTGTCGCCAGGGGGCGCCTGGCTGGCTCAGTCAGTAGAGCATGTGACTCTTGACCTCCGGTTGTGATTTTGAGTCTGACTTTGGGCGTAGAGTTTAACTTGAAAAAGAAAGAAAGGAAAAAAGCCATTCACTGCTGACAAAATCGAAAGGCAGAGAGGAGTGGTGAGGAAACAAGAATTTATTGCAGTGAGGTCAACACCAGGAAAATGGTGGGCGGGCCCCTCTAGGACTGTGTGCAAAGCACTGAAAATACATCTGGGTTTATATAAGGAAAACGTGGGACAAAGATTAGATATATGAGGGGCTCCTGGGTGGTTCAGGTCATGATCCCAGGGTGTTGGGATCTAGTCTTGCATTGGGCTCCCTGCTCAGTTGGGAAGTCTGCTTCTCCTTCTGCCTCTGCCTCTCCTCCTGCCTGTGCTCTCTCTCTCTGATAAATAAATAAATAAAATCCTAAAAAAAAAAAAAAGATCAGGAGCATGCAGGTGGGCAGTGAAATTCACCTCAACCCTTGTCTTGGGGCCTGTCACGTGGGGTCTTGCTGGCTCAGGGCAGTCCTAATTGCTTGGGGGGGGGTAGTTTTGTTCCCATCAGGGGTTGCCCGACGGGCAGGGTCTTTGGCCAGAGATAAGAAATAAGCTGGAAAGAGGAGCTTAATCCTTTAGAATGTCTGAGGTCAAATAAAATTAAAACAAAAAAAAGCAAGCAAGCAAAAGCCAAAAAAAAAAAAAACCCACAAACAACAACAACAACAAAGAAAGTCTGAGGTCTAAAGGCAGGTGGTTGAAGCCCTCTTTGAAAAGATTTTTATGTGTGAATATGAGGCAGGCAGGACAGGGAGCCAGGGGAGGGTCCCACAGGACCAGCCAAGAGCCTCCTTGTCTTTCCCCAGCCTAGAAGTCCAACGTGAGCCAGAAAAGGGAAAACGGAGTTTATCCAATGATATGAGTGACAGAGAATAGGCAGAGTGTCTGGGATCGTCGGGAACCAAGAGAAGACTAAGTGTTACCATAGCTCCGCCGGGTTAGGGGTTTGTATTAGAAAAGGGTCTAGGAAATGCATTCCTTCAGGAGGTCAGGGTAAGCTCTGATCACAGGTGATTGTCTGGTGAACAATGGGTGTTACTCGGTAAATTACCGAAGGTAGGGGTCTTGATGCCAGTCAAGCCAAAATTTGTTTGAAGGGAATGTTCTGGAACGTATTTGGTATCTGGCTCTTCTGAGGTGTTATCAGGTGCTTGGGGCCTTGGACAAAACTCAGACCACGAATAACTTTCTTGATAGCTTCTTTGGCTTATTCAGAGACAAACTATGGATCGTAAATACATTGGTCTCCAGAAAAATAGCGGAGATAGAGCCTTTCTAAAATGGAGTCCCTTCAGCTTGACTATCTCAAATAGTCTCATTGGAGCTCTGTTGGAGAAAACTCTCTCTCCCCCTGCAAATTTTTTTTTTTGCCTCATCCATTTTAATTCAACCAAAAGACACAAAAACCTGTCTTCACGTTTTCAACCTATCCATGGTTTATTTGTATGTAGTTTGACTGCTGACATTACTTGATACTTGAGAAGGTAATTTATGGAAATGAGAAAGATTTTCAGTCTATATTAACCTCCCTAAATGATTGACGGGCCATAGAAAAAATCATCACATTGAACGTGATCCAAAAAATATTTTTTTAAGATGTTATTTTTCAGTAATCTCTGCACCCAACAGGGGGCTTGAACTCAGAACTCTGAGCTTGAGCGTTGCATGCTCTATGGAGTGAGTCAGCCAGGTTCCCCAGTCCAAAATGTTTTGATGATGGAGATACATGAAATAAAGTTTAATTATTTGAGTCCATTATGTAAGCTCCCAATTAATCTAGGAATGTAATTCATTGACCTAGACTTAATTTATGGGCTTTAATAGTCTTAGATTATGGTGATCCATGATGTTGACTCTTTTTCCCCGACTAGCCTTTTTTTTTAAAAAAAAAAACAACTTATTTATATTCTAGGTAATCACCATATCATGTAATGCTGGTTTCAGGAGCAAAATTTAGTGATTCATCACTTCCATCAAACCCCCGGTGCTCATCACAAGTGCCCTCCTTAGTACCCATCACCTGTTTCACCCATCGCCCAACCCACCTCGCCAGTTTGTTCTTCAACTGGCCATTTTTCTAAGTCTTTCCAATCTAGGTTCCCTGTGGTATAGGGACGGTAGGCTTCCTTTGGCAATCAGGTGACTGTTCATTTGGACCTAGACATCTGGGGAATCTCCTCTTGCATTAATAGAAGAGGTTGGTGCAGGATGACAAACTCAGACTAAAGCAATGGGTACTTACACGTGCTGTAAAAATAGCAACTGAAATTAGGCTGACCATCCTGGTCTTTACTAGGAAGCTTGGATTGCCAATGTGAGGAAATGTGTTATAGATCTGATCGCTTCTACAAAGATGAGCTAAGTCTTTAGAGAACGGTTAGAGAATCTAGACTGCTGGCATTTTTTTTTTCTCATGCTGACATTCTGGGAGAGAATTTTGAGCAATTTTAGACCATCTGTATTTGCTTTTAGGGTTTCAGGGTTGAGCAATTCCAGGCTGTTAATTGACATTACCGACATAATGGAGCCTACCGAAATAATCCTGTCCCTTACATCCTTTCAACTTTGCACTTGACTTCAGTAACCACCTCTTTGCCAATGGTTCCACAGTGTGTCTCCAGCCTAGACCCCTGAGACCCAATCCCCATTTATACAACTACCAGTTTGCCATGGTGTGACACTGTGGTTTATGATAAATACATATTTGGTCTTTGTCCCTGGCCCTGGCATGGAGCTCTTAAACCCTTGGAACTTTTTTTTTTTTTATTTAAGATTTTTTTTTAATTTATTCATTTGACACAGAGAGAGAGATTACAAGTAGGCAGAGAGGCAGGCAGAGAGAGAGGAGAGAGGAGGAAGCAGGCTCCCCGCTGAGCAGAGAGCCCGATGTGGGCCTCGATCCCAGGACCCTGGGACCATGACCTGAGCCGAAGGCAGCGGCCTTAACCCACTGAGCCACCCAGGCGCCCTCCTTGGAACTTTCTAAGCGAAGAGCTCACCAAAGATGCCCTCTGTTAGGTTAATGAGGTGACTTTGGGATTGTACCTAAGGATGGGAGGTGGTTGCGGTGGACCCGGCCAGGTAATTAGAGGGTTGGAACTTTCAGCTCCTTCCCACCCCACCTCTAGGGAGGGAAGAGGGGCTGGAAATTGAGTTAAACCACCAGTGGCCAGTGACTTAATCAAACGTGCCTGTGTAATGAAGATTTCATAAGAACCCAAAAGGAGGGCCTCTGGAGAGCTTCTGAGTTATTAAACACACGGAAATTTGGAGAGCGTGGCACGCTCAGAGAGCTTGGAAGCTCTGTGCCCCTTTCCCTATAGGTCTCTTCCATCCAGCTGTTCCTAAGTTCTCTTTTTGTAACAAACCAGTGATCCAGTAAGTATAAATGTTTCTCTGAGTTCTGTGAGATGCTCTAGGAGATTCATCTATCACAAGGAGAGGGGTCATGGGAATCTCTGATGGATACCCAGTAGGTCAGAACCACAGGTGCCCAGCCGGACTCGTGATGGGCCTCTGAAATGGGGGAAGAGGGAGTCTTGTAGGGCTGGACCCTTTGTCAAATAACAAAATTCAACCAAGCACATTCGAAGATCTAATTGGCTTGATTGAATGACTCACGAATCAGGCAATATCCTACCCAGCAAGTAGAGGAGAGCTCTGAGGAGCTGTACAGGATGGAAAGGTCTTATGGAAGGAGCATGAGGCAAGGAAATTATTAGCAAAAGAAAAGGCATGTTCTAGGTGAGGCTGCTTTCTAGGGGGAAGGGCAAGGGCTGCTGCCCCCACGGATGACCTCTTTCTTTGGGGTGCGGATGACCTCTTTGGGGTGCGGATGACCTCTTTCTTTGGGGTGCGGATGACCTCTTTCTTTGGGGTGCGGAGAGGGTCCGAGTGGTGGACTCATTGGCACTGATTGAAAAAACTTCCGGACTGCCATGTTAAGACATTTCTGGGGGAGGTCGAAAATGCAGTTAGATTATGTATGAAGCCCTGGTTTGGGAGCTTGGGTCTGAGTGACACCACTTGGGGCCTCTGGTGTTTTGTTTTGTCTTGCTTTTGTCTTCGCTGTTGTTTTGTTTTGTTTTTAATACCTTGACCTGTAGAATCTGGTGCTTTGTCTGGGCGGGTAGTGTCAGAATTGAGCTGAATTGGAGGACACCCAGCTGTTATCCAGAGAATCACTTGGATGTGTGAAGAGCCCCTCACCCCACATTGGAATCGGGTGTAGACCCTTATGTGGCCATGTGTATGGCTCCGTGGGACCTCACAAATAAAGTGCATTTTCTCAGGGCTTTTAACCCGTGCTTTTCCGAGTAGGCGATTCTTCTCAAAAGACGAGCTATTAAAAATCTTTTATTATTTTTAAGTAGGCTGTACGCCCAGTGTGGAGCCCAGTGCAGGGCACAACGCGGGCTTGACCTCACAACCCTGAGATCAAGACCTCAGCTGAGATCAAGAGTTGGATGCTTGGCTGACTGAGCCACCCAGGTGCCTGTTTATAAATCTTTTATAAGATATAAAAACCTTTTACAAGTGCAGGGCTGCCTGGGTGGCTCAGTTGGTTAAGTGTCTGTCTTTGGCTCAGGTCACGGTCCCAGGGTCCTGGGATCGAGTCCCATGTCGGGCTCTCCGCTCAGCGGGGAATTTGCTTCTCTCTCTCCGCCTGCTGTTCTCTCTGCAGTGTGCATGCTGTCTCTCTCTTTCTGTCAAGTGAATGAATAAAATCTTAAAAAAAAAAAATTGTGCATCAGAGAGCTTTTCTAGAACATCCACTTGGTGTCTTCAATTCCTCATCCAAGTGCACCTGGAAATTTTGTCAGCAAATTTCTATACCACTTCTGGAAGCCTAATAAATTATAGATAAAGGCTGAGTTTCTCTGGTAAATTCTCTCCACCTCCCTAACTCAGTGCCACTTAATTCTGGGCTCACTTGCTCTCCTGGATTTTTGCCAACTGTTTTCATTTGATGTGCTTTTTGGATCCACCACCTGGGGATCCTGGGGCCCTGTCAGGAGCTCTGTCTGGAGTGAGGGAGGCTTGAGTTCAAAGAGCAGACATGTTGCCATCCAGGTGGTGACCTTGGCACAGTTTCATGACCCCTCAAAGCCGGGTTCCTCATCCAAAAATGGGTAGGGTTTTGAAATAATGTATGCCTAGTGTATAAGTACTTAATGAGTGTTACCTTCACAAAGCCTCAGTTTCTCTAGAAGATTCTTTATAGTTCTGTCACCCAGTAGACTTTATGTCTCCACTCTATTCAGTGACATGAGCATTCCTTTGATCTTGGTAGGTTTGGGAAATAAGATTTTTTCTGTCCTCCTGTTTTGCTTCTTGTCTGGTGCTAAGTGTCATGTTAATACAGAATGTATTTGAAGGATAAAAAAGATTTTATTTTCCTGGTCATTGAACCATTTTATTTTTCGACCAGTCTATGGGATGAGGTGGTAGAAAGTTGCTCTTAGGTTGCTGTGTTGCTTCTAAGAAGAGTGACCTTGAAGGACGTCTCGAGATGAGTTCCTTCCATAGCTTGCTCAGCATAGTGTTGGGCATACAGTAGGTGCTCAGCAAATTCCAGACCTGGTCGGATCCCCACGTCCACCATTAACATCTGCATGGCAGCGACTCCAGACTTAGAGCCTGGCAGCCCCTGGAAGTATCAGAGGTAGACTCAGGGTCAGGTTTGTGTACACTCTTACCCCAAACTCCCTCTGCTGTCAGTGAGAGGAAGACTTATATAGACCTGTTATAAGAGAGGAAATCCAAAAGACCAATACATGTTCAGGGATAGGGAAAAACAACATCACATTGATACATCACACATCAGTTTGACTAAAAACTTTAAGCATGATAATAGGGGCACCTGGGTGGCTCAGTTGGTTAAGCAGCTGCCTTCAGCTCAGGTCATGATCCCAGGGTCCTGGGATTGAGTCCTGGTTCGGGCCCCTTGTTCAGCTGGAGTCTGTTTCTCCCTCTCCCTCTGTTCCTCCCCTGCTTGTGCTTGCTCTCTCTCTCTGCCAAATAAATAAATAAAATCTTAAAAAAAAAAGTCTGATAATAAAAAGTATTTGCAAATCTATGGGTCAGTAGGAACTTGTACATTGCTAAGTGGGAGGGGAAATTGGTACAACCGTTAGTGGATAATCTGAAGATCCCCATACGCAATAACCTAGCAGTTCTTATAAAGGCGTATGTCCTAGAGATTTCGTGCTCATGTCCGTCTGGATACAGGTACTAGAAAGCTTATCGTGGGGTGCCTGGTGGCTCAGTCAGTTAAGTGCCTGACTCTTGGTTTCAGCTCAGGTCATGATCTCCATGTCCTGGGATCAGTCCCTGTGTCCAGCTCTGTGTTCAGCGGCGAGTCTGCTTGAGATTCTCTCTCCCTCCCTCTTTGCCCCTCCCCACCCATGTGCACATGGTCTTTCTCTCTCAAATAAAGAAAGAAATCTTAAAAACCAAAAAAAGCGGGCGCCTGGGTGGCTCAGTGGGTTAAAGCCTCTGCTTTCGGCTCAGGTCATGATCTCAGGGTCCTGGGATCGAGGCCTGCATCGGGCTCCCTGCTCAGCGGGGAGCCTGCTTCCCCCTCTCTCTCTCTGCCTGCCTCTCTGCCTCCTTGTGATCTCTCTCCCTCTGTGAAATAAATAAATAAAATCTTTAAAAACAAACAAACAAAAACCAAAAAAAACAAAAACAAAAAAACCAACCAAAAAAAGCAAAGCTTATCGTCCCAACCTGGAAACAGCCCAGCTCAGGAATAGAATAAATAAATAGTGAAGCTTTTGTAAAATGGAATACTATAGAGAGCCATGAAAATTAACTTCAACTACATACAACAAATTAAAGGGATCTTATAACGCTGGGCAAAAGAAAGGCAGTGCTCTCTGTCTGTATGACGTTTATATCAAGTTCGAAACCAGATTCAACCTGAATTTACTAGAACATAACTACGTGACGGGAAGGATGTTTATTACTATTATTTCAGGGGATTTGAACTGAGACTAGCACATGTTAGATGCTAGTGGATATTCAATAACCTTAACTATGTTGTGTAGGGATATGTATGTGGGTGCCGAACTATAAAAACCATTACCCTCAACGTCAGGATAGCGTTACCTGTGGGGATGAGGGAAGAAGTTAGGAGTGGGAGGGAACAGCTGGGGAGGCATCTTCCCAAGTGCTGTTAATTTCTCGACCGGGGTGGTGATTTTAGGGAGCGCCCACTCGAGTTCACTCCTTAAACTATACATGTGTTTTATGTGCGTTCTCATATGTAATATTTCACAGTGGAAGAACTAACGCAACAGTCTTCAAGTTTATTTGGTTTCCTTTTTATACCCTTGTTTTGGAGCACAGGTGAGAGAAAGGTACAGTTGGGGACTTTGGGAAGCTCACACGGCAACTGTTCTCACTGAGACTGTAGGTGAATGTGGTGGACATTTATTAGACACTGGTGACCATAGAGCTTCTCATTCGTTTGAACCAGGGCATCTTGGGGGTGACTTTGGTACCACAGACCTGGGTTCAATTCCTTTTTTTTGTCTTTAAAATATATTTTTTAAAGATTTTATTTATTTATTTGACACAGAGTGAGAGAGAGATCATAAGTAGGCAGAGAGGCAGACAGAGGGAGAGGAGGAAGCAGGCTCCCCGCTGAGCAGGGAGCCTGATGCGGGCCTCGATCCCAGGACCCTGAGATCATGACCTAAGTGGAAGGCAGAGGCTTTAACCCACTGAGTCACCCAGGCGCCCCTAAAATCTTTTTTTTTTTTTAAAGATTATTTATTTGAGAGAGAGAGAGAGAGAGAGAGGACAAACAGGGGGAGCAGCAGAGGCAGAGGGAGAAGCAGGGAGCCCGATGCGGGACTCGATCCCAGGACCCCAGGACCACTCCTGAGCCGGAGGCAGAAGCTCAGTCGACTGAGCCACCCAGGCGCCCCGGTTCTATTCCTTCTTTACCACCCATTTGCTGTGTAATAGGGGTAAGCTAGGAGACAGTTTCCTCAGCTGTGAAATGGGCATGACC
This sequence comes from Ailurus styani, assembly GCA_002007465.1. NCBI lineage: Eukaryota > Metazoa > Chordata > Mammalia > Carnivora > Ailuridae > Ailurus > Ailurus styani. The sequence continues at coordinate 2,360,933 of LNAC01000177.1, forward strand.
CGAGCCACCCCATAGGGCGGGAGAGATTAAGTGAGGATTAAACAAAATAAGCCACGTATAATTCATGTTCACCTCCAGGGCCTCTGCTCGCCCATGTGGTGCTTTCGTGTGAGCAAGAAAAGGCACCCTCCCCCCCACAGACCCTGTACCCAGCCCTTGAGCAAATGGCCCTATTGTGTTGATTTGGGAAGCAGCATGTGGGGAGGGGGGTCGGGGTGGGTGAAACAGGGGAAGGGGATTAAAACATACAAACTTCTAGTCATAAAATAAATAAGACGTGGGGATGCACTGTGCAGCATAGGGAATATAGTAAATACCGTAAGGCCTTTATGCGGTGACGGTAACGAATTACTGTGGTGATCACTTCGTAGCGTCTGGAAGTGTTGAGTCCCTGTGCTGCGCGCCCCAAACTAGTATCGTGCCGTGTGTCCTGTACACTCAGTGCCTGGGTTCTGGCCCCACCTCACCCCCTCGCGCGCAGGACTGCTGTTCCCTAGATAAACTGCGGAAATCTGCCGCAGCCTAGGGCCTTGGCGTGTAGGAAATGTTTCATGGAACTGCCAGCATGCAGACCCAAATCCCTGTCCGCTGGAAGGACAGGCTAGGCAGCCGCCGGGCATTCTTGGCGCAAATAGAGGTCAATTTTTCCTGTTCGAGTTTTTATTATTTTATTATTCATTTATTTATATATTTTTAAAAAGATTCTATTATTTATTTGAGAGAGAGCGCAAATGAGCAGGGGTGGGAGGGGCAGGGGGAGAGGGACCAGGACATGCCCCGCTGAGCAGGGGCTCGATCCCAGGACCCGGAATCATGACCTGAGCTGAAGGCAGACGCTTAACCGATGGTGCCCCCCTACCCTGAGCAGTTTATTTTATTTTATTTTCATTTTTAAAAAAATATTTTATTTATTTATTTGCCAGAGAGAGAGCACAAGCAGGGGGAGCAGCAGGCAGAGGGAGAAGTAGACTCCCTACCAAGCAAGGAGCCTGATGCGGCACTTGATCCCAGGACCCGGAATCATGACCTGGGCAAGGCGCTTAACCAACGGAGCCACCCAGGTGTCCCTGGAGAATTCTTTTTTTATTTTTTTTATTTTTTATTTTTTAAAGATTTTATTCATTTATTTGACACAGAGAGAGAGATCAGATCACAAGTAGGCAGAGAGGCAGGCAGAGAGAGAGGAGGAAGCAGGCTCCCTGCTGAGCAGAGAGCCCGATGCGGGCCTCGATCCCAGGACCCTGAGATCATGACCTGAGCCGAAGGCAGAGGCTTTAACCCACTGAGCCACCCAGGCGCCCGAGAATTCTTTTTTAATACCACCCACAGGAATCATTTTGGTTGGCTCTCCTGTGATGGTATTTTAAAAGATTAAAAAAATTAAAAAAAATTTAAATAACCACCCAACGTGGGCTCAAACGTAGAACCTGGAGATCGAGAGTCGCATGCTCTACTGACTGAGCCAGCCAGGTGCCCCCCCCCCATACCGTGTTTTAAAATATAGTTTTACTGGAAAGAGTGATGAATGGGGACCCTTCAGATCCTGGTTCTGGTCTCCAAGTTGGATCTGGAGGATGTGAATAGTAATTCTCTGTTTTTCAGTTTCCTCTTTTTTTTTTTTTTTTTTT
>LNAC01000177.1:2362651-2376306 GCA_002007465.1 Ailurus styani
TATGTATTTTTTTTAAGATTTATTTATTTAGAGAGTGTGTAGAGGAGGGGGCAGAGGGAGAGAGAATCTCAGACTCCCTACTGAGAGCAGAGCCCATGTGGGGCTCCATCTTAGGACCCCAAAATCATGACCTGAGCCGAAACCAAGAGTTGGATGCTTAACAGAACTGCCCAGGCGCCCCATAGTTTCCCCATCTTTAAAACCGGAGTGGAACTGGAACTGTGTGCGTGCACCTCGCTGGCTGGGAGCAGGGGTGCTCCGGTCAGCAAGATGGGACGTGATGAGGGTGGGGCCATGCTGAGTGGGTGAGGCCAGGAGGGCCCCCTGCTCACTTCACCCCACGAAAGACATTACCTTCCAACTTTTTTCTAAAATATAAAATTCTGGAGGCGCCTGGGGGCTCAGTCAGTTAAGCATCTGCCTTCGACTCCTGTCATGATCTTGACGTCCTGGGAGGGAGCCCTGCATTGGGCTCCTTGCCCTGTTGGGAGTCTGCTGCTCCTCCTCTCCCTGCCCACCCCCCCACCCCCCACGGTTGTGCTCTCGCCTCTGTTCCTCACTCTCTCTGTCAAATAAATTAACAAAATCTTAAAAAAAATACATATGTATATATAATTCTGCATGAGAATTCATTTGAAGACAGGGTTTTTCACGGGACTGGGTGATGCTCTAAAGCTCTTCTTCGAACATTCTCTGACTCTTAAGATGTCTGTTTAACCTGCGAGCTTGGGTGTGGGACTCAGCTCTATTCCCTTCCCCTCCAGTGGACCTTGAGCAAGTTACTACGTCCGGGAATTTCGGGTTTCCCTGAAGGTAAAATGAGTGCTATGTTTTGCAGAAACATAAATGCTGAGGAAATGTTAATAATTTTACTTGTGAATTGGGTGTCGTTCCTGGTATCATGAATTTTTGCCTTTTCCACAAACCCCTTAATTGATCTTGAAGCTAGAGGTTTCCTCAGGAGCGGCCTTGCCCTGGTCAGTAGTGAGACCAGTCACCTGTATTTGATGCAGTGTCAGGCCTGGAGGAGGGGCTGCTGCCCCAGAGGAAGGGCAACCTGTTCCCCAAATGATGAGGGAAAGTAGCTTGACTTGTTTTCCTGCGGTTCCCCTAACGAATCTTACTTAATAAATTCCCTGACTTCCCTCCTTCTCTGCTGCACAGTGATTCTGTTTAACGAAGTCTGGGAGAAATTTCATTTCACTCTACCTCCCTGTTTTTGAATTCACAGTGCCTGGGAGAAATTTCGCGCTTGGGGGAAAGAAAACCCCAACAAAACAGTTTTGTTTTGATGGCTGGGTGATCGGCCAGTGACAGCAGAGGCTGATAGGGACCCGGGGTTTTTGCTTACAGAGTCCATCCCACGGGAAATCTTGAGTTTTAACAGTGCAAGTAAAAAATCAGATTAATTGACTATTCCTGGGATTTTCTTTTCTTTTCTTTCTTTCTTTCTTTCTTTCTTTCTTTCTTTCTTTCTTTCTTTCTTTCTTTCTTTCTTTCTTTCTTTCTTTCTTTCTTTCTTTCTTTCTTTCTTTAAGATTTTATTTATTTATTTGACAGAGAGAGAGATCACAAGTAGGCAGAGAGGCAGGCAGAGAGAGGAGGAAGCAGCCTCCCCGCTGGGCAGGGAGCCTGACTCAGGCCTTGATCCCAGGACCCTGAGATCATGACCTGAGCCGAAGGCAGAGGCTTNGGCAGGGGGCCTGACTCAGGCCTTGATCCCAGGACCCTGAGATCATGACCTGAGCCGAAGGCAGAGGCTTTAACCCACTGAGCCACCCAGGCACCCTTCCTGGGATTTTCTTTCTTTCTTTCTTTCTTTTTTTTTTNTGAGCCACCCAGGCACCCTTCCTGGGATTTTCTTTCTTTCTTTCTTTCTTTTTTTTTTTATTCATTTGACACAGAGAGAGAGATTACAAGTAGGCAGAGAGGCAGGCAGAGAGAGAGGAGAGAGGAGGAAGCAGGCTCCCCGCTGAGCAGAGAGCCCGATGTGGGCCTCGATCCCAGGACCCTGGGATCATGACCTGAGCCGAAGGCAGCGGCTTTAACCCACTGAGCCACCCAGGCGCCCATTCCTGGGATTTTCAACACAGTTGGAGAGCAGGTCCTTTGCAGTGTCCAGATGAATTCTAAATGGCATGTCATTTTCTTTCAGGTACTCCTTGGATTCTTTTCTTTAATGGGGCAATGCAATTGGGAGGACTAAAGCCACAGTAACAGTTGGTCATGAGTAAAGTGGCAGGTAGATTCTTCATGAGGCCATGAGGACGTTGTCCTCAGTGCTGGCACGGATCGCAGCTAGGAGCTTGCCCCAGCTCAGAACCTCAGTGGAACATTCTGACCAGGAGAGCTAGACTCTTGTCCTGGTGTGGGATTTATCTGTGGTTTCCTAAAAGAATTAATGGTAGTTACACAGTATCATAGAAACCTACAATTAACAGTAAGTGTTGCCCTTTTGGGTACTGGTTGGAAAGCGAAGATATACGTTTCCAGGGACTGTAATTTTTCTGTAAGTATAAGGTGGAGATGGGGCCACCTTTAGAAGTAGCCGCTCACTTCCGTGACAAGTTTTGACTCACAGGAATTTTTTTTTTTATTCCACGTTTGGGATAAGCGGTTGATGGCTGTGTGCATGTTGCCTCTAGAACCGGAACCTTTTGTCCTTCTTGGAAGATAATCTTATACTCTTTATGGACCTTGTATTAAATATGGTTGGTGTTCTGTTCTGTATTCAAGCTCAGGATACTGGATTCAGTGTTTTTTTGTTTGTTTGTTTGTTTTAAAGATTTTATTTATTTATTTGACACAGAGAAAGAGATCACAAGTAGAAAGAGAGGCAGGCCGAGAGGAGGATGCGGGCCTTGATCCCAGCACCCTGAGATCATCACCTGAGCCGAAAGCAGAGGCTTTGACCCACTGAGCTGCCCAGGATCAGTGTTTTTAACTTGGCCAACAAGGCAGACAAAAGGCGTATCTGGGTTTTGTTCACAGGGAGGGGGGTGTGTTAAAACGGCTCCTGTCTTATCAGTCAGCGTCCAACCAGGAGAACAGCACCACACAGTAATTTGAGAGGGAGCACTCAAGGGGAGAGCAAATCTAAGAGACCCTTCTACCCCTCCCCCACCTTGGTCAGGTCTCTGGGCAAGTTCCAGACCTCACTGGGAAGTGTGCACCTATGACCCACTCCGCAGTGGAGAAATCACTGAATGGCCACCTTGGTGGAACTTGCTAGAAATAGGTCTTCTGGGGATGCTCAGGGAAGCTATTCCAAGGGAGGTGCCTTGCTCGCGGACCAAAGGGGGCGTCTGAGGACGCTGACAGGGAGCTGCTGCTGGCTGCCTGTCCCCTGCCCCCTGTGCCCCCTGAGCAGAGAATCCCAGCAGTTGTGGGCCTGTGAGGAGGTTGCTGGGGAGCACGGAGGAGCCCGGAAGAAAACTCTTCCTCAGCCAGCGTTCCTCCCACGCCCTCTACTGACGGAGTTTAACACTGTGTCACCTGGCCAAGGCAAAACACAGCTCCCTTTCTTGGTGGTGCGGACCCTGGAATGGGGATTGGAATCCCCACATCCTTAAGTTGGCTAAAGACCCACTACATTTTCTACGCCTTACAAAACTACAGAGCATTCAGAGGGATCCTCTATCTGGCAGTATAACCTCTGTCCACCTTATCACTGCTAAGCCGTGGGTGCCGGGCACTGAGGATTAAATATCCTTGGCCATGGGAGTCCCCTGGCAGAGACGGGGTACGGGAAATTCTTTGGGAAGTGGGGATGACATAGGAGGTGTAGGAAATTAGAATTATTAGGGGGATGATGACTTCACTAAGGCTGGAGGGCGTGATGTAGGAAAGGGATTGCTCTAGACTGAATTTGTGGTCCTCCTATCCCAAGATCCATAGTTGATGATAGTATTACCAGATGAGCAGGGAAGGCCTTTGGGAGGTGACAAGGTCATGAGGGCAGTAGCTTCATGGGTGATTGGAGTGCCTTTATTGAAGGGGCCCCCCCAGAGAATCCTTCATGGGAAGACACAGCGGGGCTGTTTAGGAACCAGGAACCAGCCTTCCCTTAGACAACAAATCTGGCGGTTTCTGATCTGTTTGCTTTCACCCGTGATACACACTAGGTATGCCGATCAGGTTTTGACTGAATAGCCTCTTCCACCTAAAAGACAAATGTCATTTAACGGTGGTTGAAAAACCATTAGAAAGGGTCTAGGTGAATAGGTAATTAAAACACAAAACCTCTCTTGGAAACTCTGGGTGGCACCCTCACTTAAGCGCCCAGCTCTTGGCTTCAGCTCAGGTTCTGATCTCAGGGTCCTGAGATCGAGCCCCGAGTCCGCTTAGAATTCTCTCTCCTGCTGCTCCTCCTGCTTGTGCTCTCTTTCTCTCTCTCTAAAATAAATAAATACATCTTTTAAAAAAATGCAAACCTCCCTTTATCTCTCGTGCCCACATGGGGTCAGAGTGGAAGGCTAGCACCGGGAAAGACTCTGAGACACAGGCTCCTCTGTGTGGCTCCATCGTGTTTGGTGTGTTTCCCAAGTTCCTCACTGCCGCCTTACCCGTCACAGGATTCCACCAGAAGGGACAGCCGAGGATCTGCAGACAATTACCTGAAATACGCTCTGGTCTCATTTCCCATGCACTTCTTCAATTGAACTTTCCCACCTTTCTCTTACTTCTAAAACAAACCACTAAGGACCTCCTGTATTTGCTATTTCCTTGGTTCTTCCCACGGTTTCTTTTTTTTTCTTTTTTTTAAGATTTTATTTATTTGACAGAGCGATAGAGAGATCACAAGTAGGCAGAGAGGCAGGCAGAGAGAGAGAGGAGGAAGCAGGCTCCCTGCTAAGCAGAGAGCCCGATGCGGGGCTCGATCCCAGGACCCCGGGATCATGACCTGAGCCGAAGGCAGACGCTTAATGACTGAGCCAGCCAGGCACCCTTCCCTCAGTTTCTTGAACACAATCCATTCTGGCTTTCATCCCCTCCATTCAGGGCTGATTGTGGACATTGTGGACCTGAAGCTTCTATGGTTTTTTTGGGGGTGGGGGTGGGGTAGCCTCTGTAAGAAAACATATCAAATTAGGAAGCAAAAGTAGACATGGAAAGAAGTGTTTAGGATGAGAAAATGAGTGGTGACAACTTACAAATTTCAAAAAGCTGGTAAATACTGCAAATATTGCAAAATCCAGGAAAACAGCTGTATATTGTGTCAAGTGACGTACTTTTATATGACTTTCCCCCTACGTTTCTGGGTTCGGCATGCTCTTTGTTTCCTCATCTGACAAAGTTTTTTATTTTGTAAAGAGGGAATATGGGCCAGTTGAGTGGCTCAGTCAATTAAGCGATGGACTATCGGCTTTGGCTCAGGTCATGATCTCTGGGTCGTGAGATCCAGCCAGGAGTCGGGCTCCTCGCTGGGCGTGGAACCTGCTTGATATTCTCTCTCCCTCTCCCCTTCTCTGCCTCCCTCTCTAAAAAATAAAAGTAGGGCACCTGGGTGGCTCAGTGGGTTAAAGCCTCTGCCTTTGGCTCAGGTCATGATCCCGGGGTCCTGGGATCCAGTCCCCCATGGGGCTCCGTGCTCAGTGGGGAGCCTGCTTCTCCCTCTTCCTCTGCCCCTGCTCCCACTCTTGCGTGGATGCGTGCTCTCGCTCTCTCTCCTTCTTTCTCAAATAAATAAAATCTTAAAAAAAAAAAGAAAGGATCAGTTTCCTGCTCTATCCCCATCTCCCAGACTCAACCTCAGAGACAATTACATTCTACTCTTTTAATACTTTCTTTTGATATTTATCTCTATATTTCTAAATACTAAGTTTTTACTGCTATTTTAATTTTGATTTACTTTTTACGTCCTTTTTTTCCCTGAAGTATAGTTGACACACATTTACTGCTCTTTTTATTTTGTTTTGTTTTTAAGTTTTTTAATTCCAGTTAGTTAACATACAGTGTTCTATTAGTTTTGGGTGTACTGCTCTTTTTAAACATACCAATTTAACACTGTCCGCAGACTTCCAGAACAGGAGTTTTAGCTCTGACTTCCTTCTCTCTACTGTCTTCCTTCTCAGATCTTCTTACAGTGATTCTACAATTTTTGCTTAAATCCATAGTAGTCGTGACGTCATTTTGGTTCAGTCAATAACTAGTGTTTCTACTATTTGAGCTCATAGTAACTTAAAAACCTGGTTGCTCGCCTTCTCGGAGCAGGTGAAGGAGAAAGAGTGAGTTACTCTGAAGTTTTTTATTTAACTTTTTTTTTTTTTTTTTTTTTTGGTCTAGAGCCCCATCGGGCCCTCTGCTACAATATGCTTGGTGTCCCAGAAATTTAAGCCTCTAAGGTCTGATTTCTCCAGACAGAAATCTCCAGGGTGGGCGGGACAGGGGAGCAAGGGTGGGTGAGGACCATAGTTCCCTGGCTCTTTGGGCTTGGGGTCCCGGTTGGGACCTGGCTCCCACCTGCTCTGTCCCTAGCCTTTCACCCCATTCCTTTGTCTCTGGCTCCTTGCTCTACCCTGCCTTTGATTCCAGAAGCTTCTCTGCACACGGGCTCCACAGATTTTCTGTGCTCCCCAGTGTACTGATCTCCACAGGGCAGTTAGGGGGAAATGCCAGTGGTCTATAAAATCTAGGTCCTCATTTTTCCACACATGTGCTAATATCCTTTGCCTCCTCTTTCTTAGTCCTGCAGATGATAGCATTTTAATTTTGTCACCATCCTTCTGGTGGCATGTAGGGAGGGAAAGGAAGTGAATACGTGTGGTCAGCCTGTCACGACTTCCCTGAGAGTCACGCGCACCTTCAACTGAGCAAAGACCCCAACATGTAAATTTGACTTAAGACCCGCCGGGCATTTTTGCCGATTTCTGACAAGTGGGAGCAGAGGGGAATGGGAAGGACGGGGCAGTCTTCCTTATTCTCCTCTTTTCTCGGGATGCGGAGGAAATTAGGGTACAGGATTAAAGCTTGAAAAAGAAAGTCGTTTTTGGAAGGACTCGCTGTTAGTAAGATGTTCATAATGTCTCGAGGGTGTGGGTGTGACAGTGAGAACACACTGAAACTCAATTTGCATGCTATGTTTTTGATGATTTTGATAGATTTAGAAACTTATCATTTTATAGGACTTGGGTAAGGGTATTACTGTTTTGTTTTTTTTTTTTTAAAGAAAACCTTTGCATTGGAAGGTCAGTAGAAGTATCAACATGAGGGTATGCTATGAGCTCTAGCACGTTCTTGGCGAGCTTTCAAGTTGGGGCTGGTAAGTTCAAGTTCGTGCGATGCCTAGTGAGGAGGATGGATGGTCCCCCCCCGCCCCCCGCCCCGCGTCCCACTGCGGGCTCCTGCATTCTTGACCCTACCTGCTGCAGAAGCTGAGTCCTCAGACTCTTCCCACCTGGCTTTAGAAGCCTCCCCTGGAAGTTCAAAGCTGTTCTTTCTCCCTGCTGCAAGTGTCCTTGCTCAGGGATTCTTGCTCCTGCTTCTTGCCAGTAGGTGGCAAGCGAGGCCTGGCAAAAAAACCCCCACCAGGAACTGTTGAGCGGAGTTGGTTTGAGCTTGCAGGGCCGGCTTCCCCAGCGTGCAGTGCTGTGAAGAATTCTCCGCAGGAAGCACCAGGATCCCTAGCAGGTGTCTCTTCAGGAGAGACAGAGGGTCATCGCACCCTTCACTGTATTTCCAAATGGGTTGGCGGCTCTCTTTCTGATTAGCTCGCACATTCTGATCCTTGCTGGCAGCCGGTTCAAGGGCTATGGGTGGGACTGATGGATGTCCTCTGAGGAGTGGATTCAGCTCTGGCGAGAGGCCAGGATTTGGCATTTGGGATAAAGCAGACCAGGAACTGAGGCCCGAACAGCGAAATTGGGGTAACCTCACTGAGTCAAGGCAGGGACTCCTTCAAGGACGGGAGTCTGACGGTGCAGGCTCTTAGACTGACCATGACCGTCTGGGAAGGGCTATTTCTGGAGGTGTCCTGGGCACCAGCCCCATAATCCAGTTAACCTGGGGCCAGCCCATCTGCCTCTTGATAGGTGTACCTAGTGAGGTAGCAAGAAGTTAGGTATTGGGGTCAGAGAGACATGAGTTCTAATTCCAGCTCTGGGAGTTCCTAGGACTGTGAGTTAGGACATATTGCACACCTTCTCAGAGCCTTTGACTTCTCTCAGAGCCTTTTGACTTCCAGCATGTGGCGATAAGATTCCAGGGGTGCTGTCCATGGCAGGTGCAAAGGACTTATTACCGTCCCTGGAATCGAAGAGGTGCTTTATAAATGGTATCTTGTGGTGCTATTAGTCATTCATTAAAGCATAACGAAAAGGAAGAATAAAAGGGAGGCATGTTATAAATATAATCTTTGGTCGCAATGGGAAATAAATCTGGGAAAATTGCACTCAGTGGACCTGTCCTGCCCTGGAAGGTGAGCTCCATCTTCCCGTCTTCCCGACGACAGTACAGTATATCTTGGTGAGGGGTAGAAACGTCCTGAGCGCATCTCAGCAGTGTGCCTGGAAGGTGGCAGTAAAAACATAAGGATGTATACCCTTTTGTATTCACTCTGAATTTGGCTGCTATCTATTCAGATAGTCACAGTACAGTATTTTCTCGTCCCTACATTGGTAGCCTCATTCAGGAAAAAAAAGAGAGGAATATGTCCAGAGCATTCGCAAATACACCTTTCTTTCTTTATTTATAAAGATTTTATTTATTTGTCAGAGAAAGAGAAAGCACGCACAAGCAGAGGGAGCGGCCGGCAGGGGGAGAAACAGGCCCCCCGCTGAGCAGAGAGCCCGATTCGGGACTCGATCCCAGGACCCGGGGATCAGGATCTGAGCCGAAGGCAGCTGCTTAACTGACTGAGACACCCAGGTGCCCCCTGGTTTTAAATAAAATAATGAAGCCACATCGTGGAGAGTAGACACCAGGAACGGAGACTTTGCTCCCTTCTTCCTTCTTGGCTTCCCTTCCAATTCTTCTTTTTGGGGTGAACAGCATCACGGCTCAGACCCCCACACCAGCCTAAGCTGTGAGAAGGTTTGGATATCTCAGTGGATGGAATTTAGTTTGCGTGCAAGTTTGTTGAGTGTCACATGTGGGAATGTCACCAGACATTCTGGTTTTGAAATCTCACGCTTTAATTTGACTGTGCTCCCACTTGTGCTCTTCACTTAAGAGCTGGTAGTAATGGCCAACCTGTAAGTTTATATAATTTGGGGGGGACCCTTGTGGTCGTCTGTACTTCCAAGTCTTGTGCTGAGAGGGTCTGTGGGATACGACGGGTAAGCACAAACAAGCTGGAGATGAAGATTTATGCCCCACAGAGGTAAACTCTACCTCACAGCTGCAGGATCCAAGTGAATCCAGACAATGAAGGTGTGTGGTTTGATCACAAGGAGCCTAAGGGATGCAAACATGGGAGGTGAACCCAGGTCTCACTGAAAAGTAACTGTTGGAACCACCATCTCATCCCAGACATGTCAGTCATGTTATCTGTTGACACAAAAGTCAGCACCCTCAGTTAAAATACAGTTTTACATTTCCTATTTACTTTTAAAATGTGATCTTTATTGGGCCAGTTCTGTGAAAGTGTCACTTTCTATTTCCGGTTGGAAAAAAGGCAGTTGCTGATTTGATGTAAGAGGATATTTAACTGACAGAGCCAGCTGGGGGCCCCACTAACATTTATGAGAGCATTTCTTGTTTCCTTTCTCATTAATGCATTAAATGCGGTTGTCTGATATGCCAGTTCTGTTTAAGCATCTTTGTGGCCATGTAGTTGGTAAGATATCTGTTAAGACCTTTAGTATACAAAAAGATTGTTCCCTAATCCCTGAGGGGTTCAGGAACACCATTTGGGGGACCACCTTGTTCACTGTGTTCTGTATTCTTACAGTTCCCTTCCCTTTCCCTTTCCCTTTCCCTTCCCTTCCCTTCCCAGTAACCTGTGATACCTATCCATGAGTACCCTAATTACTAAAACCAATGTTTGCAATGTATGACCACAGGATAAGATAGCAGAAATGGACATTTTCCTGGAAGTTCTTAGACACGTGATCTTGTTAATCGACTTTGTAACTCTCATGACAATATCAAGATTTACAGCATCTTACCCGTAAGTCTTAGAGTCCATGTATTGATAGTTTATCAATAAACTATTGATTAGTTATTATTATTCTATAGTTAATATAATTAGCTATAATATAGTTAACTATAATTCTATAGTTAGAATTATTGCTAGTTTTTTTTTTTTTTAAAGATTTATTTATTTCACAGAGGGAGAGAGATCACAAGGAGGCAGAGAGGCAGGCAGAGAGAGAGAGGGGGAAGCAGGCTCCCCGCTGAGCAGGGAGCCCGATGCGGGCCTCGATCCCAGGACCCTGAGATCATGACCTGAGCCGAAAGCAGAGGCTTTAACCCACTGAGCCACCCAGGCGCCCTAGAATTATTGCTAGTTTTATTGAGAAAGGACTATGTCCCAGACACTGGGCTAAGTCCTTCCTAGGCCCTAAAGCTTGCATGTTGTAACAACACTGTGAAGTAGATAACAGCTCAGTTTGCTCAAAGAGGAAACTGAGGCCTTCCTCCCACTGTTAGGGAGAGGAGGAAGTGGAGCCCAGTTCTGTCTGTCTGTGGAGGTCCCGCTTCAGTTGCCGTGTAGTATTGGTCCGCCATAAACAGAACCTGAGAAATCGCAGTTGTGTGGGGTCCACTGGCTTCCAAAACAGTGCAGTGAGGACAACAAAAGCTTGGGGATGGGAAACAGGCTTGCTATAACCACTGTGATCTTCCTTGTGTGGCTGTTGGGTTTTCCATCAGATAATATTTGGGAAGAGAAAGAGTTCTCCGCAAAAACCTCTGGGAAGCACCTCCATGTTATTTGGTTTGGCCTCAAGTGTTCTTCACCTGATAATATTTGAGAAGAAAAAATATTTTCTTTGAAAACTTCGAGGAAGCCCCTGAGTGATGTCTGAGGTCTGGTTTCATCTGTTTCTCCTTCTTTGTGTTCAATCTGGCAGTAATTCGTTTTCTCCTGATTAGTTCTCTACTGATACCCTACGAGTGGTGATCCAAATCTATCATCAGTCTATCATTCTTTCCTTCTGTCTGTCTACCTACCTGCTTACCGACCTACCTTTGACATAAGTATTTCCTCACTGGGAGAATGGAACTGTCTCTTTTTCTCCCAGAGAGGACTGCTGGGATCTCACTCCCTTGACAGAATTTATTTGCTACTCAGAAAGAAGGGTCAGAACAGCAACACGGAACCCCACATGATCCTCAACAGTCATGAAATGACCCTTACTTGGAACACAATTGCCCCCTCCTCTGTGTTTGTAAGAATTGAGTTGTGGCTGTCGTCTTTTAGTGGCCTGATTTATTCTGTTTCTTCATGGACTTCCACTTTGTTCTAAGGGACTCTGTGTCCTTTGTGCGTGAGAATGGGAAACCGAAGGGTCCAGGAGGAATGGTGGGAGGGAAAGAAGAGTGGAAGATGTTATGGAAGAATAACATGTATATATATATATATATATATACACACATATATATATCACTTTAATAATAAATAATAAAAAATAAAAATAAATAAGTATAATAACTTTATATTTATCTCTCTCTATATATGTGGATAGAGGCTATTAAACAATAACTTTATATATATAAAGTAGGTTTCCCACCCACTGTGGAGCCAAATGAGGGCCTTGAACTCATGACCCTGAGATCAAGACCTGAGTATATATCAAAAGTCAAATGCTTAACTGACAGAGACACCCAGATGTCCTGAGTAATGAATTCTTTTTTTTTAAATTAACATGTAATATATTATTTGCCCTGGGATAGAGATCTGTGAATCATCAGTCTTACATAATTCACAGCACTCACTGTAGCACAAACCCTCCCCAGTGTCCATATCCCAACCACCCCATCCCTTCCCTCCACCCCCACAGCAATCCTCAGTTTGTTTTGTGAGATTAAGAGTCTCTTATGGTTTGTCTCCTTCCTGATCCCATCTTGCTTCATTTTTTTCCCTCCCTACCCCCCATGACCTCCTGCCTTGCCCCTCAAATTCTTCATATCAGAGAGATCATGTGAGAATTGTCTTTCTCTGATTGACTTATTTTGCTTAGCATAATACCCTCTAGTTCCATCCACGTTGTTGCAAATGGAAAGATTTCGTCTCTTTTGACGGCTGCATAGTATACACCACATCTTCTTTATCCATTCATCTGTTGATGGACATGTAGGTTCTTTCCATAGTTTGGCTATTGTGGACATTGCTGCTATAAACATTTGGGTGCACGTGCTCCTTCAGATCACTACATTTGTATCTTTAGGGTAAACACCCAGTAGTGTGATTGCTGGGTCATAGGGTAGCTCTATTTTCAACTTTTTGAGGAAACTCCATACTGTTTTCCAGAGTGGCTGCACCAGCTTGCATTCCCACCAGCAGTGTAGGAGCGTTCCCCTTTCTCCGCATCCTTGCCAACATCTGAGTAATGAATTCTTAATTCTTCTAAGACATCACTTCTTCACTCCTTGAGCCAACTGGGCTTACTTACTTGAAAAAAGAAGTGGGAAGGGTGCCTGGGTTGCTCAGTCGGTCCGTTAAGCATCGGACTCTTAATTTCGGCTCTAGTCATGATAATGGGGTTGTGAGATTGATCCCCATGTCAGGCTCTGCATGCAATGTGGAGTCTACTTGGAATTCTCTCCCTCCCCCTCTGCCCCTCCCCCAACTCGCACACTCTATCTCTCTCTAAATAAATAAAATCTTAAAAAAAGAAAAAGAAGTGGAAGAGTTTCAGATAACTGACCTTATGAGAGTTGCATGCGTTCTTTAACCAAATGAATGAACTAACTTTCGGTGTGTGGGGCTGTCAGGGGCTGGAGGAAAGAGTTTGCCTCATGGTGCCTAAAAAGCCAGTCTACCCAGCATCATGCCCAACCAGACAGAACTGGTGAAAAGGTCAGACTCTATAGGGCAGTTTTTTAAAATTGATTTTCATTATTATTTCCCTTACTATTTTTTTTTGTGGAGCCGTTATTAAATTTAGGAACAGATGATAGATCTAGTGGATGGCTTCAAAGTCACATGACAAATTTCACTACCAGGCAAGACAAGAGTTGATTAATTGGGATAGAACAGTAAGAATTTGATAGTCAACTTCCAGCATCAAGTATTTTTTTAGGTTCTAGAAAGATGACCAAGAGTCCTTTTAGAGCTTCTGCACGGTCATTTCTGTCATGGTGCAGTGGGTTTTCTGATCCACTCCAGCCCTGCAATGAGACTTTAAGCCAACTGGAGCAGAAAGAGGCTCAGAAGCAGCAAGGGGACTCCAAGATCATTCCTTCTGTGAGTCATATGCGTTGTTGTTTGTGTGAGGACATCCCAGTGGTGTCTTAGGAAGGTGAAGTGTGCTGCTCAACCAAGATGGTTTTCACCCACCTGGAGCATAACCTGTAGTTTGCTTCTCTAGTCAAGTCGATGGCTTTGTAGAGATCCACTCACATCCTTGTCCACTCTGCCTTGGGACGGGCTGGTCTCGAGCACAGGTCTATGAGCAGGGGAGTGGGTCCAGCATGCCCTCCCAGATCAGCCTGAGCGCCTGTGGCCTTGGTCTTCAAGTACGCTTCGCATTTCACACAACTTTTTTTTTTTT
>LNAC01000177.1:2379409-2492165 GCA_002007465.1 Ailurus styani
GGTCTCAAGTGAGTGTGTTCTCCTCCCTTGATTTGAATTTCATCGAAGCCTTCTCTTTGAACACGTTTATTAAGCACGTTTGAGGCAAGGGAGCAGGATGTGAGCTTCCTCTCTTGCTGGTGGTTTTATTCAAAATCATTGGGCTTTTGTGAAAATCATTGCTTAAGTGGTCCTATTTTAACGGGATCACTGTTCTCTCAAATTTCCCATTGTGTTTTCTTTCCTCTTTTTTCCCCCCGAGATCTGAAGCCGCCAATCATTCTTTGGAGCTCACAAATTCCTTGCCAAATCGTTCGGCTGGTGTCTCAAGTGTCCGAGGCCATGGTGAGAAGGCTGCTGGCTATTGCTGGGCTTCCCAGACCTGTCTGATGCTCAAAACAACCCAAAAAGGCCTTACAAAAATTGCCCAGGCCCCTGGAGACTGATTCAGTCAAAATTGTGCGAGGCCCAGAAATCTGTATTTTTTTTTTTTAAAGACTGTGCCCCAGGGACGCACGTCTTTGGCAAGTATGGACCCCATTGGTGGGTGGGAATGCCAGGGAGGAGGCACCTGGCGGATGGCCTTCTTACCATGTTTCCGTGTTTCTCTCCCTGCCCTCGATGAGTTCGGGTGAGGCACCTTTTTCCTATCTATCCCCCACTTTCCTGGACGTGCCACCATTTTCTGGGTCCCACCCCATCTAGAAACCTGGCCCCGCATTTCTGCTGCAGGCCCCAAGAATTTCAATGGCCAACCTCATGAGCGGTTGTGAGGCAGACACATCTAGGTCCAAGGTCTTGTTGGATCCTTGTTTGCTTTCTCCTCAGGCCTCTGTGGAGCTTTTCCTAGGCTGGGGCCTTTGCTGCCTCTGCCGTGTCTGTCTCTGTCATTCAGGGGTCCCCTCTGTGCTACCCAACTGTCTGCTTCTACCAGCAGCTCTTGGCACTCAAGTGGTGGTGGCTAGACTTAGGGTCTCTTGCAGTCTAAGTCTTGTTGCCTCAGCTGCCTTTTAAAAAAAAGATTTTATTTATTTTTGAGAGAGAGAGAACAAGAGAGTGCCCAAGTGTGGAGGGGAGGACAGACTCCCCACTGAGCTGGGACACCCCCCCCCCAACACAGGACTCGATCCCAGGACGCTGGGATCACGACCTGAGCCAAAGGCAGACCCTTAACCGACTGAGCCACCCAGGCAGCCTGGAGGGAGCCTTCTTTCTGCCCCTCTAGAGGGTCTGGGGGTTAGTTGGCATAGGCCTGCTCACTCTTTGAGCAGAGGGGGTCTCGTGTCCTTCCCTGCCCCGTTTATTGTCACAAACCGCAGCAGGTGGCAATTGTCAAGACACCCGGGGCTCTCACGACATGACCCAGAGCCAGTGTGGGTTGTCCTGTGGGAGCTCAGGATGGTTTCCTGATGTTCTCCTGCGGTGGCCGGGGACCCAGAGGAACGAGACACGACCCTTGTCTGGGGGCCGTCCGTCCTGGGTTTCCGTGTCTGCTCTTTCTAGACCTCCACAAGGTCCGGTTGGAGCTCAGAAGCTGGCCTCAGGTGAAGGAGGGCCACATGCCCTTTTTTCTAGATTTTATTTTGAACCATCGATCCCCTGAATTTGGTCTGACGACTTTCAGCTGTTCTATGTGCCCTTCTCCTACTAATTTCCCTATTATCAGGTCAAGAAAATAGAAGTTTCCTCCTAGTTTTATATCCCCTCCTAAAGCCTCGAGCCCCAGTTAGGATCAAAGAGTATGAGGAAGCATAGGATTTTTTTCTGACCCATTGCAGGATTTCTCTTAAAGTCCAG
This sequence comes from Ailurus styani, assembly GCA_002007465.1. Taxonomy (NCBI): domain Eukaryota; kingdom Metazoa; phylum Chordata; class Mammalia; order Carnivora; family Ailuridae; genus Ailurus; species Ailurus styani. The sequence continues at coordinate 2,381,186 of LNAC01000177.1, forward strand.
ACATGTGTGGTACCATGCGTGTTTTCACTGGCTCCCCCAGGGTCCTACTCTCCATCGTGAGTCTGGGTTGCCTGGTGAGTGACTTAGTGAACCCAGCAGAGCCCTTGAAATTGTAACTGTGTGTATTTCCCAGACTAACTCTGCTCCACGTTTGTTTAACTTGTTGCTGTGGATTAAAAAAAGCTCAGCGAGAACCTGAGCGCATGGGTTGTCCAGGGGCCTGGAAAGTTCCCTCTGTTGCAGACCCCAGGGTGAACTGCAGCGTGCATGCCTCATCGTGGGCATACCCCATAAAACTCAGGATGAGCTAGGAATATGTGTTCTCTCCCTTTGTGAGCTTTTTTTTTATGATAGAAAATAAATTAAAAAAAAAAAAGCTACTTTGGTTCACAAGAAAAGTGAAGCCCTCTAAACCTACACCGAATCTCTTCCGCCTTTCTTTGGAGCAGTGAACAAGCCTCTGCCCTTCTGTTTTAGTTCGTGTTTTCACTTCTGATGGATTTGACAAAGGGGCAGCTATGTACAGTTTATGCTTTGCCCTATTTTTCCCCCGCCTCTCGAGCAGGCATTGTATTGTGCATAGCAGACCCCATCGGTGACTTTGACGTTCACCTCTGGTGGTCTGGGTCCAGCCAGATGTGCTGGTGGGATTCCAGCAGGAGAACACCTGCTGGTGTGAGGTCAGTGGGGTGCAGCCCCACTGAGGGACGGGGACCCTGGGACGGGACAAGGAGCTGCCTGGCTTCCAGTCCGCATTTTTTAATTTGCCTTGCTGGCTTTCTCAGCATCCCTGACCCTGAAACACAGTGTGCAGATTTTAAACTTACTCAATTGAACAGATAATGCTGCGTTTCAAGCCCTGACTCTGAAGGTCTACTCCTCTTCCAGATCTTTCATCTTCGAAGGACTCCATCTGAGCCTCTTTGCCCTTGAACTGTTTTCATCCTTGCAGATATCATTCACTTTAAAGAGAGCGTCCTTCACATTTATTTTGTTGATTGTTGGCAAAGCTGCTGTGTTCTTTTTCTTTTTCTTTTTTTTTCCTGCATGCTGGATGCTACTCATGACCTTTAAAGAAAATCGGGTGCTCCGAGGTCTCTTGATAAGTGCTGTTCTGATGTGGGTTTACCAGCAAAGCAGAGGAGTCTTTTGGGAGCATTTGAGGTATTTACTCTAGGAAAGGAGGGACACGATTCACCGCCTCTGCACATAGACCCCCTAATCGCTGTCCCCGGAGAAGGGTTGTCTGTGGTTTGACTATGACTCATGATGCTCGAGTCCTCTGCCCTCCCTGGTTCCGATCTACACTTGGCACCCCATGACACACCACACACTTTGTATCAGTTCATAAGAAAATACAGTCTTCGGTAATTTTAGAAATTGGATGTGGTTGCTACCAAGAGGGGCCCAGGTAGAGAGACCAGGTTTCAGGGACCAGATGGGTCTTCTAGGGAGGGGTGGGCCATGCATCCCAGAAGCGGGGGTGGGGGTGGGGGTCCTGTTAGGCAGGAGGTGGTGACCAGGAAGGTCCTTGTTGATCTTGGACTCCGTGAACCTGGCTTCATTTGGCCATGAACCTGGCTTCATTTGGCCTCTGTAGGACCGCTTCCCACTGCCTTCCCTTGATGTGGTGCTCTTTCTTTCAGTGCCACTAAAGGGCACTTGGGTCTCTGCCGCAGGACCTTTGCATATGGTTCCTTCTCTCCTACCCCTCTCATCGTAGCTTTCTCTGGACCTCTTTCTATAACTGTACTTCTGTAGGGCAGGTCTTCTATTACATACCTTCCTGGCCCTCTGTGCTTTTTTCCTCTTGGTCATTTCCAGCGGTTAGCAGTTATACGTTTATGTGTTTGGTTTTTAATTTTTGTCTTTAATTCCAATGGAATTGTGTCCAATTTCAATCGTCCAAATTCCATTTAAGTCCAGGGTGAAGACTGTCCATTTCACTGATGACTATAGACAACAGAGTGCTTAGTGCATAGGGAATGTTCACTAAGCATTTACTGAACTTGATTGGATCAATAGGAGGCAAGGATGGTCCCCTCCATGGTCATAGTATCTGTGACGGTATTGACCTTGGTGGTCATGGTCCTTGTGATGGCAGAAGCCCAGCATGCAGAGACCCCTGTACCATTTTCAGGGCATGAGTCCCTCCCTGCCTGAGCGAACCATGAGCTGCCCAGGGTTCGCATAGTGTCTTTGAGGCCTGTGGGCTAAATGCAAGAAGGTGATATGGTAGTAGAGGGAAAACACACTGACTTAAAAATATTTTAAGCTGTGATTACAGGCATCTCTCTAAAGTCCTTTTGAAACTGTTTAGTTGAAAAGTTTGGCCGATGAGCTCAGAAAAATGAGTTCAAAGGGTAAGCGCACCTATTTCGCAAATTTCAAATGAGACGATCTCAAAAGAATGCTTTGAACCCAAGTCCTTTTTACTCACTAACTGTGATGGTGAAGGACCAGCAGCCCGAAGCTGGGGGGCTGAACCCCAGGACCCCCATCTCATCAAGCCCCCACCTTCCCTGCCTCTTAGGCAGGATTTAGCACTGGACCTTTGAAAATCTTCCTCCTAAGGACCTGGGAGGACAGACCTTTCCTGGGCCCTGTTTCCCAGCAGCAGGCCCTGAGACGGGCCCACGTGCATGAGATTTATTGGGAAGATGATCCCAAGAGAAACTAGGGAGGATGTGGAAGAGCAGGACAGGGAAGGGGAAAGAGTCAAGCAAGGAGGACATTTTATTTATTTATTTATTTTTTAAAAAAGATTTTTATTTATTTATTTGACACAGAGATTACAAGTAGGCAGAGAGGCAGGCAGAGGGAGGGGAGGAAGCAGGCTCCCTGCCGAGCAGAGAGCCCGATGCGGGCCTCGATCCCAGGACCCTGAGATCATGACCTGAGCTGAAGGCAGAGGCTTTAACCCACTGAGCCACCCAGGGACCCGCAAGGAGGACATTTTAGGCAGAGTGTCATCCTCCGCTTCATCCCGCCAGATATGACTCAGTTTGTCCCCACCCAATGCAAGCAACCTCGGCTTTCAGATTCCTGCACCCATCACCCATCAGCTAAGGGATCTGCTTGACCCTTCCAGCCCCAGAAGCACAGGTGTAGATGGTCAGACGCCAAAGAACAATGGAGCCAGAGGAGGGGTGCTCAGAAAAGTAAGAGAAAGCCGATGGAATTGGGAGAAGAGCTGATAGTGTGTATTAAAAGATTATAACCAAAAGTGGTAAGAAACTAGGCTAAACTAGTATAGACAGACCCCACCCAAAAACATGTTTCCTTATGAAATCAATTCTCATCATGGGCGCCTGGGTGGCTCAGTGGGTTAATGCCTCTGCTTTCGGCTCAGGTCATGATCTCAGGGTCCTGGGATCGAGGCCCGCATCGGGCTCCCTGCTCAGCGGGGAGCCTGCTTCCCCCCCTCTCTCTCTGCCTGCCTCTCTGCCTCCTTGTGATCTCTCTCCCTCTGTGAAATAAATAAATAAAATCTTTAAAAAACAAAATTCTCATCATAGCGCCTATTTATTTAACCCCCTTTCCAATGCCAAGTATTGTGTAAATTTTCGCCACATATTACCTCATTTAATTCTTCTGGTATTCCCATAATAATGTTTTTATCATTATTCTACTTATTTTGTGGATAAGGAAACTGCAGTTTGAAAGAATTTAAATGGCTCACCCGAATTCTCCAGAGAGAGGTAGCCCCGGCGGGATTCAGACCCAGGCTCAACTCTTGAAAGCAACACCTTACAGCAGTCATTACTTTTCCAGGCAAATTCAGCAGGATGTGGAAAATCCTAAGTGCACCTCCAGAGGGTCAGCTGTAACACAGGATCTTACTCCTTGGGTGGCTTGATGTGGGCATCTAACTGGTGGTTCACTGAGGACCTGGTTTTGGATAGACAGGGTGGAGGGAGGCCTGGCAGGGGATTCCTAGAGCACAGAGCTCCCCAGGGCAAGAACCCCTGGCACCCTTTCTCTTCCCGTCCCTCCCCGGCCATCATGGTGGATCCCTGTGGTGCATTCTTCCCGCTGGGGCTGAGAGCCACTCTTCACCTTCCACGTGGGAAGGAGACTTGGCTTTTTATAGCACACATGCTTTAAGCGGTAATGCAGACCACCTAAGAGAATTCCAGAAATAATGCGAATTTCCCCTGGGAAGCCACGGCCGGTACCAAAGGGCAGAGGTTCTAGAACATAGACTTCTCAGGTCCATCTTATGTGACGATGGTTCTCGGCGGAGGTAAGTGAGGTAAGATGACAAAGGGTAGCGTGTGCGAGAGCCTGGCACAGGACAGGTGCCCGGAAACTGCTGGCTGTTACTTATGGATAAGGTTGAGGAATTTTGCTTAGGCAGGACGTTTGCTTGGGCTGCCATGAGAAAGTATCATATAGACCGGGTGGCTTGAACAGTAGAAATCTATTTTCTCACAGTTCTGGAGGCTGTGAGGTTGGAGACAAAGGAGTCAGCAGGGTTGGTTTTCTCTGAAGCCGCTCACCTTGGTTTGTAGGTGGTCATCTTCTCCACGCGTCTTCACACACCTTCTGTGTGTCTCATCTCTTCTTACAAAGGCACTCATTATTTGGATGGGGTCCAGCCACAGGACCTTGTTTTACCTTAAGTGCCCCTCTAAAGATCCTATCTCCAAAAGCAATGTCAGTCTTAGATCCTGGGGGTTAAGACTTGAACATAGGAATTTGGGGGAGGGGACACAATTCAGCCCCTGACAGAGGAGCATTTCCGGAAGGCAGGATTGGCCTAAGATGCACACACCAGCGGCTCTATACCCCCCACGATATGCCAACATTGATGTTTCTTGTTTTGTCGGAAGAGAGGTCTCAGAGGTACTTGAGTCTGCTGGTTTTTGGGGGTCCCTCTCTTTTCCAAACTTGCTTGATTTAATCCCTCTTCTTGACAGAAAATTCTCCACCTCTGAGGAACCGTGGAGTGGCCTTGGCCTCTCACAGAGCTTGGGGTTAAAACCGCTAGAAAATGGGAGGAGGATGAGAGGAGAAAAAAGACGGTCTCTTTTTTCACCAAGTTTATATATTTTTAAACAGTTGGTATCCCGTTTCTTACAAGGGAGAGATGTTTCTTCTGATTGTTGCTTGGAAGAAGTGCCGGCTACGTTCTTCCTACCAAGACCTGCAGAGTCAAGGAATTGGGCCTTGGGAGCACCTAGAAGTGGATACATGGGGGATGTGCCCCCCACCCCACTCTTCCTCCAAAGCCGACTTCCCTCCCTTTGGAAGCGGTGGTGGGAGTGCCAGGCACTCGTCCACATGAATTAGTACTTTGTGTTTTAATTGCCCCTGTGGTCTGAAAAAGAGTTTAGGGCTGTCTTTTCAGAATATCGTGGCCCCAATATGTGGCTGCTTCCAGGATGTGTGGGAGCTTCATGAGTAAGGTCAAGAGGAAAAAGGAAGGTGACTTAGCAACAGGGACAGTTGTGCTTGCCATGAACGTAACGTTCCCCCAGAACCTAATACTTCTCTGCACACCAGAGAGGAAGAAGCAGAATCATTCTCCCTATTTAACAAGAGGAAAGCTGGCCGGGGGGGGTGGAGAGGAAAGCTGAGGCTGAGGACAGTGTGGTCCCTATACCTTCAGGGACTGCGAAGGACAGCTGAAGCGACAGTGGGGTCTTGTCCCTGAGGTGGGGACTCCCCTGATAAGAATTCGTGGAAGAGAAAGTGGAATTCACGTGCTCTCAGTGCTGGCAGAGGTGTGGGTGAGAACGGGCCACTACTGAGGGTTAGAGACAGAAGGGTGCTAGAAACCAACTAGGTCAGTCCTTCCTCCGCATGTCTGTCCCTCCCTCCCTGTGCCAGGGCTTGTACCAGCAGTGAGGATATAATGGTAAGCAAAGCCAGATGCCATTGATTTCCTCATGGAAGCCATGGTCTCCTTTGGGGAAGGAACACTGATCAAATAATCACCCAAATAAATGAAAATTGGCATATCTGAAAGCACTGGAAGGAGGGTACATGGTGCTCTGAGAGTCTATAACAAGGTAGTCAGGGAAGGCTTCTTTGAGGAAGTGACAGATGAGTAGATATTTACTAAGTGAAGAGAATAGGAAAGGAGCTCCAAATGGAGAGGAAAGGTATGTGCAAGGCTCTGTGGTAGGAAGGTGAATGGACAGAGTAAAGGGGGAATGAAAGCCTGAAAGGAGGCTGGTGTGCATAGTGAGAATGAGCCAGAGCCTGATTTCAGTCAAGGCTGGAGAGGGAGGCAGGGGCCAGGCCTGTGTCCTGCTTTGTAGGTTGTGTTCCACAAAGGTGGAAGAATGGGATTTGCTTTTCAAAAGGTTGCTGTGGTTGTAATGGGGACAGTGCATGTCTGTTTGTCTGTGGACATTGGATTAACTGCCTGGAATCCCAGGAGAAAAGTGTGGGGGTAGAATGAATGCAGGTAGAGCCATTGGGAGCATCCTCCAATGGTCCAGATGACAAGTGGCTGGGACTAAGTTGCCAGTGGGGGTGGGGGTGGTAGTGGAAGAGATGGACAGCAGAATGGATCCAAGAGGCATTTAGGAAGTGAAATCAGGAGGGCTTGGTATGGATTTAGTAGAGGGGTTGCAGAAGAAATAAGTGTCAAGGAGAATTCTTAGATTTTTGGCCTGAGCAATAGAGTGGGTGGTGGTGACCTTGGTAGGGACTGGAAATATTGGAAAAGGATTGGGTTGTGGGACAGATCACAGAGTAGGTTTTGGACATGTTGAGTTTGAGGTGCCTTTGGGACGTGTAGGAGGAGATGTTGAATAGATACTTTCACATAGGGTTATAGAAGAGGAAATGGAGGAACTTAAGTTGCCAAGTATCTTAACTATCAATGGAAAATCAAATACAAGATTTCAGATCTCATAATTCCTACTGCAGTGCTCATTCCCTGACCAATGCTTCTTTCTCTTAAATAATTTCTAAGGATAAAGGACAGTATGAGCATAGCCCTGGGCCTTTGGGCATTCGGTCTGAATTAGTCTGGTATAAATGCCACATCTTGTTTATTTTGAAAATTCATCTGATAGCTTGTTCTGCTGTATAACATATTTGTTATTTCTGTAGTATAGTAATGCTATTAAAAATCCTTACCAGGAAGTAGGATTGCTACTCTAGAAGGGTGCTTTGGGTATATTCTGGGATGATGGAATCATGTGCCAGGTTCCTCTGCCTCTGCATATCCCATTTGAGCAGCATGGCAGTCTGCTTGTTATCCACAGGATATGGAGTGGCTTGGGGTTGGGGATAGAGATGTTGAGTTCAGTTTTGAATATATTGTTGTGGTGTGCACCTTGGTCCTACCTTGCAGCAAGAGAAATACAGGGACAGGCCCCTGACCGTGGGACCCACTGTTCTCATCATAGACCACTCCTCTGGTCCTAACAGACCGTGCCCCTAGAAGCTGCAGCCACAGAGAGTAACAGAATGGCCTTTCAAGGACCCAGCTGTGGCACTAGTTTCCAGATAATACCCTGCGCAGATGGGCAGCGTGCATTGTACAGCAATGAGCAATATATGGTGCTAAGTCTCTAGAGGGTAGAAAACATGAGCCTGGAAATCAAAGGGGTAGAAGTGGAAGGTTGCTCCTGTTGCTATTCCTTGCTCCCAGTGACCCACTTGGGGCATTGGTGTTTCTTGTCTCTACCACTCTGAGTCCCATGGCTTTAGAAGTCGTGGTTCCCAGGAGGGCATGTTTCTACCAGGAAACCCAAGAACAGTCTCTAGTACAGTCCAAGCTCTGACTGACTGCCACTTAGTTACATCAGGCTCCTCTGGCCATAAGAGCAGGAAGCAAGGGAAGGAGTTACCATCTGGGCTGGAGCAGTTGCCTCTGATCATGAGGAGGAGATAGGGTTTTTAGGTATTCATTTTCTCAGTTGCCTGCGAAGTCCACTCCCATGGCTCCCAGTGGAATTCCTCCTTGGAAACTGCTCTGGGCTGAAGAGAGCTGCCTGACTGAAGATTGTGTCCCTTATGCCCCCGGGAGCAGCCTACAGCCAATGGCTGGTGGATTTGGGGAAACAATATCTGAGCCTCTTTGCCCCAACTTGGAATAGATTTGGAGGATCACCCCAGTTGCTGTGGGATTGACTCAGCCTTGGTTGTGGCTGTATCACAGTTGAACCTACCCTGGTCCAGCCCTGTTGCCATCACTCTGGACAGCAGAGTCACCGGTGGTGTTCCTGAGAGCGTTCCCAATACTCCAGCCGCATGGAAATCTCCATCTCGGATCTGCTTCCCAGGGAAGGCGGGCTCAGCAAGATAGCTGAGAGACATGTCCGATAAAGAGCTGAAAATAGAGGCTGGCATTTAGAAGAAAGACCTGTGCTGCAGATACAGACTTGGCCACTGTCCATCTAAAGACAATAGTGAAACCATGCTTGGATAGGATTGCTCCAGGAGAGTGATGGATTCTGAGAAAGAGAGCGAGGACATCTGTTGTATTAGAAGGGAGGCAATACTAGTATGTGGATCTATAAATGTTGCTGTTTGGTATTTGGTAAGAGGTCTTATAAAAAGTGGGGGAGGTAATCTTGTAGACCTTAGTCCTTGGGGTTTTTAAAATTAATTTGAAACACTTAGTTCCCTAAGATGATAAAGAGGAGGCTAAAGAATATTTGAATTCTTGTGACTCTAAGGGTAATGTAAACAAGGAGCACAGTTGAAGTGGGGCCAGATAGGACAGAGGTTTTTTTTTTTTTAAATTTTAAATTATTTTTATTTTTATTTGCCCCAGGGGTACAGGTCTGTGAATCATCAGGCTTACACCNTCAGGCTTACACCTTTACAGCACTCACCATAGCACAAACCCTCCCCAATGTCCATAACCCATCCACCCTATCCCTACCCTCCCACTCCCCAGTAACCCTTAGTTTGTTTTGTGAGATTGAGTTTCTTATGGTTTGTCTCCTTCCTGATCCCATCTTGTTTCATTATTTCCCTCCCCCCCATGACCCCCCGCCCTGCCCCTCAAGTTCCTCATCTCAGAGAGAGCATATGATAATTGTCTTTCTCTGATTGACTTATTTTGCTTAGCATAATACCCTCTAGTTCCATCCATGTCTTTGCAAACGGTAAGATTTCGTTTCTTTTGATGGCTGCATAGTATTCCATTGTATATATATACCACATCTTTATCTATTCATCTGTTGTTGGACATCTAGGTTCTTTCCATAGTTTGGCTGTTGTGGACATTGCTGCTATAAACATTTGGGTGCACGTGCCCCTTCGGATCACTACCTTTGTATCTTTAGGGTAAAATACCCAGTAGTGTGATTGCTGGATCGTAGGGTAGCTCTATTTTCAACTTTTTTTAAAAATTTTTTTAATTAAAAAATTTTTTTTATTATTGTTTTTTTTTTTTTATTTTCAACTTTTTGAGGAACCTCCATACCATTTTCCAGAGTGGCTGCACCAGCTTGAATTCCCACCAACATGGATAGAGATTTTAATACAGAGGAAGTGGTACCTGCTGGGCTCCTGGTTATCATGATTAGAGGTCTCTTCCTTAAAAATTTTATTTCAGGAGCAATTGGGTGGCTGTCACTTAACTGTTGATTTCAGCTCAGGCCATGATCTCGGGGTTGTGAGATGGAGTCCTGCATTGGACTCCATGCTGAGTGTGGAACATGCTTAAGATCCTTTCTCCCCCTCTTTGCCCCTTCCCCCACTTATGCCTGCTCTCTTTCTCTTTCTAAACAAGCAAACAAAAATCTATTTTAATGAGACAAGTCAAATGTAAATAAACAATAATTAGGAAAGGACAGAATTTGGTCCAACTGACTGGAAAGGAATTTGGGGGGGTTGTGAGATGTGGTTGGAGTGAGATCACAGGGGTGGTGGTCTTGGAATTGTAGACACAGGACAGGATTGAGCTTTCACTCCTGAAAATTCTTGTGTAACCGTCTTGTGTCCTGCCTCTTGCTGGCTTGGTATCAGTGAAAGTAAGAGCAATGTCTTTGTGTATCTGTGTTGCCATACCTTTCTCCCTGGTGATCGTTGTTGCATGGAATGAAACTCCAAGACCAGGAGAATGTAGAGATCGTTTTCCTGACATGGTAGCTTTTGTGTGTTTGTTTGGATCAATGACAATTGTCTTTCTGTTCCTTGTTACCCCTAAGGAGGGTTGAGCCTTCCCAGTGGAGTGAGGACAGGTAGGTAAGAGTCAACACAGAGTGTGTAGAGTGAGAAGAGAAGAACCCAGGCCTGGATGTCTGAGGTTCTCTGGGGAATCATTATCAGCAGCTCAAATGTAAAGCTTTTCCTCGTGATGGGACCACTTCTTGTTCTAGACGTAGTTTCCCATTAAAACAGTCTTGTTACCTAATGCTATTATAGTAATCATATTGCGGTACACAAATGTATCAAACCACCAGCATGATGTACACCTTAAGCTTAGGCAGTGTTATACATCAATTACATCTCAATGAAAAAAAATCTTGACTAAAAGGCAACCTGTGGAATGGAAGAAGATATTTGCAAATGATGTATCCAGTAAAGGGTTAGTGTCCAAAGTATATAAAGCTTCTACAACTCAACACCCAGAAAACAAACAATCCAATTAAAAAGTGGGTAGAAGACATCAACAGACATTTCTCTGAAGAAGACATCCAGATGGCCAACAGACATGCGAGAAGATGCCCAACATCACTTGTCATTGAAGAAACGCAAATCAAAACTACAGTGAGATCTACCCCCTGCCCCGTCACAATGGCTAAAATAAAAAAAAAAATAGAAGAAACAACAGGTGTTGGTGAGCAGTGTTGTGCCCTGCTGGTGGGAATGCAAACTGGTGCAGCCACTGTGGAAAATAGTATGGAAGTTCCTCAAGTTAAAAATGGAGTTACCTTATGACCCAGCAATTGCACCCCTAGGTATTTACTCAATAAATGCAAAGCACTGATTCAAAGGGATACATGCACCCTGATATTTATAGCAGCATTATTTACAATAAGCAAGATATGGAAGCAGGACAAGTGTCCATTGACTGATGAACAGATAAAGAAGTGGTGTATATATAACCAATGGACTATTACTCAGCCATCAAAAAGAATGAAATCTTGGCATTTGCAACGATGTGGATGGAGCTAGAGAGTATTATGCTAAGTGAAAGGAGTCAGTCTGAGAATGACAAAGACCATATTATTTCTCTCCTATGTGGAATTTAAGAAAGAAGACAAAAGAGCAAAGGGAAAAAAAGACAGAAAGTGACAAATCAAGAAGCAGACTCTTAACTCTAGAGAACAAGTGGATGGTTACCAGGGTGAGGGGTGAAACAGATGATGGAGATTAAGGAGAGCACTTGGCGTGATGAGCAAAGGGTAACCTATGAAAGTGTTGAGTCACTGTACTGTACACATGAAACTAACGCAATACTATATGCTAACTCGCTGGAATTCAAATAAAAACTTAAACCCATCTTGTATTTTTCATTTTCCAGTGAGTTTTGCTAACCCTTCCCTTTCTCTTTAGGAATCCTCCCCTCTTTGACCATGCTCAAGTTCTTTTCCCAAGTTTGAAGTTCCTTTACTTTGCTAAGAAACCTCCTGCATAAAAGGAAATGTACATTTGCCTGCTGCTGCTACATCTTGGGATTCAGGCAAAAACTGTCACCAACGAAAAACCCCAGATCCCCTGCCAGGATCCAAAACAGCACCTGGCTGGCATTATCAGTCTTATTCTGGCTCCTGAGAAATTTCTTCTATTCCATGATGCTGGGACGCCCACTTTCTAGTTCCGGAGGAAAACATTTCAGGAAAGTTTAAGATTTCTGCCTTAGGGGGTAGGTATAAGTTTGGGGACCTTTTATGCACAAATTCTGGGATTCCTCAGGTATTCTGGTAGAAACGATAGCCCAAGATGGTAATTTTCATAGAACATCAGACTCCAGTTGCATTCCCACCCAGCTGACTTCAGGACACTGTTCTCAGTCGTTTATTTTTTCTCTCCTTCCCTTTTCTGGCATACTTCTGGGCAATGTCGACAATGCGTGTCTCTGATTATCCACCTTTCCCTGCTATCTTCTTTCTCCAATTTCTCCCTTTTTTCTCTACTCTTGGGGCTTTCTCTCTCTGCTTGGTTCTTTTTTTGTGACATAGGTGGTTTGCTTGGGTCTGTCTTTGCCTATGTAAACAAGGTCTCTCTCTACTTGAACATTGGCAGTGGTTCAATCCTGGAATCAAAGTGGTAAACTCTGGGGACACAGGAGGGTCAAGATTGCAAGGGCGATACCAAGAGTTCTCGCCGGACCCCACATGAGTGGAGAGAGATTTCTGGGGATATAAATTATGATTGCCTGATGCTTCAGTCTAAAATTTGCTACCTCTGTGCTTTAAATAGCTGGCTTTCTTTGGCTTTAGTATTTACTTGAAGATCTGTAACAGTGGTCTTTCTTTGAGAACAGATCGGTGCTATGATTCAAGTTGTATCATCTCTCAGGCTAGTGAGACTTCCCATTGCCATAACCAGATTGGCTATTTTACAGAGGTGAAGGGTACATCCTTCTAGGCAGATATAAGGAAGAACCAGTTGAGAAGATGCAGGAATAAAGTAATCGTATATATGACTTTAAAGAAAAAAAAACTATTAAGAAGAAGAAGAAAAAAGGAACACATCCTTTTAAACCAAAAATTAAGACGACCTAAAATGTGGACAAATTTCCTCATTTCATTTTGCCTGTGAATTTTATAGTTGAGCTGCTTAAAAAATATTTTTCTTCTAACAGCTTGAACTTTTTCCAGTTGTTTGACAAGGTCAAAATCTGCTCAGATATTTAAAGGAAAGTGGCCCCCTCCCCACCCCTAACCACCTTCTTCATATCTGGTGAAATAAGGAAAGCTTACCATTCTCGCTTGGTGGAATTTAATTTTGGCCAAGAATGGGTTTTTGGTGATTAAGGTAAAATATGCAGATGATAATGGACGTGTACTAACTTTGAAGAGTAAGAAGACACTGAGAGGGATTTTTCTGAAGTTTGGATGAACGTGAATCATTTATAACATCCTCTTTAGTCTGAGTCTTTTTTGACCACAAGTATGTTTTGTCGGGTGTCTATGTGGGGTTGATGTATGCAGTAGTCAGTCCTGGCTGAAGAGTCAATTGTTGTCAAATGTCAAAAGGGTTCTTTCTCAAGCATGATCTGTACCCAACAAGGGCAAATGGAGGAGAAATCTCCACTCTTTGTAGTTGCTCAGAGAATCAGGCTGATGGCGGCTCTACATCCTGGAGCTTCGCCTGCTGAAACAGTCGTAGGTTGCTGTATATAGAAAGGAGGAGCGGAGGGTCATGCAAGATGTTTTCAAGAGCCAGGCTTGGAAGTGTCCTACTTTACATTGGCAAACATGCTGTTTGCTACAACCCAGTCAGATTGCCCAACAAATTGCAAGGCATGCTGGGAAATGTGGTCTTCCTGTGCACTCAAGGAAAAGGACATAAAATGAGATTTTGTCAACACAGGGGATGGTCTCTGCTTAGTCTCCTTTCCCAGAGATCTTTTTGCAATAGAGAGCACTCACTGTATCCCCAAGGGAGATGAACAGAACACAAATCCAGGCGCTTCACCCAGCTCAAAATCCAGGATCTCCAGGAAGCTTACAACACTTTCTCGTAGTTCAGGTGGGCTCCTCCTTGGTCCTATGAACTAAAGAAAGAAGGTGTTTTCCCCCTGCCCCCATACATAATTGTGGAGCTGTTTCATGTTCCCGTCTGGAAGGGGGAAGAACAGCAGATTTTCAGCAATCGGGGGTCCATGGCAGATCTGAAATCCCACTGGGCAGACGTGGCAAAGTTCCCCGTCACTCTGGGGATGGGATAGACGTTCATTAGACCCTGCTATTTTTGGATAATCGGTGTCTCTGGGATCCTGGCTGTTGTTACCTGGTCGGGCTTTCTGAGCAGATGAGCGATGTCATTGGGGCTGCACTTTGGGAAATGAATTTGAGTCTGAGAAGCAAGTTAGGAAGTTACTGCAGAAATTCAAGAGTTAGAGAAGTATCCTCTGAATGCTTGGGGTCAGTCAGAAGAGGAGGAAGCGATGAATGTGACAGACATGTTGAAAGCCNATCGGTGTCTCTGGGATCCTGGCTGTTGTTACCTGGTCGGGCTTTCTGAGCAGATGAGCGATGTCATTGGGGCTGCACTTTGGGAAATGAATTTGAGTCTGAGAAGCAAGTTAGGAAGTTACTGCAGAAATTCAAGAGTTAGAGAAGTATCCTCTGAATGCTTGGGGTCAGTCAGAAGAGGAGGAAGCGATGAATGTGACAGACATGTTGAAAGCCACATTCCAAAGGCTTGCTAACTGGTTGGATGCAGGTGACAAAGGAGAGGAAAGGAGATCTGACTCTAAGGCCTTGCCCCTGGCTGACAAGGACAATGGTGGTGATGCAGGGAAGTCAAGAGTAGGACCTGATTTGGGGGAAGATGACTTTGGTTTTAACCATTATTTCCCACCTTGCCCACTCACAGAGAGGAAATGAACCCATGTCCTAACTTCATTAATGGACAGGAGGGTCCTGGTTAAACTTTTAATGAAAAATATTTTAAGGTTTAAGAAATTCAAAATAATGCCTACGATACATGGCAATCAATGAAGTATTTGTTGAGCACTCTGAGTTACTAGCATTAGGCTGGTTGTCCACAGTGGGTCCTGTTGTCATTAAAACAATAGGACTTGTAGGAGCCTTGAGTGTGTTTCTCCTGGGAAAGGTTTCTTTGTCACCAGACTGGCTTGAGCCCTTTCAGTGCAAAGGACCTCTCTGCTTTCAGTGGAAGACCATGCTTCCAATGGAAGTTCTAGTTGTTGATGGCCTCAATTTTATTTTGAGCTAAAAGTTGTTTTCTTGAAACTTCTACTCAGAGTAACCAGTTTTTGTTTGTTTCGTTTTTTAGATTTGATTTTTAAATAATCTCTCTACCCAATGTGGGGCTAGAACTCAGAGCCCTGAGATCAAGAGTTACACACTCTGTCAACTGAGCCAGCCAGGCGCCCCGGAGTAACCACTTTTTAACTCCAGAAATACACAAGGCACATTAATCTTTGAGGGTCTGGAAGGCAGCAGATGACCCTTCTTATCTTCTTTGTTTGAGTCAGA
This sequence comes from Ailurus styani, assembly GCA_002007465.1. NCBI lineage: Eukaryota > Metazoa > Chordata > Mammalia > Carnivora > Ailuridae > Ailurus > Ailurus styani. Next base: position 2,396,281 of record LNAC01000177.1, read on the forward strand.
CGACTCTTGTCTACAACCACTGCTTTTGTATGACTTCATCTCTGGGACTCTTTGCAGGCTGCTGCTTCCGGTGTCTGCGGGGGTCACGTTTGTTGGTGGGGGAGGAGTGGGGGGGGGTGATGGCCTCATAGGTTCTGATGGTGGAGAGGCTTTGACATGACCTGAAGGTCTCTCTGCTCTGCGATAAGCTGGTCAGCAGTGTCTGACGAGGAGACCTTTTACTTTCAGAGAGCATTAGTTGTACGCTTTCCCTTAGAAGTGGCCTCTAAGGGGAATAAAGGGTTTACCCCTCAGAGCCTGGTTCTATCACCCTCCTTTGTGTATTATACAAAAGGAGACTGTCTGTCGCAGGCATTGTTGGTAGCCCACCCGGTAGCCAGTCCCTTCTTTCTTCTTGCTAACAGGGCCTGTGTCTGTTCAGGCCTCCAGCCCTCTCTCTTATGTTCCTGAGCTTCAAGAGAAGCTATTCCTACTTCCAGCTCTGGGGGTGGATCCAAGCTAGTCTCTAAAAACACTGGGAATCCTCGTCCTGCGGCGAGGGGCTGCTTTAGGTGTGGGGGTGTAACCCAGGTCTGGTAAATGAGACATGAGCAGAGACTTCTGGGGGAGAGGAGCTTCAGGGAGATGATTCCTTTCTCCTAAGGAGCAGACACCAGGAGAAGTGAAGCCTCTCTGCCTGTGGCCCTTTACTGTGTCTGGATGTGAAGCCTCCAACTCTCAAGCCATCTGGAGGGTGAAGCCCACACATGGTGAAAAACAAAGCCAAGCGAATCCCAGGAACTGGGTGGCCAGATTTCTGAACTTCTTGTTTTTAAAGTGAACACATTTCACTGTCATCTGTGGGGGTTTCCGTTAGAGATTTCAGTTACTAGCAGCTGAAGGCATCCTAACTGATGGGGGGATTCTTCAAGTAAGGCACTTGGAAGAGAACACAGCACCAGAATGGTGGAAATACCACCTCTGATATTTTATACCCTGTGCTTCTGGAAATGGGGATTCACTCTGAGATACCTTCTTTCCTTCTTTCATTCATAACTCCATCACACATTTGGTACCTATTGTTCTTGTGAACAACTAAGACCTTTAGGGGTTTTTTTTCTATAAATTTCTTTTTATGTGTTAGTAAGATCCCTGAAAAATCCTTTTCATGATTCCAGAAAGCCAAGGAAATGGGTGGAAGTAGCCAAACTTCTGACTGATCAGAGAATGTTCTGGAAGAGAACCTCACTTATGGCATTCTGCATCCAAGTCTACCACCGAAGACAGAGATCGTGGATTATTTCTGGAAGCTCCTCCAGTGGAGATGGCCCCGTGGCTGCCTCAGATGCCTCTGAACGTAGTGGCTCTGTGTTTGGCCTACTGTGAAATTGTCAGGGAACCCCGAGTCTTCATCGTCACCCTACTCCCTATCCCGAACAACGTATTCTGGACAGATTCCAGCCATCCTACTTTTCCTAGGGTCCACCTCTGCTTACTAGCATGGGAGCATTCCCTTCCAATCTGTTCCTTTCAATTCACTGGGTTCCCCTCTGAAAGGAGCTCTGGTTCATCCAGGCCTGGAGGATAAATCCATTTCCTGCACTGGTTTCTCCTTACAGGCAGGTGTCCCAGTGCTCTGACAAAAGGCTACCAAATACATTTGCTTGTGTATGAAGTCAGTGAAAGGGGTAACCAAAAAATGTCATGTCTTCAACACTTCGCCTTTCTTAATTATAGGCTGTCAGCTGTCACAGACAGAAATGTCAACTCCTTCCATGCCCTCCCTTCTCCCAAACCAGGAATTGGCTTTGACGATTTGGCAGGAAATTCAGATAATCACTTATTTGGATGCTTGCTCTTACACAACCTCAGGTGGCAGTGAGTGCCACCAAAGAACCTTCCTGCAGAATCTTTCGGCTAAAGCACTGGAGAAATCCAATAGCTCCTGGGCTCATGGCCAATTCTTGTAAACCCGATCGGTCATCTCTTCTGCTTCAGAACTGGTGTCCCCTCTGTGAGAGATGAAGAGGCCCCAGAATGTGAGAAGTGCCTCCAGGCACACTGGATGTAGTCCCGTGGTCTGCTGGTCCTTGTGTGGCACCACCACATGCATGGCAGTGGTTTGGTGAGCAGAGAGAGTCCTCTAAGGGAAGTTGCTCAGTGGGGTAGCTACTGATGAATGTTCCCAGCAGCTTTCAAGAGTCATTTCTGAGTCTGTACCTCGTGAACATCATGGCAGCTTCTGGGACGTATGTGTCCTTCTGGGGGCTAGCCTAAAGAACATAATGACAAAGCACGTTGGTAGAGAGGAAGAGCGCATCACTGCTCAATCTTCCTGCAAAGAGTGGTGAGTGCAGAAGTCACCGGTTTCCACTGGTGGCTTTGTGAAAACTCTACTTTTCAAAGACGGTTACATGGAGGATCCCTTGGGTCTGTGTGTATGGCTTTCTTCTAAAAGAATGCAAGCTAGCTCTTTCATGTAAATTGTGTCCCAGATTCTTTTATATTGATGTCTGGAGCATCAAGTTTGCTTGTTAGAAGTAACAGAGGAGTTGGAACAATGTGATGGGATCCAAGAACGTCCACAAACAGTTGCTTCTTCCCATTGAGTGTTGGAGTGAAATAAATAGACTACGCAAGGAGGCAGTGATCTGTAATGAGGAAAAATAAAGTACTCCCTTGCTACCTGATTGTTGGCTCCAGCTCTGGAACCAAACCCTGGCTTCTGGGAAGGGGCACACGACCATGTGGATGGAGTTCACGTTTCCAAAGCTAGTGGGCGTTTTCGGTTGTATCTACTGCAGCTCACCCCTTAGTCTTCAGTGCTGCCACCCAAAGACCATCTGACACACACATTACCTGTCCATCGGGCTTGGAGTGGAATTGGGAGCGGTGACCGGATTACCCCAGCTCCTCTCTGAAGGACTGTGTCAAGGAACTCTATCGGAAGGTTGAGTGTATGCTTATGACCCCTGCGAAGTCGAGGCGCAGAGAGAGGAACTCTCACTTTTGGGGGAGTATGTCTCGAAAAATCTAGAAAGAAATTTGTAAGCACATAGTTGTTTTATTTTGAAACAATTTTTTGAAATTTATTTTTGTCACAGGGAATGACTTAACATTTTTAGTGTTTAGGCCTTTAGAGATCTTGCTTCCACCAAGATCTTCTGCCTCTCTTGCAGAGAAGTGGGAACATCTACAAAGGAGTGGTGATGGCAGGGCCCCTTTGGTCAGGAGAATCACTACTCTGGATCCATGGGCGTAAGAGACAGAAGGAAAAAACCATACCCCGGAGGTGAGCTGTTGGAGCAAAGGGATCTGTGCACTGATGTACATGGTTCACCCAGTGTTCCCATGTCTGATGAATCCCCACCAGCTCCCACCTTCTGGGGGTGGAGAGACCAGGTTGGGAGCTATAACGGACACTGGGATGGGAACAGATATAAAAGCCTTGGGACTCCTTTGCTGCAGCAAACCTTGATATGCATCCCAAACCTTAGTATGCATCCCAGTCACCTGGAAAACTTGGTGAAACACAGATCACTAAATCTGTAAATTTGGATTTGGGATTGATACTTTGCATCTTCACCATGTTTTCGGGTGATGAAGCCGCCGGTCCAGGGACTGCACTTCAAGAAACTGCACCCAGAGATTCTGGGTGTCGGATTTTTAAAAAAGTTTTGCTGGTGATTCGAATGTGCAGCCAGGATTGAGAATCTCTGCCTGGAGGTAGCATTTGCTTGAGGGAATCCAACAGGAATTTTCATATTGTGGTTCATGGATTTATTTATTATTTATTTATTTAAAAAATTATTTATTTAAGAGAGAGAGAGCAAGTGTGTGTGCACAAGCTGGGGGAGGAGTAGAGGGAGAGGGACAAGCAGACTCCGTGCTGAGCACAGAGCCAGACATGGGACTTGATCTCGCGATCCTGAGATCATGACCTGATCCGAAACCAAGAGTTGGACACTTAACTGATGGAGCCACCCAGGCGCCCCATGGTCCATGGATTTAAAAGAAAAATAAATTGAGTGAGAAATGTATAAACCCATCTATTTATCTGTTTATTGGTTTATCTCTCTACCTAATGTTCTGTTCATGAACATGAGAAATTAATAACAGCGCCCACAAAATGTCCTCCAATGAATAAAACAAAAATAGGTTAGTTCAAATATTGGCTTATAGATAAACCCGTATTCATTATATGGCTTGTATGGTTCTTGTATTACCTGTAACAAATCTCCACAAACTCCGTGGCTAAACACAATACAGTTGTTTCATCTTCCAATTGTGACAGTCACAAGTCCAAAATCAGTCTCACTGGGATCAAGTTGACACATCAGCTGAGTTCCTCCTGGACACTCTGGGGAGAAGCTGTTTTCCACGGAAGCTGGAAGCCTTTTCCAGCCCCCAGAGGCTGCTTGCATTCCTTAGCTTGTAATTCTTTCAAAACCAGCAGTAAAGCATTTTCCAACATCTCTCTCTGACTCTGATCCTCCACTCTCTCTCTTAGAAGAACCTTATGAGGGGAGGGTTTGTGCTTTGATGAATGCTGTGAATGATGTAAGCCTGATGATTCACAGACCTGTACCCCTTGGGCAAATAATAAAAATAAAATTAAAAAAAAAAAAAAGAAGAACCTTATGATTTGATGGATGAACCCAGATAATCCAGAATAATATCCCATCTCAAATCCTTCTTGACTTGCTTAGGCAAAGTTCCCTTTGCCATACAAGGTACACAGATTCATAGGTTCTGGAGGTTAGGATGTGGACAGCTCAGGGTGAGGGACATTATTTGGCCCGCCACAGTTCTTCGGGGAGTTAGAGAGCAAAATGGGGAAATTCAGAGGGAAAGGAAGTGAAGGGATGAGAGGCAGAAGAGAATTCCCTGTGCCCTGTTGTGGCTTTAATCCTTCCGCTGGTGAGCTGGTGATTCTTCAACTCATCTTTAGACAGACCTTGGTACTCGGTTCCCAAGGGAGATACCCAGTTGCCCACTGGATGCCTCTATTCCGTTCCACATAGTTTAAGTTCGGCGTGTCCAAAAATGAGCTGGTTCTTCTTCCCTCACCTCCAGAGTTCTTCCTGTTCTTCTTCGTCTCCATTAATTACGTCACCACCCCCCACCCTTATCAACAGGGGCCATGTTCCAAGACTCCCAGGGGATTCCTGAAATTGTGGATGGTACTAAAAATTACCATGTTTTTTTTTTTAAACATTTCAAAAATGAAAACATTTCATTTCATTTTTTGAAAACATTTCAAAAAAATTTTGAAAATTACTGTGTTTTTTCCTGCACATGCCTACCTACGATAACTAATTTTTAAACTAGTCATCACAAATTTTTTTTTTAAAGATATAAGGTTTTTTTCTATTTCATTTTTTTCTCTCCTTTTTTTAAGTTTTAGTTTAAATTCCAGTTAGGTAACATGCAGTGTAATATTAGTTTCTTGTGTGTAATGCAGTGATTCTAGACTTCCGTTCAGCAGCTGGTGCTCATCCCAACAAGTAGGCACCATAAATTACTAAAAATAGCTAATACTTTAACAACCACGGCAATGTACTGTAATAAAAGTTACACGAGTGTGCCCCCTCAAGAGGTCTTATGGATTATACTCACCCTTCTTGTGGTGGCGTGAGATGACGAAGTGCCTACCTCATGAGGTGAGGTGAGGATGATGATGTAGGCATTGCGGTGAAGTGTGAGTCTACTACTCACCTTCCCACAGTAGGGTCATCTGCATCTGGACTGTTCTTGACCTTGGGTAACTAAACATGGCAGAAAGCCAGACTGCGGATAATGGCATCTACTGTCCCTAAGAGCCAACGGGGTGCCCACTTCACTCCATTGGAATCACTGTCTATCTTTCTCACATCACACATCCAATTAGTACATTCTGTTACCCTCTGTTCTCCTGTCCTAAGGTTTATAGTGATAGCCTATGAGTAACCCTGGTCCAAACATCTTTCTCTACAACTAGCTATGCTGACATAGAGATTTTTCTCGAAAACAAATCTTCCTCCCATGATTGTGGTTATTCAGTAGCTCCTACCTGATAAAAGTCATACAGACTGAGGTAGCCGGATCCACCTGATAAAGGGATGAATGAAACCTTAGGCTTGGCATCCAGGGTCCTCCCTCGCCTGCCCGCCACCTCCTTTCCTGCCACTCCCTCACCGTCCAGCAGTGATTCAAGTGTGGGAGCCAAAAAGACGTGAGTTCTAATTCTCGTTCAGCCCCTTGTGGGCCAGATAACCTTGGTCCACTGTCTTAATCTGAATCTATATCCGTTACCTTGTATGTAAAGTAAGTTTAGTGGTGGTCCTTATTTTAGAAAGGTGAGAGAGGGGTGCCTGGGTGGCTCAGTCGGTTAAGCGTCTGCCTTTGGTTCAGGTCATGATCTCAGGGTCTGGGGATTGAGTACCACATTGGGTTCCCTGCTTATTAGCAGGGAGTTTGCTTCTCCCTCTCCTTCTGCCCCTCCATTTCCCCTCCTCTCTCTGCTCTTGCTCTATCTCTGGATTTCTCTCTCTCAAATAAAAAAAAAAAAAGAGGATGAGAGAGTGAATTGAGATAATGTAAGTGAAGATATCAGCACGATGTTAGCAAATGCCAGGTGCCCATTGAATATAAACTCGCTGCAGATACTTTTCTGTCACTTGTTTTGGTGCATTATCATTACTTAGGTGTTCTCTCTCCTACGTTCGACTCTATACATCTTGATCTCATTCAGTTTAGAATCCCCACCTCTTAGCCTAACACATGGTAGGGGTTGTGGTAAGTGTGAGTGTTGGTCAGAGTCATCAGTGGTAAAGCTGTAGCTCATTTTCTAAAACTGGTTTTTAAAATAAAACAACTACAGAAATAATTGGAGGTATTCAGCTGTACATAGATTGTTACGTTTTGTTAAGAGCGCTTTAACTTTTACATAAGTAACCCCACTCACTTGCCTTCCTATAAGACTATAGTGTCTCATTTAATTTTCTAAAGATGGGAGAGTGATTTCAGGGAACAAAAAGCACCATTTCAGTTGTTTGTGGACGGTCCCATGTAAAGATCTTCTAAAGTCAGATGTGGTTTTTGCAACCCAAGAACACATGTGTTCACCCCTCGGGACTTGCCTTTCTGTCCAGAGCAATTAGGCTGAGAACCAGAGGTGTCTGGAAACTGGAGCCTGCCTTGTGCTCTAGTAAATCAGAGAGCCATCAAGATTTTATTTCATGTTTGAGAAAGAATTGGTTTTATCTCGTCTCTGCTTTTAAGGATGACCTTGTCAGATGAATTTAGTTAATAGGGTAATTTTGTTTGATGACAACGGTAGGCATCCAAACCCTCTGTCTCTCACTCTAGTCGTTTGCTCTTATTTATTTTCATGGAAATTGTCCTTAAAAATACAAGTTCAAATGTCCCTAATACCCTTATCACTCATTTCAAGACTTACATACTTTAAAATTATTACATAGAAGTGGGTTTCAGAGAATAGCTACGCAGTATGTTATCTAACAATTATTAAAATTTGTGGGGCTTTTTTTGTTTCTTTGTTTTTTTGTTCTTTTGTTTTGTTTTGTTTTGTTTTTTGCATTAGAATTGCCTGTCTTTTCTAGGTGTCTGGCACCATGCATTTGGTGTCCTCACACATTCTTTTTTTTTTTTTTTTTTTTTTTTTTTTTTTTTTTTTTTTTAAGATTTTGTTTATTTGACAGGGGGAGAGGGAGATCACAAGTAGGCAGAGAGGCAGGCAGAGAGAGAGGAGGAAGCAGGCTCCCTGCTGAGCAGGGAGCCCGATGCGGGCCTGGATCCCAGGACCCTGAGATCATGACCTGAGCCGAAGGCGGAGGCTTTAACCCACTGAGCCACCCAGGCGCCCTCCTCACACATTCTTCTTTGGTCATTTGCCAATTACAGATCAGCGCCTAGGGGTATCTAGCTGTATCCCCTAATGGAAGTGGGAAGAAATTGAGGTTGTTTGTTGATCACTTGCCCTCATTTGCAGGGGCTATTCGATCAGAATGTTGGACTTTATGCAATACGAGTCGTTTGGGACTGGCAGTGTAGAACAGAGTTCTGGATTCCCGCCGGTAGAGGAAGGTGAGCGGACGCGTCCCCCTTCCCAGCCATATTCACTGCATTTACTGTGATATGTAGGGTTAGAGATACGGAACGCAGGGCAGAGCTGTCTGTGTGGGGAAGGGAGAGGGCTCGCATTAGTGGAGAATGCCAATCGCCCCGTTCTTCCGTGAGGGTGTCCCTGTGCAGGGCCAGGCAAGAACCCCCAAAGACTCAGTCTGTCAAGCTTTCCGATCCTCGTCTTGCTTTGAGCCTTTCTCCCTGTCTCGAAGAGGGCGCGGGCTGCACGTGCACCAGCGCTGGGCAGCGGATCCTCACCCCGAGGGACATGGGTTTACTGTCCCAGTGACTTCTGGGCCCGGGTTGGGTGCTGGTGCCACCGGTGGTGGCACGGCTGTCACTTCCTTGTCAAGCTGTCCACACACACAGACTCATCCTTCTCGCTCACCATCAGTTCTGCCTTTGACATTTAGACGGCAGCGATCACCTTGCGGCTGGAGCCTTGCATAGGCTTCATTTACAAGGTGATCCATCTGCCAGTCTCTCCCCTTGTCTTCCGTGTAGTTAGTGGGATATTGGTTGCTCTGACAGAGAATCCACGACAGAGAAACCTCAAAATAAGTATTGATTGATTTCTGAGTGCAAAGGCACTATGTGCTCATTATGGAAGCCCAAACATCCCAGGCATCTGTACTGGAGTAAATGAAAGTTCCTTATGATATAGCAAAATAACATGAAATAAAATAAAAATAAAATAAAATAAAATATGAAATCCTCAGAGAGATTCCAGTTGTAACCAGTTTGGGCTGGTCTTGGCCAATCCCCACGTTGGCTCCCGGAGTGTGATATGCAAAATACTAGTGGACGCACAAGAGATGATTTTAGGTGGTATAGAGGCAAACACATCTTATTTTAATATTCTCCATTTTTCAAGTGTATCAGAAACATATCCACACTGAATTCAGGATTTCATGGATATTCTCACTTTTCATTTACAATGCATTCATGTATCTAAAACATACTGGTTGATTTTTTTTTAAGACTTCATTTGAGAGAGAGAACACACATGAGTGGGCTGGAGGGACAGAGAGGGAGAAGCAGACTCCCGGCTGAACAGGGAGCCTGATGCGGGACTTGATTCCAAGACCCCGGGATCATGACCTGAGCCAAAGGCAGGTGCTTAACCGACTGAGCCACCCGGGGACCCTGTTGATTTATTTTGAAGAAATGAGTAGGTGCTAGCACAAGTAGCATAGAATGTGGCAACAATTTTGAAGTTGGTGGTCTGATACCACCCTGAAGTTGACACATTTTTACGAATAATATCATTAAATGAAATATGTTGTAGTATTATCCTGTAATAATCATTTAATGGTATTATCCTCTAATGGCTCTTGACGTAAGCATACTGGACTTATTTCTGTGTCAGAACATACTCATTTTGGTTGTTTTAACGGGTGTATACAATTCTGTTCACAGATGCATTGAAAGGTACTTACTTAGCCACATGTGGTGGTTGTATGATTACTCCCAAGGTTTGACCATCATAATCAGTGCTGCCGTGAATGTGTGCTGTGTGAATGTACTTTGCGCATTCATACTGGTGTTTCTGCAGGATTAATTCCTAGAAATTAGTCATAAAGGATATAAACATTTACTATTTTGGGGGGATAATGTCAGTTTTCCTTTAAAGGAGTCATATGACTGACCCTCCTACCCATAGTGCCTGAGAGTGACTCTTTCTCTCCACCTGACACCAGATGTGATCAGTCTTTTATTTTATTTATTTATTTTTTAAAAGATTTTTTATTTATTCATTTGACACAGAGAGAGAGATTACAAGTAGGCAGAGAGGCAGGCAGAGAGAGAGGAGAGAGGAGGAAGCAGGCTCCCTGCTGAGCAGAGAGCCCGACGTGGGCCTCGATCCCAGGACCTGGGATCATGACCTGAGCCGAAGGCAGTGGCTTTAACCCACTGAGCCACCCAGGCGCCCAAGATGTGATCAGTCTTTTAAATCTTTGTCAGACTTGGGGGCCTGGGCAGCTCAGTCAGTTAAACATCTGCCTTCGGCTCAGGTCATCACCGCAGGGTCCTGGGATCGAGCCCCACATCAGGCTCCCTGCTCAGTGGGGAGCTGGCTTCTCCCTCTCCGGCTCCCCCTGCATGTACTTTCTCTCTCTCTCTCAAATAAATAAAATCTTAAAAAAAAAAAAGTCCTCGTCAGACTACAATCTTTGCACTGTTTCCGCGGGCAGTTCTATTTCTTTTGTGAATTGCTGGTGTGTTTCTAATGCCCATTTTGCTTTTACGTAGTTCACATTTCCTCTAATGTCCCTCAGAAGACTTTTGTTTTCTTCATAAAAGCTCTAATATGTTAGCTTTCGCCCCAAAGAACTCCTTTAAATGTCCTTAAGCACACTGTAGATTATTATAATTCAGGTATTCTACAGAAACCAGATGGTTCTCACTGGTTGAATTTGTCTTGATGGGATTATCATATTTCAAGAGATGGGCTCCAGGAATTTCTGCATTTTTTTGAAGTCCAGAATCATGATTTTTTCAGTGTATGAAAAGGTGTCTGTTCTTTAGAACTGCTTTATCCAAACTCCACTCACAAAGGACTACTGAATAAACTAGAGCATCAAATAAAAAACCTACTATAAGAAATAACAAGTACTGTTCTTCCCCTCAGCGGCCTGAGGTGACCTCTGAAAATGGTTCGCTATTCGCGTGACCCAGAAAACCCTATGAAATCATGCAAATCAAGAGGTTCAAATCTTTGTGTTCACTTTAAGAACACACGTGAAAATGCCCAGGCCATCAAGGGTATGCATATCCAAAAAACCACCAAGTATCTGAAAGACGTCACTTTGCAGAAGCAGTGTGTGCCATTCCGTCGCTACAATGGTGCAGTTGGTAGATGTGCCCAGGACAAACAGTGAGGCTGGACACAAGGTCGGTGGCCCAAGAAGAGTGCTGAATTTTTGCTGCACATGCTTAAAAATGCAGAGAGTAATGCTGAACTTAAGGGTTCAGATGTAGAGTCTTTGGTCATTGAGCACATCCAGGTGAACAAAGCCCCCCAAATGTGGCATAGAACTTACAGGGCTCATGGTCAGATTAACTCATATGTGAGTTCTCCCTGCCACATAGAGATGATCTTTACTGAAAAAGAGCAGATTGTTCCTAAACCAGGAGAGGAGTTTGCACAGAAGGAAAAGATACCCTAGAAGAAACAAAAACTTATGGCCCAGGAGTAAATTCTGCACAGAATGAATGCAAATTAAAAAAAAAAAAAGTACTAATACATAAATAATAAGATATAAGGGCAAGCAAACATTTATCGAGCACCTACTGTATACCAGGCACTGTGCCAATTGCAGAAGATAAAAACATGGCTAAGAAGTGGCTCTGCTTTTGGGGGTCCCCAGGGTGGCTCAGTTGGTTAAGTGTCTAACTCTTGATCTCAGTTCCGGTCTTGATCTCAGGGTTGTGAGTTCAAGCCCCACGCTGGGCTCCACGCTGAGCATGAAACCTACTTTAAATAAACAAAAAAGGAAGCGACTCTACTCTCAAAAGAGCTGGTACTCCTGAAGGAAGAGAGAGACATTGAGACATGTAATTTACCATGGGGTACTGTAAGTGTTAGGATATGTGCAGTGCACACTGGGAATTCTTTCTACCTGTGGTGATGTGAAAGAATGGTTGCCAGGAGGACTTCGGAGAAGAGGAGTGTCTGAGGTGGAGTTCTGGAAGGTGGGGTGGGAAAGAAACCCCTCACCAAGGGTAGGGCTGTGTGAAAGAGCTTGGAGTTTCCTGGGAGCCTCACGGGCTTTAGCAGGACTTGGGGATGGGTGGGCTCACTGGGAACAAGCTGGGGTCAGACTGTGGAGGGTCTTTTATGCGATCAAAGAGTTAGAAATTTTTCCTGCAGCAATGTGGAGCCACTGGAGGCATTAAGCAGGGGGCTGACTTGGCAGATGTTTAGGTTTTAGGGGAATCGCTTTGGCTTCAGATGGAGAAGAGAGCATGTGGTGATTCGGGGGTGAAGGAGTGAGCAGAGTCTTCATCAAGCTGGGTGATAATGGCATTAACCTGTTTAGGGAGGTGAGACAGAGGGCAGATTTGGGGGGAAAAGATGGGTCTGCTTTATCGATGGAATGTGGGGTGTCTGTGGGAAGCAATGGTGGAGAAATCCAGCAGTTGACTGTGTGCCTGACTCACATGAACTCATTTATTCGGTGAATATTTATTGTACGCTATGCGCCCTGTATCTTAGATTAAGTGAGGTGCTTCCAAAACCCCTCAGCCAGGATAGACAATTCTTTCACTACTTCTAACCATTCCTTAGGTGGCTAAAGTAATATCCTTTACATGTTTCATTTCTGCCAAATTTTATTCTCAACTTTGTACGTTCACCTTGCTGTTTTCACGAACTGACCACAATCAGTTACAGAAGACACAGAAGAAACTTCTGTTAAACTACGTATTTTTACATCAGAATTTTCATATTTTCATTTGTTTCAAATATATCATCTAGAATAGGTATGTGCATTTTTCACTTCCAGGCTTTTATCTCAGACTATTATAAATGATACTACAAATTTCTCGAGTTCATCTGTGTTGTGAAGGGTATGATAAAAAACAGACATTTGCTTAAACACCTAAGGAACCGTCATACATTATTTTTATTATAAATAGTATCATTAATAATGATGAAAGTTACATTTATTGTGTACTTATTATGTACCTGGTCTACCGGGGACATTATATTTGGTTTACATGCGTACATTGTGTATGTATATACCTTTTGGGGTATATATTGTTATTTGCATTTTTAAAAAAGATTTTACTGGGCGCCTGGGTGGCTCAGTGGGTTAAAGCCTCTGCTTTCGGCTCAGGTCATGATCTCAGGGTCCTGGGATCGAGGCCTGCATCGGGCTCCCTGCTCAGCGGGGAGCCTGCTTCCCCCTCTCTCTCTCTGCCTGCCTCTCTGCTTACTTGTGATCTCTCTCCCTCTGTGAAATAAATAAATAAAATCTTAAAAAAAAGAAAAGATTTTACTCATTTACTGGGGGAGGGGAACACAGGTGGGGGGAGGGGCAGAGGGAGAGGGAGAAGCAGACTTCCTACTGAGCAGGGAGCTTGATGGGGAGTTTGATTCCAGGACTCTGAGATCATGACCTGAGCTGAAGGCAGACACATAACTGACTGAGCCACCCAGGTGCCCCTGTTATCTGGATTTTACGAAGGAAACTTTTCCTCTTCATACCTTTCCAGAAACTTTCATGAGATTTTTCATGGGCTCATCTTTCTCTGGGCATCCTTTATGACGGATGATTCCCGGGTCTGTCTTCTTTTCTCTCTGTGTGCATCTTCTCTGAGCAATTTCACCTGCTTTCACCTGCTACATATCTTCCCTCAGTATCTGTGTGCCAGTGATTCTCATGTCCATGTCTCATGTTCTGCCTGGATCTCTGTTCCAAGCTCCAGACGAGTTAGCCCAATGCCCACTGGTCCCCTGCCGTTGGCCATGCCATTAGCACCTCAAATTGAATGCATTCCAAATTATACTCATGGTCTTTCCAAGGCAGGCCCAGGCTCCCAAGAATCCCTCTTTTAGGAAAGACATTGCTGGTGTGTCAGAAACCGGAAGTTCTTCCCTCCTCCTTTCCTGCCCCTCACATGCAACCTGTCTCCAGGTTTTGTGGATTCTTTCACTCAGTAATTATCCATGATTATCACCACGCATTACAGACACTTGGCGGGTAACAGGTAAGGTCCAGTTTCCACTTCATTTTCATCTGTCCTGCCATGCTCTGAGCTCCCCAAAGGCGGGGAGGGTGTCGATCGTGGCAAATAGTATGTGCTCAGTAAAGGTACTCATGAATGAGTGAGTGCATCCAACATCTCAGGTTAAAACCAGGTCAGCCTGCCTTTGGAGTCTAGGTTTTCTTCCTCTCCCTTTCTTTCTTTTTTTTTCTCTTTTCTTTTCCTTCCTTCCTTCCTTCCTTTCTTCCTTCCTTCCTTCCTTCCTTCCTTCTTTCTCTTTCTTTCTTTCCTTCCTTCCTTCCTTCCTTCCTTCCTTCCTTCCTTCCTTTTCCTCCCTTCCTTCCTTTCTTTAGATTTTATTTATTTATTTGTCAGAGAGCACAAGCAGGGGTACAGCAGAGGGAGAGGGAGAAGCAGGTTCCCCGCTGAGCAGGAAGCCCAATGTGGGGCTCGACCTTAGGACCTTGAGATCATGACCTGAGCCAAAGGCAGATGCTTAACCGATGAGCCACCCAGGCATCCCTCTTGACCCGATTTTAGATGATTAATATTCTATTTATAAAGCTGGTGAAGAACTAACTGGGTAGAGCCCTAACGCCAGGGGTAAATCTTTCCCAGGAAACACATCTGGACCTCCCCTCTGGGCTTGGCAGTGGAAAGGGCAGAGAGCCATTTAAATACTTTGAAGGCAGTTACAGGAGGACTCGGAATATCGAAATTAATACCGGAAGCCCATTTCATAAAGTAAAAGGGAATGATGCTTATCAGATGCAAGTCACGTGAGCAGCCCGGGAGATGGACAGGGAGTCAGTGTTGTAACTGCATTTCGATCCAGTTAAAAGCTGGAAGTGGAAAGCAGAGGAGGAGCTTCTAGGAGACCACCAGAATAACCCAAGCTCGCACCCCCTCAAGCCCAGGACCGATTTTTCAGAGGGCAGAGTAGCTGTTTCTGACTTCAGTCCACTGGATGGTGCTCAGTTTCTGACTCTGCCACGTTCTGGGAAGAATTGGCCCCAAACCATAATTATGGTTCTTTTCTACCTCCTTCAGGGACCCTTCACTTTATTTGCTCTTTTCCTGCTCTTTTCTCTCCCCCCTCTGGCCTGGTACACTCTGTACAGAGAGCTTTTAGGCACTGGTGTTTATTTATCTTCCCTGGCCATGCAAAGTGCTTCCGCATTTTTTGTAGCAGAGCTGGCTTTAGACGAATTCATTCAGTGAATGGTAAGCTGCTTATATGCAGACACTGTTTTGCTTGTCTTTGTGACAAATTTGTCTTTGTGTCACTGCCTCATTCGATGTTGGACAGAACGGAAGCCAAAGGTTAATCTGCAGAGCTTGATTTAAAACAAAAGATTAAATGGACATGTTGGAATGAAACGAGTAATTATTTCAGTCACAGTTTTTTGAATTTGTGCACCTAGGTAGAACTGAAAAGTTCTTTGAGAAAGTCCAAGCCCGGTGAGACCCACATTATATCCTAAACAGGCTGGAGTTCTTGAAGGTTGTGTCTGAATGTCCCAGAATATAGAGAAACCAATGGATCAATGAGAGAAGACAAGTACACATGTAAGGGTCAAGTGAATTGGGTGGACAGCGGTTACTCCTGGTTCGGAGGTGAGATCATTCTGGAGGGCATTTGAGGAAGAGGATTTACGCTGGGTCAGAAAGTGGGGACAAGATTGGAGTAATGAAGGTTGACGACAAAAAGGTGTCTGAGATTAGGACCAAGGATAAATACCTTAACTTTAACCAATAGCCCAGGACCACGAACATGAACAAGTCAAGCAGTCTTTGAAAGGCTGGGAGAAAGAGGGAAAATGAAGTAAAATGTGAGAGAGAATGCATGTTTGGATTTGAGCCTTTGACAAATGAAAATGGGCCGGAATGTTCCAATGTAGTTTATCATTAATATGTTCCTGGGAAGCTCCCTTTTTCTCTGTCTAGTTGCTGACTCTTTGTAAGAGCCTTGTAAGTGTATCAATAAAAGAGATGAGTTTGCTGCTGGACTCGGACAGAGTGATTTCATATTTTATCCCATATTATTATTATTATTTATCATCCTCATTAGGATGCTTATTATTTATCATCCTCATTAGCCCTTTTTGTTTGTTTATTTTAGACTTTTTGGAAATAGCTTATTTAGTGGAGAGAAAATCCAGTGGGTTTTTATTTGTATTTCTTTTTTCTTTTTTTTCTTTTTTTAAAAGATATTTATTTACAAGAGAGAGAGATCACAAGTAGGCAGAGAGGCAGGCAGAGAGAGGGGGGGAAGGAGGCTCCCTGCTGAGCAGAGAGCCCGATGCGGGGCTCGATCCCAGGACCCTGAGATCATGACCTGAACGGAAGGCAGAGGCTTATTAACCCACTGAGCCACCCAGGCGCCCCTGTATTTATCTTTTCAATAAAGGAAATGTTCCATTTATTACATATCTATTATCTTTGGATGGAATTGCATCTATTCCCTTTCTTTTAATTTGAACATAGTTGACATGCTTTATGTCAATTATAGGTGTACAACATAGTGATTCAACTTCTCTATACGTTATGCTGTGCTCACCATATAAGTGTAGCCAGCTACCATCTGGCACCATACAACACAATTACAATACCATTGACTATATTTCCTATGCCGTACCCTTCATCCCTGTGTTAATTACTTGATTTTTAAAATAAGGAATGGATCAGACTTCGTGGGTCAGAGCCTGGTCCTCATGCCAGTCAGAATTGAAGCTGCAGGGGGCGCTCTCTGTGAGCCGCGAGTCACCATTGGGGTTCAGCTTGCGTCTCCTGCAGGTGTGATGCAGAAGACCCCAGAAATGGTTCATTTCTCTCCTTTATGGCCCCATCTTCCTCTTCAACACAGCTCCTGTCAACGTAAGGTAAAAAAGCACAAGTTTCTTGGTGTCCCTTCAGAAGGGAACAAACACAGACAAAATGAAATCTGCAGTCTATATTTTGAGCTGCTTCTTTTTTACCCTTTATATATTTTCCGCCAGTAGCATTAATCACCACTGTTTTTCAAAGCCTCCCCTTTCAGCAAGAAGAGCCATTACTCATCCTTCCCCAGGAATGAGAAGTTTGTGGGATGCCTACCATGATGGTGACTGTTCACCGTCTTGGCAGACT
Source organism: Ailurus styani (assembly GCA_002007465.1). Taxonomy (NCBI): domain Eukaryota; kingdom Metazoa; phylum Chordata; class Mammalia; order Carnivora; family Ailuridae; genus Ailurus; species Ailurus styani. The sequence goes on from LNAC01000177.1 coordinate 2,413,228, forward strand.
TGCTACGTAATCTTTCAGTAAGGCTAAACACCATCGAGAAGTCACCCAGTTCTCTCCCACACAAGTTAACAAGGGGCATTCTGCCCTTGGTTATATAGAACCGTTTCCTGAGGTGTGGTCCTGAAACATCCCAACTCGAATTCACAGCTTTTGCTTCTCAAGTAGGATAATCCACTGATGTGCTATCTAAATGGAATTTGGTGTCTGTCCAACCGTATGGAGCAGCAGAGTTCCCTGGAGGGGGGGAGGGTGGAGCGTTTTAAAACACAGATGTCTGGCCCCACCTCCTGAGAGTCTCTGTTGGTAGGTTTGGGGCAGGACCAGAGAGTTTGCCTTTCTACAAAGTTTCCAGAGCTGCTGCTGCTGCTGTCCTGGGCACCAGACTTTGAGAATCAGTGATCTGATATTCAGATCTGTGCTTGTGATAGAGACAGGTTCAGAGTAGTTTCCATTGTTTCTTGACGGAGACAAGAAACATATTTTGATTTGTCTTCGAATTTGAAAAATCTAAAAATGTTAAGCAATTTTGTGTCAGTGCCCATGGATGAAGACCATGCTAGTGACCCAGCAGAAAGGGCTTTAACATCTGGGGGAATGAATTCCTGGCAATATCTGCCGATGTCTCCCAGAAAGAGGCATCAACCCAAAATTATATTCTCTGTTAGTCTTTAATCAGAAACTGGAGTCTGTATGTGAGTGGAGATAAAGGGTTTGTAAGTGATAACTGGAAACAAAGCCCTACCAAAGAATGCTTAAAACCTGAACACGAGTCATCTGAGAATTGGGAAAAGCCACTGTCCAAAGTCTGTGCACCTGCCTTCCAGGAAAGGGATGCTTCTGGCAAAAGCCCCACCAACTCTAACACACTGATTGAATATTGTGTATGAGGTTGAGATTTGATCAAGTTGAATTAATTAATAATGTCAGACAATAGGAAGGGACGGCTCTAAGCCCACATATGATACTTCATAGAGATTGAAATGAGCAAAACTATTAACCAGAAATAACTGCTGGGATCACTTTGTGTAATGGTCACAGACCAAATTGCAGCTGGGAAACTGTCTCAGCTAAAATGGGATTGGAAGGGGAATTGGAAGATGAAATAAAACAACAGAACCGGTAAAGTTATAAGTCTAATAAATCAGTCATTAGTTATTTATATTGGAATATTATCTAAAGCAAATAAATATTTTAGATACAATTGAAGATGTTTGTTTTATTATTATTATTTGCCCCAGGGGTACAGGTCTGTGAATCATCAGGCTTACACCTTTCACAGCATTCACCATAGCACCAACCCTTCCCAATGTCCATAACCCATCCACCCTATCCCTACCCTCCCACCCCCCAGTAACCCTCAGTTTGTTTCGTGAGATTAGGAGTCTCTTATGGTTTGTCTCCTTCCCCATCCCACCTTGTTGAAGATGTTTTTTTTTTAATTTATTTTTTAATTTATTTTTTAAAGAGATTTTGTTTATTTATTTAACAGAGAGAGAGAGAGAGATCACAAGTAGGCAGAGAGGTAGGCAGAGAGAGAAGGGGAAGCAGACTCCCTGCTGAGCAGAGAGCCCGATGTGGGACTCGATCCCAGGACCCTGGGATCATGACCTGAGTTGAAGTTACACACCCAAACAACTGAACCACCCAGGTGCCCCACAATTTAAAATCTTTTTGAAGGTCTTGAATGATTCTTCAAATTATAAAAGTGAAATATATGTTCTTCTTTAATTTCAAAAACTTTTATATAATTGGCATATAATATCCTATTAGTTTTTGGTGTATGTAGTGATTCAGTATTTTTATATATTATGAAGTGATCCCCACAGTAAGTCTCGTTACTATCAGTCACATACAAAGCTATTACAGTACTGAGTCTATTTCCTATGCTATACAGTACCTCCCCATGACTTGTTTATTTTTAAATATATATCTTAATATATGCAAAATATAAAATGAAAGCCTCAGTCCCACCTCATCCCAAAATTCCGTATCTAGGGAAGGAGGGTGTTGTTTGGTATTTTTTAAAAGAAGATTGAGTTCTCTGAATCAGCATATGGATTCAGCCAGTCCTCTGATGTCAGAATGAAGATTTATGCTGTCTTGTTCCAGGAGTAGCTTCCCAGGAGGACTGTCCCCTCCACTGGGGGGAGGCAGGACACTGTGCCCCTGGAGACTTTGTGAAGAACTCCAATAGAGGTCAGATGCCCACCTGTCAAGGACCGTGGACATGAGTTTACCTCACCTCTTGTTACTGAGAAAATAATGTGAAAGAGATCTAAAATGTTACCTGCCTTTGGCCCTGGCTTCTTGGACTTCCTCCTGTTTGAGTGGAACAGGTTTTCTTTTTTTTATCCCCCAATATTCTTTTTTTTTTTTACTTTATTTTTTCAGTGATTCAAGATTCATTGCTTACGTACCACACCCAGTGCACCCATGTAATCTGTACCCTCCTTAATATCCACCACCAGGCTCACACATTCTCCCTCCCCTCCATAACCCTCAGTTTGCTTCTCAGAGCCCACAATTCTCACGGTTCGTTTCCCTTTCCAATTTACCCCAGTTCACTTTTCCTTTGCTTCTTCTAATGTCCTCCATGTTATTCCTTATACTCCACAAGTAAGTGAAACCGTATGNTATGATAATTGACTTTCTCTGCTTGACTTATTTCACTCAGCATAATCTCCTCCAGTCCCATCCATGTTGATATAAAAGTTGGGTATTCATCCTTTCTGATGGCTGAGTAATATTCCATTGTATATATGGACCATGTCTTCTTTATTCATTCTTCTGTTGAAGGGCATCTGGGCTCTTCCACACTTTGGCGATTGTGGACATTGCTGCTATAAACATTGGGGGTACATATGGCACTTCTTTTCACTACATCTGTATCTTTGGGGTAAATACCCAGTAGTGTAATTACAGTGTCATAGGGTAGCTCTATTTTTAGTTTTTTGAGGAATCTCCACACTGTTTTCCAAAGTGACTGCACCAACTTGCATTCCCACCAACAGTGTGAGAGGGTTCCCTTCTCTCCACGTCCTCTCCAACACTTGTTGTTTCCTGTCCTGTTGATTTTGGCCATTCTAACTGGTGTAAGGTGGTATCCCAATGTGGTTTTGATTTGAGTTTTGCTGATGACTAGTGGTGATGAACATTTTTTCATGTGTCTGTTGGCTATTTGTATGTCTTCTTTGGAGAAGTGTCTGTGGAACTGGTTTTCTGCCCCTGTCACTCATCAGCCAGTCAGCTCAGGCTCTGGGTCTTATTCCCATTCACCTCTGTGGCCTTTGCTGCTTCTCTCGTGTTCCCAGTCTTCTGCCATCTTGTTGCCCAATTTCTCTGCTTCCCTACCCCCACCAAACTTCTCAAAAGAAATGTGTACTTTCTCCATGCTCTCATTCATTCTCACATTGAAGCATTTCTAAACTTGGCTCCCAGCCCGCCATGCCGTGTTGAACTCTCCAACATCTGACACAGTTTACCTCTCCTGCCTTCCTATAGTATCCTTGTGACTGTTACCTTCTTAACCAGTTACCTCAGTTTGGTGATTTGAATGAGCAGACTGTTATCTCACAGTGGATGAGGGTCAGGAATTGAGGACTTGCATGATTCTGCCCCAGGGTCTCTCATGAGGCTAGGGCTGTTGCTCACCTGATGGTTTGACTGGGGCAGGAGGATTCACTTCTGAGATGCCTCACTCACATGCCTGCTGACTGGAGACCTCAGATTTTTGCCACATGGTCTTGACACAGAGCTGCTTGGCTGTCCTCAAGAAATGGTAGCTAGCTTTCCTTGGAGTGAGAGAGAGAGAGAGAGAGAGAGAGGGAGAGGGTGCAAGAGAGAATGAGAGCAAGAGAATGAATGAATAACCAGGACAGGAGCTAAAGTGCCTTTTTTCCCCCTTCTTTTTCATGACTTAGTCTCCAAAGTCACGTGTCCTTATACTTCTGCTTTATTTTATTCATTGGAAGTAAGTTTCTAAGGGGGTGCCTGGGTGGCTCAGCCAGTTAAGTGTCTGACTCTTGATTTGAGCTCAGGTTATGATCTCGGAGTAGTGAGGTTGACCCCCTGCCTTCCCTCACCCATTTATCCCATGCTGCCATGCCCTTCCCCTACAGCAACCCTCAGTTTCTTTTCTATGATTAAGAGTCTCTCATGGTTTATCTCCCTCTCTGGTTTTGCCTTGTTTTATTTTTTCCTTTCTTCCCCTATGATCCTCTGTTTTGTTTCTTAAATTCCACATATCAGTGAAATCATATGGTAATTGTCTTTCTCTGATTGACTTATTATGCTCAGCACAATATCCTCTAGTTCTGTTCACATCATTGCAAATGGCAAGATTTCATTTTTTGATGGGTGAGTAATATTTCATTGTATATATGTACCACGTCTTCTTTATCCATTCATCTGTTGGACAGCTGGGATCTTTCCAAAGTTTGGCTATTGTGGACATGGCTGCAGTGAACATTGGGGTGCAGGTGCTCCTTCAGATCATTACATTTGTATCTTTGGGGTAAATACCCAGTAGTGCACTTGCTGGGTCATAGGGTAGCTCTATATTCAACTTTTTGAGGAACCTCTGTACTGTTTTCCAGAGTAGCTGCACCAGCTTGCATTCCCTCCAACAGTGTAGGAGGGTTTTCCTTTCTCCACAGCCTCGCCAACATTTGTTGTTCCCTGTCTTGTTAATTTTAGCCATTCTGACTGGTGTGAGGTAGTATCTCATTGTGGTTTTGGTTTATATTTCCCTGATACTGAGTGATGTTGAGCATGTTTTCATGTATCTGTTGGCCATTTGGGTGTCTTCTTTGCAGAAAAGCCCATTTCTTGACTGGATTATTTGTTCTTTGGGTGTTGAATTTGATGAATTCTCTATACATTTTGGATACTAGCCCTTTATCTGGTATCTCATTTGCAAATACCTTCTCCCATTCTATTGGTTATCTTTTGGATTTGTTGACTGTTTCCTTTGCTGTGCAAAGCTTTTTAAAACATTTCAACTCTTGTTTCTTGATTTTGCCAGTGTCACTCTCTTTTAGTTTGCCCCCAATGTTATTGGCTGCTCTTCTGCTCTGGTAGCCCACCCTCCATCTCCTTCCTGTCCTCATAATGTTAAAAGCTGATCAAGACTCCATCCTGGGCTCTTCTTCCCTTCTATGTCTTCTCCATCCCTCCTTATGCTCCTTCCTTCTAGAAATTTCAATTACTCTTTATTTGACAGTACTACTACATTTCTATCTTCAGTGATGATTTCTTTTTAGGTATTTACACCTTCGTAGCTGGAAAGATTTTATATATATATTTACATATATATAAATATATATTTATAATATATATATTTATATATGTAAATATATATTTATAAAATATATGTGTTTATATAAAATATTTATATATATATTTTTTGTTAGAAAGAGTGCATGCACATGTGAATGCAGATGGCAGAAAGTCAGTGCGAGAAGGAGAGAGAGAATATATTTTTTTAAAATTAACATATAATGTTTTATTTGTTTCAGGGGTACAGGTCTGTGAATCATCAGTCTTACACAATTCACAACACTCTCCATAGCACATACCTTCCCCAATATCCATCACCCAGTCACCCTATCCCTCCCACCCCACTCTCCTCCAATAACCCTCAGTTTGTTTCCTGAGATTAAAAGTCTCTTATGGTTTGTCTCCCTCCCTGGTCCCATCCTGTTTCATTTTCCCCCCCCTTCCCCCCACGACTCCCTGCCATGCCTCTCAAAGTCCTCATATCAGAGAGATCATATGATAATTGTCTTTCTCTGATTGACTTATTTTGCTTAGCATAATACCCTCTAGTTCCATCAATGTCATTGCAAATGGCAACATTTCAGTGCTTTTTTGATGGCTGCATGGTATTCTGTTGTACATATATACCACATATTCTTTATCCATTCATCTGTTGATGGACATCTATGCTCTTCCCATAGTTTGGACATTGTGGACATTGCTGCTATAAACATATGGATGCATGTGCCCCTTTGGATCACTACATTTGTATCTTTAGGGTAAACACCCAGTAATGCGATTGCTGGGTTGTAGGGTAGCTCTATTTTCAACTTTTTGAGGAACCTCCATACTGTTTTCCAGAGTGGCTGCACCACCTTGCATTCCCAGCAAAAATGTAGGAGGGTTCCCCTTTCTTCACATCCTTGCCTGTCCTTTCCTGACTGGCTAATTTTAGCCATTCTGACTGGTGTGAGGTGNGACTGGCTAATTTTAGCCATTCTGACTGGTGTGAGGTGGTATTTCACTGTGGTTTTGATTTGTATTTCCCTGATGCTGAGTGATGTTGAGCACTTTTTTATGTGTTTGTTGGTCATTTGGATGTCTTCTTTGCAGAACTGTCTGTTCATGTCTTCTGCCCATTTCTTGATTGGGTTATTTGTTCTTCGGGTGTTGAGTTTGATAAGCTCTTTATAGATTTTGGATACTAGCCCTTTATCTAATATGTCATTTGCAAATATCTTCTCCCATTCCATTGGTTGTCTTTTGGTTTTGTTGACTGTTCCTTTGTTGTGCAAAAGCTTTTGATCTTGATGAAGTCCCAATAGTTCATTTTTGCCCTTGTTTCCCTCACCTTTGGTGATGTTCCAAGGAAGAAGTTGCTGTGCCTGAGGTTGACGAGGTTGCTGCCTGTGTTCTCCTCAAGGATTTTGATGGGTTCCTTTCTCACATTGAGGTCTTTCCTCCAGTTTGAGTCTACTTTTGTGTGTGGTGTAAGGAAAGGAGCCAGTTTCATTCTTCTGCATGTGGCTGTCCAGTTTTCCCAATACCATTTGTTGAAGAGACTTTCTTTTTTTCATTGGACATTCTTTCCTGCTTTGTCGAAGATTAGTTGACCATAGAGTTGAGGGTCCATTTCTGGGCTCTCTATTCACTTTACAGTTTTCTGAGTACAGATTCTTTGCGTCTTTGGTTAGGTTTATATGATTATAGCTTTGTAATAGAGCTTGAAGTCTGGAGTTGTGATGCCACCAACTTTGGTTTTCTTTTTCAACATTCCTCTGGCTATTTGGGTTCTTTTCTTGTTCCATATAAATTTTAGGATTATTTGTTCCATTTCTTTGATAAAAGTTGACAGTATTTTGATGGGGATTGCATTAAATGTGTAGATTTCTCTAGGTAGCACAGACATTTTCACAATATTTGTTCTTCCAATCCATGAACATGGAATGTTTTTCCACTTCTTTGTGTCTTCCTCAATTTCTTCCATGAGTACTTTACAGTTTTCTGAGTACAGATTCTTTGCGTCTTTGGTTAGGTTTATTCCTAAGTATCTTATGGTTTTGGGTGCAGTTGTAAATGGAATCAATTTCATTTTATATCCTCACGTTATCTAATTCCTGTATGACTTATAGCAGTTTTGGAGTGGAGTCTTTTGGGTTTTCCACATAAAGTATCTTATCATCTGCAAAGAATGAGAGTTAGACTTCTTTTTTGCTGATTCGGATGTCTTTTATTTCTTTTTGTTGTCTGATTGCTGAGGCTAGGACTTCTAGTACTATGGTGAATAGTAGTGTTGATAGTGGACATCCCTGCCATCTTCCTGACCTTAGGGAAAAGCACTCAGTTTTTCCTTATTGAGAATGATATTTGCTGTGGGTTTTTCATAGATGGCTTCTATGATATTGAGGTTTGTACCCTCCATCCATACACTATGAAGAGTTTTAATCAAGAAAGAATGCTGTACTTTGTTAAATGTGTTTTCAGTATCTATTGAGAGTATCATATGGTTCTTATTCTTTCTTTTATTAATGTCTTGTATCACATTGATTGATTTTCAGATGTTGAACCAAACTTGCAGCCCAGGAATAAATCCCACTTGGTCGTGGTGAATATTCCTTTTAATGTACTGTTAGATCCTATTGGCTAGTATTTTGGTGAGAATTTTTCATCCATGTTCATCAGGGATATTGGTCTGTAATTCTCCTTTTTGACGGGGTCTTTGGTTTTGGGATCAAGATAATGCTGGCCTCATAAAATGAGTTGGGAAGTTTTCCTTCCATTTCAGTTTTTTGGAACAGTTTTGGGAGAATAGGAATTAATTCTTTAAATGTTTGGTAGAATTCCCCTGTGAAGTCATCTGGCCCTGAACTCTTGTTTATTTGGAAATTTTTGATTACTGCTTCAATGTCCTTATGGTTATGGGTCTGTTCAGGTTTCCTATTTCTTCCTGGTTCCGTTTTGGTAATCTAAATGTCTCTAGGAATGCATCCATTTTTTCCAGATTGTCAAATTTACTGGTGTATAGTTGCTCATAGTATGTTTTTAAAATTGTTTGTATTTCTTTGGTGTTGGTTGTGGTCTCTCCTCTTTCATTCATGATTTTATTAATTTGGGTCCTTTCTTTTTTCTTTTTGAGAAGTCTGCCCATGGGTTTATCAATCCTATTAATTCTTTCAAAGAATCAGCTCCTAGTTTCATTGATTTGTTTTACTATTCTTTTGGTTTCTATTTCATTGATTTCTGCTCTGATCTTTATTATTTCTCATTTCCTGCTGGGTTTAGGCTTTATTTGCTCTTCTCTCTCCAGCTCCTTTAGGTGTAGGGTTAGGTTGTGTATTTGAGACCTTTCTTGTTCCTTGAGAATGACTTGTATTGCTGTATACTTTCCTCTCAGGACAGCCTTTGCTGTATCCCAAAAATTTTGAACAGTTGTGTTTTCATTTTCATTTGTTTCCATGAATTTTTAAAAAGTTCTTCTCTAATTTCCTGGTTGACCCATTCGTTCTTTAGTAGGATGCTCCTTACTCTGCAAGTATTTGAGTTCTTTCCAACTTTCCTCTTGTGGTTGCGTTCTAGTTTCAAAGCGCTGTGATCTGAAAATATGCAGGGAATGATCCCAATCTTTGGGTACTGGTTGAGACCTGATTTGTGACCCAGGATGTGATCTATTCTGGAGAATGTTCCATGTGTACTAGAGAAGAATGTGTATTCTCTTGTTTTGGGGTGGAATGTTCTGAATATATCTGTGATGTCCATCTGGTCTGGTGTGTCATTTACAGCCTTTATTTCCTTGTTGGTCTTTTGCTTAGATGATCTGTCCATTGCAGTGAGGGGGTGTCCAAGTCCCCTACTCTTACTGTATTATTGTTGATGTGTTTTTTTGGTTTTGTTATTAATTGGTTTATATAATTGGCTGCTCCTGTGCCCCATATCGAGGGGTAAGATATTTAAAATTGTTAGATCTTCTTGTTGGACACACCCTTTAAGTATGATATAGTGTCCTTCCTCATCTTTTATTATAGTCTTTGGCTTAAAATCTGATTTATCTGATATAAGGATTGCCACCCCAGCTTTCTTTTGCTGTCCATCAGCATGGTAAATTGTTTTCCTCCCCCTCACTTTAAATTTGGAGGTGTCTTTGGGTCTAAAATGAGTTTCTTGCAGACAACATATTGATGGATCTTATTTTTTTATCCATTCTGATACTCTCTGTCTTTTGATTTAGCCCATTTACATTCAGGGTAACTATTGAAAGATATGAATTTAGTGCCATTGTATTGCCTGTTAGGTGAATGTTAACTGTATATTGTCTCTGTTCCTTTCTGGTCTGTTACTTTTAGGCTCTCTCTTTGCTTAGAGGACCCCTTTCAATATTTCCTGTAGCGCTGGTTTGGTGTTTGTAAATTCTTTTAGTTTTTGTTTGTCCTAGAAGCTTTTTATCTCTCCTTCTATTTTCAATGACAGCCTAGCTCAATATTGTATTCTTGGCTGCATATTTTTCTCGTTTAGTGCTCTGAATATATCATGCCAGTCCTTTCTGGCCTGCCAGGTCTCTGTGGATAGATCTGCTGCCAATCTAATATTTCTACCATTGTATGTTATAGACCTCTTGTCCCGAGCTGCTTTCAGCATTTTCTCTTTGTCAGAGACTTGTAAGCTTTACTATTAGATGATGGGGTGTTGACCCATTTTTATTGATTTTGAATGGGGTTCTCTTTGCCTGTTGGATTTTGATGATTGTTCCCTTCCACAAATTAGGGAAATTCTCTCTATAATTTGCTCCAATATACTTTGTGTCCCCCTCTTTCTTTCTTTTTCTTCTGGGATGCCAATTATTCTAATATTGTTTCATCTTATGGTATCACTTAACTCTCAAATTCTCCCCTTGTGGTCCAGTAGTTGTTTATCTCTCTTTTTCTCAGATTCTTTATTCTCCATCATTTGGTCTTCTGTATCACTAATTCTGTCTTCTACCTCATTTATCCTAGTAGTAAGAGCCTCCATTTTTTATTGCACCTCATTGATAGATTTTTTTTCTAAAAATATTTTATTTATTTGACAGAGAGAGAGAGAGAGCGATTACAAGTAGGCAGAGGGGCAGGCAGAGAGAGGAGGAAGCAGGCTCCCTGCTGAGCAGAGAGCCCGATGCGGGCCTTGATCCCAGGACCCTGAGATCATGACCTGAGCTGAAGGCAGAGGCTTTAACCCACTGAGTCACCCAGGCGCCCTCACTGGTAACTTCTTTTATTTCAACTTGGTTAGATTTTAATTCTTTTGTTTCTGCAGATAGGGTTTTTATTTCTCCAGAAAGGGATTCCCTAGTATCTTCTATGCTTGCTTCAAGCCCAGCTAGCATTTTGATAATCATCATTCTGAACTCTAGTTCTGTCATCTTACTAATGTCCATATTGATTAGGTCCCTAGCCATCAGTACTGCCTCTTGTTCTTTTTTTTTGAGGTGAATTTTTCTGCCTTGTCATTTTATCTAGAGAAGAGTAAATGAACAAGAGAACAAAATATTAAAAGGGTAGCAACGACCCCAGAAAATTATACACTAACCAAACCAGAAGAGACCCGAAACCAGGGGAAGAAGAAAAAAATAAAAGTGTGTGTGTGTGTGTGTGTGTGTTATATATATATATATATATATATATATATATATATATATAATATATTTCTCTCTATCTTATTATATAATTAGACCGGTGAATAGAACAGAGCCACACACTTGATTTAAGTGTATTTTGGTCTGTTAGAAGAAACTGACTCCTAAAATTTTAAAGAAAGAACAACTTATATATACATATACACAAAAATAAGGGTAAACACGATGAAGGGATGGAATGTGATTGTAAAGATGACAATTAAAAAAGATTTTAAAAAGGAACTTAAAAGATAGGAAGATAGTTGAAAAAAGAAAATAAAAAGAGGAAAAAATGATCAGGCTGGAGACTAGAAAAAAGCTATACACTAGATTTAAGGTATAAGTTGATATCTTAGAAGAAACTGTATCCCAAAGTTTTTTTTTTTTTTAAGATTTTATTCATTTATTTCACGGAGGGGAGAGAGATCACAAGGAGGCAGAGAGGTAGGCAGAGAGAGGGGGGAAAGCAGGCTCCCCGCTGAGCAGGGAGCCTGATGCCGGCCTCGATCCCAGGACCCTGAGATCATGACATGAGCTGAAAGCAGAGGCTTTAACCCACTGAGCCACCCAGGTGCCCTGTATCCCAAAGTTTTAAAGAAAGAAAAACTTATATGTATACAAAAAATAAAGTTAAATACAATGAAGGGGTAGAATATGACTATAAGAATAAAAAAGATTTTAAAAAAGGTATCGATAAAAGTTAAAAAGGTATAGGAAAGAGGAAAAATGAAAAAACAGAATAAGAAAAAAAATTTAACTTTGAAAGACTAAAGAATCATGGGGAAAAAGACATGAATTCTATGTACTGTATTCCCCTAGCTCTGAAGGTTTGCAGTTCTCATTGATCCGTGAACTTGGGTCTTGGTTGGATTTTCTTGCTGATCTTCTGTGGAATGGGTCTGTTGCTGTGATTCTCAAGTGTCTCTGCCCGAGGCAGATTCCCACCGCCCTTGCCAGGGGCCAGGCTAAGTAATCAGCTCGGGTTCGCTCTCAGGAGCTTTTGTTCCCTGAACGCTTTCCGTACCTCGTTTGAGGACGGGACTGAAAATGGTGGCTCCCAGTCTCCAACCCGGAGGAGCCGAGAGCCTGGGGCCTCAGTTCTGAGTGCGCCTCAGAGAAAAGCAGTCCCTCCTGTCTCCTGGTCTCCGGCCACGCTCCGAGCTCACCCGGCCTGTGACCGGGCATTTCTATCTTTTGCACACAGCCGGTTTAGAATCTCCAAACCTGGCAGATCCCTGCAGCCGCTCCCGCGCTGCTCCTCCCAGAGGAGGAAGGTGAGTCTCTCTGGATCTGCCACTTGTAGGGTCCCTACTTGAAGAGTAGTGGCCCGACTGTGCCTCGGATCGTGGCTTAAGGTAACCCCAAGCTGAGAGAAAGTCTTCTAACCTCAGTTCCGTCTTTGCAGCTGGCTTCCACACTCTGAGACCTGGGAGCTCTGCCACACTGAGACATCCCTGGTCATTTTGTGCCCCCGTGAGGCTCCCCCACCCTCCCTTAGCCTCTGGAGAGGCATCCTTTAGTAGAGCTGACTTCTAACAGTTCCGAGTCTGTGCTCCGCTGCTCTCTCCCTTGCCAGGAGCCGCCCCTCTCCCCAGGGTCTATCTTCCTGTCGCTTCAGATTCACTTCTCCGCAGGTCCTACCTTCCAGAAGGCGGTCGCTCTTCTGTTCCTAGAATTGCTGCTCTTCTTCTCTTCGATCTCCTGTTGAGTTTGTAGGTGTTCAGAATGGTTTGATAACTATCTAGCTGAACTGGGATCCCACAGAATTGAGGGCTCCTACTCCTCTGCCATCTTGCTCCTCCCTCAAGAGAGAGGATCTTAAGCAGGCTCCATGTTTCGTGCAAAGCCTGACATGGGACTCAATCTCATGACCCTGACCCTGAGCTGAGATCAAGAGTCAGATCCTTAACCACCTGAGCCACCCAGGTGCCCCAAGATTTTGTACTTCTTAACCTTAACTCTTGGTTTTCAAAACCTGCTTATCCTTTACTTTTCCCCCATCTCCATAAATATAGCAGCTCAAGCCATTATTGCTAAATCCAGAAATGCGAGTGCCATTTTTTTTTTCTCTCTTGCCTCACCCCTGCTACACATCTATAGTCTCTCATTCTGGGCCTTTTTTCAGTGGATTCTTTCTCCTACTTCTCTTGCCCCTCATTTTCCTGTCCTCCCCCTTGTCTTGCTTAAGCAGTAAAGAACTTTTAAAGATCTAATGAGCCAAACAAGATTATTTTTACATTTCTTTTTAGTTTTTATTTTGTATGCTTTACTTTATAAATTATGATTATAAAAAATGTAAGCTCTATACCCACTGCGGGGCTTGAAGTTATGACCCTGAAGCATGCTGTACCAACTAAGGCAGCCAGGCACCCCTGACTTTATAAATTACTATTGTTATAGTATGACAATATAATTATTGTTTAATGTATGATTTTATGTTAATGTATATTAATGTAAGTTAATGTGTAATTTTATGTTCTACATTCTCTCCTTTTGGTTTGAACACAAGATTTAGGGTGTCTGGGTGGCTCAGTTGGTTAAGCGACTGCCTTCAGCTCAGGTCATGATCCTGGGATCCTGGGATCAAGTCCACACCGGGCTCTCTGCTCCTCGGGGAGCCTGCTTCTCCCTCTCCCTCTGCCTCCCACTCCCACTGTTTGTGATCTTTCCCTCTCTCTCAAATAAATAAATAAAATCTCAAAAAAAATAAACACAAGATATAATTTATTATCTCACATTCTTATAAACTCCAAGGGAAATGGCTGGCTTCAGGTCTCTAGGATGAGCTCTTTCTCCATCTCTTATCTCTGCTTTTTTCCTGTTAATTTCAATCTTGGGCAGGCTCTTTCTGGGTGGCACCCAGAAGCTCCAGGCCTAATTCTCCCAGATATGTGTAAAGCACCTTGCTTTCTTTTCAGTGTAGTCCTTCTGGATTTGATGACATTTTTAAAAAATATTGTTGGTAAGTTTTAATGAGATAATATTGGAGATAGACTTGCTCAATATTAGTTTATCTAAAAAATATCTTTATAGTTAGTTAAGTCAATTAGAGGTTGACCCCTTTGGCATATTATTCCACTGGCCTCTATCTCTTATTGTTGCTATCCAGAAGTCAGCCATCTGTCTGTTATTTTTTAAGATAACTGGTCTTGTGTTTCTGACTGGTTTTAGGATCTTTGCCTTTATTTTCCTGTATTTCCACTGTGATGGGGGATGAGGATGGAAAGAAAGGGGTGAGCTAATCAGTAGGCATAGGCTCAGGTTTGAGAGGGCAATAAGGGTCAAGGACAAATTTATTTCAGGATGAGTCAGGCAGAACTCTTTGACCTTAAGTTTTCTGAGCTGATGAATTATTGGAGGTGATCAAAATAGAGTTAGCTTGATTGAGGACTGGTAATGCCTTTTTAAAATCATGTTTGTCATTTTTAGGGCATTAGTAAGAACCCACCACAATGCGTATTTTTTTTTAATTGCTTTGCTTAAACTTGTGTTGTTTATTTACTTGACTCTAATTTGCTTTATTTATGCAAGAGGTGTACCTTTTAGAAATTGAAGTATAATTAACATATAGTATTATATTAGCTTCAGGTGTACAATATAATGATTCAAAAAGCATAAACATTACTCAGTGCTCATCATGACAAGTATACTCTTAATCCCTTTCACCTATCTCTCCCATCTCCCATCACCTCCCCTCTGGCATTGAGCAGTTTGTTCTCTGTATTTAAGACTCTTTTTAGTTTGTCTCTTTCTTTGTTTATTTGTTTGGTTTTGTTTCTTAAATTCCACATGTGAGTGAAATCATGTGATGTTTATCTTTCTCTGTCTGACTTATTTCACTTAGTCTTATATCCTCTGGGTCTACCCATGTTGTTGCAAATGGAAAGATCTCATTCTTTCAGGCGCCTGGGTGGCTCAGTGGGTCAAAGCCTCTGCCTTCAGCTCAGGTCATGATCCCAGGGTCCTGGGATCGAGGCCCACATCGGGCTCTCTGCTTGGCAGGGAGCCTGCTTCCTCCTCTCTCCTCTCTCTCTGCCTGCCTCTCTGCCAACTTGTGATCTCTCTCTGTGTCAGATAAATAAATAAAATCTTAAAAAAAATAAAGAAAAANTTCCTCCTCTCTCCTCTCTCTCTGCCTGCCTCTCTGCCAACTTGTGATCTCTCTCTGTGTCAGATAAATAAATAAAATCTTAAAAAAAATAAAAAAAAAAAAAGGAAAGATCTCATTCTTTCTTATGGCTAAGTAATATTCCAATGTATATATATATATATATATACCACATCTTTTTTTTCCATTCATGAATCAGTGTCCACTGATTATGGACTTGGGTTGTTTCCATATCTTGGCTATTTGTAAATAATGTTGCAATAAACATGCATCTCTCTTTCTGAATTAGTGTTTCCTTTTTCTTTGGATAAGTAGTGGAATTTTTAGATCATGTAGTAATTATATCTTTAATTTTTATAAAAAATATTTTATGTATTTAAGAGAAAGAGAGAGACAGAGATAGTGACATTGAGAGAGAGCACAGGCAGGAGGAGAGAGAGAAGTAGGCACCCTGCTGAGTAGGGAGTCTGATGTGGGGTTTGATTCCCAGTACCTTGGGATCATGACCTGAGCTGAAGGCAGATGTTTAACCAACTGAGCCACCCAGGAGCCCCTGTATTTTTAATTTTTTGAGGACCTTCCATACTATTTTCCTCAGGGGCTGTACCAGTTTGCATTCCTACCAGCAACACATGGGGATTCCTTTATCTCCATATCTTCTCCAACACTTGATATTTCTTGTCTTTTTGATTTTAGTCATTCTGACAGGTGGGAGAGGCTATTGTAGTTTTTTTTTTTTAAGACTTTATTTATTTATTTGACAGAGAGAGAGAGTGAGAGAGCAGAAGCAGGGGGAGCAGCAGAGGGAGAGGGAGAAGCAAGGAGCTTGATGTGGGGCTCAATCCTAGGATCCCAAGATCACAAACTGAGTAGAAGGCAGATATCTAACTGACTGAACCACCCAGGTGTTCTGCTACTATAGTTTTGATTTGCATTTCCCTGATGATGAGTGATGTTGAGCACCTTTTCATGTGTCTGTTGGCCACCTGTATGTCTTCTTTGGAAATATATCTTTTCACATCCTTTGCCCATTTTTTAAGTTGGATTATTTGTTTTTTTGGTGTTCATTTGTATAATTGTTTATATATATTGGATGTTAACCCTTGATTGGATATTGGATATGTCCTTTGCAGATGTCTTCTCCCATTTAGTGTGCTGCCCTTCAGTTTTGTTGAAGATTTACTTTCCTGTGCAAAAGCTTCTTATTTTGATCTAGTCCCAATAGTCTATTTTTGGGTTTGTTTTGCGTGCCTGAGGAGACATATCTAGAAAAATGTTTCTATAGCAGATGGGTAAAAAAGTTACTGCCTATGTTTTCTTCTAGAAGTTTGATGGTTTTGGTCTCACATTTGGGTCTTAAATCTATTTTGAGTTTATTTTTGATTGCGGTGTAGAAAAGTGGTGTGCTTTCATTCTTGTGCATGAGGCTGTCCTTTTTTCCGAGCACTATTTGTTGAAGAGACTGTCTTTTCTCTCTTGTATACTCTTGTCTCCTTTGTCATAGATTAATTGACCATACTTGCATGGGTTTATTTCTGGGCTCTCTATTTTTTTACTTTGATTTATGTGTCTACTTTTTAAAATTCATGTTCTTTGTGTGCATTTTCTTTCCAGTATCATACTGTTTTGATTACTATAGCTTCATATTATATCTTGAAATCTGGGATTGTGAGATCTCCAGCTTTATTCTTTCTCAAAATTGCTTTGGCAATTTGGGCTCTTTTGTGGTTCCATGCAAATTTTAGTATTATTTGTTCTAGTTCTGTGAAAAGTGTTGTTGATATTTTAATAGGGACTGATTTAAATCTGTAGATTGCTTTGGGTAGTATGGACATTTTAGCAATATTGGTTCATCCAGTCCTTGAACATGGATATCTTTCTATTTGTTTGTGTTACCTTCAATTTCTTTCATCAGGGTTGTGTAGATTTTGGGGTACAGGTCTTTTACCTGCTCAGTTAAGTTGATTCTTGGGTATTTTGTTATTTTGGGTGCTGTTGTAAATGGGATAGTGTTCTTAATTTCTCTTTCTACTGCATCATTATTAGTGTATAGAAATGTGATGGATTTCTGTATATTAATATTGTGTCCTGTGACTACTGAATTCACTTATCAGTCCTGATAGTTTTGGTTGGAGTTAGGGTTTTTTTTATATATAGTATCATGCTATCTGCAAATAGTGGTAGTCTTACTTCTTCCTTCCCAATTTGGATGCCTTTTATTTCTTGTGTGATTGCTATGGCTAGGACTTCAAGTACTGTGTTGGATAGAAGTGGTGATAGTGGACATCCTTGTCTTGTTCCTGATTGCAGAGGAAAAGCTTTCAGTTTTTCACCATTGAGTATGATGTTAAGTATGGGTTTTTCATATATGGCCTTTATTATGTTGAGATATGTTCTCTCTAAAACTACTTTTTTAGAGTTTTATCATGAATGAATGCTGTACTTTGTCATGTGCTTTTTCAGCACTTATTGAAATGATCAAATGGTTTTTAATCCTTTCCCTTGTTAGTGTGATGTATCATCTTGGTTAATTTATGACTATTGGACCTCTCTTGCATCCCTGGAATAATTCCCACTCGATCCTGGTGAATGATGTTTTTAATTTTTGTCGGATTCAGTTTGCTAATATTTTGTTGAGGATTTTTGTATTGTTGTTCATCAGGGATCACGGCCTGTAGATTTCTTTTTGCAGTGTCTTTACCTGGTTTTGTTATCAGGGTAATGCTGGCCTTATAGAATTTATTTTAAAGCTTTCCTTCCTCTGCTACTTTCTGGAATAGTTTGAAAAGAATAGGTATTAACTCTGTTATAAATGTTTGTTAGGATTCACCTGTGAAGCCATCTGGTTCTGGACTTTTGATTATTTTGAGGTTTTTTTTTTTTAATTACTGATTCAATTTCATTGCTAGTAATTAGTCTGTTCAAATATTTTTATCTCTTCCTGATTCATTTTTGGAAGATTATATGTTTCTAGGAATTTATCCGTTTTCTCTAGGTTGTCCAATTAGTTGGAGTGTAACTTTTTATAATACTGTTTTATAATTCTTTGTATTTCTGTGGTGTTGGTTGTTATTTCTCCTCTTTCATGTTTGATTTTATTTATTGGAGTGTTCTTCTTCTTTTATTTATTTATTTATTTTTGATGAGTCTGGCTAAATGTTTATCACTTTTGTTGATCTTTTCAAAGAATTAGTTCCTAGTTTCATTGATCTGTTCTATTGTCACTTTAGTTCTATTTCATTTATTACTGTTCTTTATTATTTCCTTCCTCTTACTGGTTTTGGTCTTTTTTTTTTCTTTCTTTTTTCCCTAGCTCCTTTTGGCATAAGGTTAGCTTGTTTATTTGAGATTTTTTTTTTGTTTTTTGAGGTAGTCCTTTACTGCTATAAACTTCCCTCTTAGGCTAGCTTTTGATGCATCCCAGAGATTTGGAACTATTGTGTATTCATTTTTATTTTCTCCATGTTTTTTTTTAGGTTTCCTCTTTGATTTCTTGGTTGATCCATTCATTCTTTAGTACCATGTTATTTAGCCTCCCTGTGTTTGTGTTCTTTCCAGATTTTTCCTTGTGATTGAGTTCTAGTTTCATACTGTTCTGGTTGGAAAAGATGCATGATAGGATATCGATTTTTCTGAATTTATTGAGACTTATTTTGTGGCCAAACATGTGATCTATTCTGGAGAATGTTCCATGTGCACTTGAAAAGAATGCATATCCCACTGTTTTTGGATGGAATGTTCTGAATATACATGTTAGGTCCATCTGGTCTAATGGGTCATTCAGAGTTACTGTTTTCTTTTTTCTTTTTCTTTTTTTTTCTTTTTCTTTTTTTAAAGATTTTATTTATTTATTTGACACAGAGAGAGAGACCACAAGTAGGCAGAGAGGCAGGCAGAGAGACAGGGAGAGGAGGAAGCAGGCTCCCCGCTGAGCAGAGAGCCTGATGCAGGCCTCGATCCCAGGATGCTGAGATCATGACCTGAGCCGAAAGCAGAGGCTTTAACCCACTGAGCCACCCAGGTGCCCTCTTTTTGCTTTTTCTCATCTACTTTTCTTAATCCTTGGGATCCTTATGAATAGGTTTTGACATAGAGGATACCCATGAAGTTGTACCGAATTACATGTTGTAAAACTACTTCATGTTTCAGAGAGTGGACTTCTAAAAACCCACTTTATCAATTTTCCCCCCATAGGTGCAAGACATCACTAGGGGATTATTTTCTTAAATGTATGTTAAAAAAATTATTCCTTTAATTTTCAGTATATCTCAGAGCTTACAGCTCCTGTTATATCTAAATTAATTTTTTCTGCTGCAGTATCATCTCTTAAACTCTTAGAAAAACTAATCATGTTCATGTCATTCTTATATTAGCCTTTCATCTATTCAAAGGAAATTAGTAAGTTTCCCTTGAGCCTTTTTCTCCCCCTAGGTTAAATAAGCCCTGCTTCTTTATATTTTCCTCATGGGAAAATGTTTCCTAATCATTTTCATTGTTCTTTCTTGGACCACATCCAAATACTCAGTATCACATTTCAGTTGTTGAGACAAAAACTGGGCAATTAATGAAAGTTTGACCAGTGCTGAGTGGGAAGAGAGGCTGACCCTTGGTTATTACTTGCATGGCTAATTTTCGATCCTGCGATATCATGAAGGACCTGTTCTCAATGTGGAATAATCTAGTTCTTTATAAAGGTTTTTTTTTTTTTAAGATTATTTATTTATTTATTTGACACACAGAGAGAGAGAGATTACAAGTAGGCAGAGAGGCAGGCAGAGAGACAGGGAGAGGAGGAAGCAGGCTCCCTGCTGAGCAGAGAGCCCGATGCGGGCCTCGATCCCAGGACACTGAGATCATGACCTGAGCCGAAGGCAGAGGCTTTAACCCACTGAGCCACCCAGTTGCCCAGAATAATCTAGTTCTAAGCATCCAAAAAATTTCACTTATTTCTTCAGAGCCTTAAAAACACCACCACTGGATCAGCTCAACAATTCAGCATTAAAACAATGACTGTTTCTTACAGGAAGTCTGAGTTTTTGCTAGGGAAAGTGAGCACATTATTTTAAGTTGATTTCCTGCCTCATCCTCGAAGAAGTATTGCTTTAGCTGAATTTTTATATGTGTCTGGGTTGCTTAGGTGTGTCTTTGTTTACTTATTTTGGCCCCTGTGATCTGGAGATTATGGTCTCCTTTTTGTGCCTGTTTGTTCAGGCATCCCTCATCTGAGTAATGCATCAGGCTATGGGAAGTCTTGCAGAGCAGTTTAACTAGTCTTTCCTTCTCACTCGCTCTTTCTAGTTTTNTCCCTCATCTGAGTAATGCATCAGGCTATGGGAAGTCTTGCAGAGCAGTTTAACTAGTCTTTCCTTCTCACTCTCTCTTTCCAGTTTTCTTTCTCTCTCTCTCTCCTTCCTTCCTTCCTTCCTCTTTTCTTTCTTTTCTTATCTATTCTTTTCCTTCTTTCTTTCTTTCTTTCTTTCTTTCTTTCTTTCTTTCTTTCTTTCTTTTTCTTTCTTTCTTTCTTTCTTTCTTTCTTTCTTTCTTTCTTTCTTTCTTTCTTTCTTTCCTTCTTTCTTTCTTTCTTTTTCTTTCTTCTTTTTCTTTGTCCTCATCAATGGATCTGGGAAAACTTGGGGTTTTCATTGAATATTGGGGTCGTGGACAACCCGGAGAACAGAACACTCTATATCATTCTTTCCTCCGAAGAGAGGTCTGAAATGGCTGGGTTAATTCTGTTCCCTCTATGCTCAGCATATTCTCCACAGAGCATTAGTCACTTCAGCTCTTCAAGGGCACTGAGAACTGGACACGAATATAATTCCATTAGTCTTCACTAACTGATGCATTCTCTATACTGATGACTTTTAAACATAAAGCTACTTGTTCATCAAAATAATATGCAAACACTGGTCACCAGATTTATTGAGGGAAAAACCCCTGACTCTGTTAGCTCAAGTTCAAAACTGATAAACACCCCTATCTTGAGCAATGGCTCAGTCCTCCATCTCCTCCAAGCGTTAAATTCCTTGCAGTGAACGATGCTCTGAGTTACTGCTGTTTTAGCATCTTTGTATTTCTGGAACTCCACGTCTGACACTGCTGGTGAGATGATCTACAAACAGCTGGTAAAGAACAGCTGCTTCATAATTTGAATGACTTTTTTTTTTTTTTTGATGAGCTAAAGTTCCTCATTTCAGATAAAAGCGTTGTTATTGATCTTTGGAATAATTCTTTTAGCAGAGGCTCATTGTTGAGGAAGAAATGAGTGACAGCGAGTATGTGTTATGATAGAATTTGATTCCTTTATCCCTTTTTTTAAAAAAAAGACTACTTTTTAGAGCAGTTTTAGGTTCACAGCAAAATCGAGGTGAGGGTAGAGATTTTCCACAAACTCCCTGTTCCCACACCTTCAGAGCCTCCCCCACTGTGAAACACCCATACCAGAGTGGTCCATGTATCATAACTGATGACCTGCATTGACATACCAGTACCATTCGAAGTCCATAGTTTACAATACAGTTTGTTCTGGATGTTGCCTTTCCTATGGGCCTTGACAAATGTACAATGACCTACCCACCGTTATAGCATAAACAGAGTTGTATTAATTGCTCTAAAAATCCTCTGTGCTCCTACTCATCTCCCTCTCCCCCCAACCCCTGGTCTTTTTACCATCTCCATAGGTTTGCATTTTCCAGAAGACCATGTAGTTGGAGACATGTTGCCTTTTCATATTGGCTTCTTTTCACTTAGTAAAATGCATTAAAGTTTCATCTATATCTTTTCATGGCTCCATAGCCTGTGTTTATCCATTTACCTACCAAATGATGTCTTGGTTGCTTTCAAGCTTTGGAAATTATGAATAAAGCTGTAATCAACATCTGTGTGCAGATATGTGGATGTTTTCACATCCTTTGGGTAAACCCCAAGGAGCATGAATGCTGGACAGCTTCATCCCTTTGTAAATCTCATAATCCCCCACAGCAGAGAGCTAGCATATGTTGAAGGCCTACTAAGCATCAGAATTCTCAGGAAATTTTGTCATTTCATCCTCACTGTTACCTGGCAACATAATTTTTTAATACACGAAAGAAACGCCTGATACTTAGAAAAGTTGAATCATTTGCTTAAGGAGGCATTTAAAGAATGGAAGACTTAAGCAGAGAACTTCTAGTCTCAGTGTTTTAAAATTGTCTCTGAATTAAGTTAGATCTGGAAGGGACCTTTTTAAAAAATTTTATTTTAAAAATTTATTTAAATTGTTAATAAAAAATAAAAATAGAATAAAAAATAACAAAAATTTAAAATTTAAATAAAAAGATTTGTTTAAAAACTTATTTGAGAGAGCGACAGCTAGAGTGAGCACAAGCCAGGGCGGGGGGGAGGGGGGCAGGGTCAGAAGGAGAAGGAGAATCAATCCCTGCTGAGCAGGGAGACTGATAAGGGGCTCAATGCAGGGCTCCATCCCAGGACCCTGGGATCACCACCTGAACTGAAGGCAGATGCTTAACTGACTGAGCCCCCCAGACACCAAGACCTGGAAGAGAATTTAAAGAGGTTTTCTCTGAGCAGGCTCATCACTAACATTTATGGGACCTAGGGCAAGAAGAGAAATGAAGGCCCACACAAACCAATTGTCTAAATGTTTAAAAGCAATAGATCAAACCAACAGACTCTAAGAAAGATTGTCTGTCCTCCAACCTTGAAAAGACCACTTTTATAACAACCTAAAAGTCCCAGTTCAAATTTGGAATTTTCCACCTGCTGAGTTCAGTGCTAGAATGTGGCAGCATTGGAGAAATTGCCTTGGTGCTCCCTGAAACCCCATCCCGTGTTTTCCCTCAGTCCTGCACAGCAAGGGGCCTTGCAAATTCTATCCACAGCTGTTCCTGGGCCCTTCAGGCCTAGGATGTACATAAGGGGGTGTGTCCTGTTGGTAGGATGGACCCAGGGAAGAGGTCTCCTGGCCCTTGAGATAGGATTATGGTCACCTGGGCAGAGAATTTGGGGGTCGCAGGGGTCTAGAGCAAGTGCAGAGTATAGGGTCCAGATAGGGAGATTGCCTTGACCCCGTGGTCTCTGCAACTCACTGGAAGTGGGGAAAAGGGAGCATCTGGCCAAACAGAGAGTTGGACCCAGAGCAAGGTCCATCTTGCCCAGGTTTAAGGATGGAAGTGGATCCAGGAGCCTCAGTTCATAAATGAGAAAACAGGTGAGAAAGGTGGTAAGTTTTTCCAAGTCATATGACTAATTAGTGACTACACTGTGATATACTGATTCCCAGGAATTTTCATAAAGTTGGCTGTATGAGGCCCTTTTCATAAGGGCTGTTCTTTATGTGTGTTTCTGTAAACTCATCCCAGGAATTAAGTCACAATCTTTTTCACCACAGAGCTAAAAAACTTGCCAAAAGGCATTATTCCTACTCATACAAATGGTCCTCTTGAATGAACAGCTGACCATTTAGGTGACATTGCAGTACCGCAGGAGATTGCTAAAAGCTCATCAGAAACTTTTGAGGGCTATCAAGCACACAACAGTTCCCAAATAATTTCCAAATTACTTCCTATAGAGGTCAGTTCATTGATGTACTTGTATGAGTCAACTGGCTCACCCAGAAACCACAATTAGAAATGTGATCAGCATAAACTGGGTTAAACAACTGGCAGATGTTTTCAGTGATTTGCATATAAATGAGACACCAGCTTTAGAAACCCAGCTTATTAAGGGTTGAGATTCTTTCATACATTTTCCCTTTTGTTGGAATGTGCTGAAAGAAGCCTTCTGTTTATTAGAATGTCATGTCATAAGTGTCTTCAAGAGTATTTAGGGTTTTACTCTGCATAGTTAATCCCTGATATTATTTGCTTGCGCATTTATAAATATCTCTACAGATACTTCAACATCGGAATGCTCTAGGCTTTGATTCTTGTGAATGTCCTCCAAGATAAGTTGGACGTAGATCTTACCAAGTCAGTCATTTCCAGATGGGGACACTGAGGTGTTAGGGGGTGTCTCACACCTGCAGCTGGAGTTTGAGTTTTCAGATCCCATATATCTCCCATTATGCCAGGGGCACCTATCTACTCGTGGAGGGCCCTCCACCTCCCTTAAACCCCACAGTGTGGCTTTGATTTCTGGCCACTCTTGTGAATGGCCTCTGGATGAGCTCACCAGCCCCCATGTGACACAGACTCCTTCATGACTTCAAAATGCAAATGGATTCTGGAACCTTTTTTTTTAATAAAAAGTCAGAAGTCATTTAATCATAGAATGAAACACCTAATGTATACCTAAATAATATTTACTTCTCACTGAAGGAAGTATTTATTATGCATTTTGGCCCTCACCTGTATAACCAATGAATCGGAGGTTGATCTGTTTCTTTTTTCTTTGTTAAAGTTACGGCAAAACTTTCTCTGAACGTCTCCACGCCTGATGTGAAGCCGGCTCTTCTCAATGCTAGCTGTTACCATTGCCATAAAACTAGTGACAAGAAGCAGAGAGACAGGTAAGAAGGCTCACTCTGTTGGGAGTGTTGCTGGACCACTTTTTCATCATTTGAATTACTCATTATTGCTCCCCTTGAAACACATCACGTTGTTAATACCACGAGGGTATTATTACACTGTAAACATAGTAAAGAGAAAAAAAATGGCACAGTTGCCTGTGTTGAAGGTGTGGTATCTCTTATGTAAGAAATGTTTTCTGACATATGTTTAGGAAGAAAACTGTTAACAAATGTAATTGTTTGTATCAAGGGTCAGCAGATATTTTTCCGTCTGGTGCCAGGTGGTAAATATGTTTTGTTGTAGCACTGAAGCAGCCTAGACAGTAGGTAAGCAAATGAGCACGACTGTGTTCCAATAAAACTTTATTTATAGGAACAGGCAGCAGGCTAAATTTGCCTCACAGGCTATGATTTGCCACCCCCTGGTTTATATATTTGATCACACTTCTTTAGTCAATCTGTCAACTGTCTAAAAGGGCGTTGTTCCAGTGGCGGGGTTTTGTATCCTCTGTTCCTATTGGTTGCCATTACTGTGCCAAGTAAAAATGCTTCTGATCTTATACATTCCTTCTTGGAGTGCCCTCTTTCTCTGCCACCCTCCTCAAGCCTGCCATTCTTCTTCATTTTTCTCTTCATGGTCTCCATATCAGTTATCCAATGCCAAGATCATGCTGCATAATAAACAACCACAACAAACCACAAACTCGAGTGGGACCCAGTAGTAAGTTCTTGCTCCTAAATCCGGGGTCAGGTAGGGGCTGGCCAGGTCACTCTACTGATCTTGGCTGAACTCACCTGCCCACCTGTGCTCTGCTGGCTGAGGTCATGCGTGGTTGGCTCCAACAGACCAGCTGGGCTAGGCGAATGTACAGGGCACCGGCACAATCATGCAAACCTCCTCCAAGGCTGGGCTCAAACTGGCACACTCTTCCTTCAGCATTCTCCCATTGGATGAATCTAGATCCAAGAGATGAGTAAATGCACCCCACCTTTTTAGTGGGAATCATTGCCATTTCACATGGCAGGAAGTCTGGATACAGGGTGGGGTAAACTATTTGGACTATTTATGGGATCCTTCCATGAGTCACCAAGTCCAGTGGATTCTCCATCCTTTCCCCTCTCCAGCCATCTCCCTCTGTTCCTGTTGCTTCTGTAGGTGCAGCTCTTACTGCCTGAGGTCAGTATTCCCTGAAGCTACTGAGTACTTCTTCCATATGGTTGAACTCTGGTCTCCCAGTCCCACAACTAAAGACATCTAATGACTCCCCATCAAATGCACCTGGATTAATTTCCTAGGAATTCAATCTTTTAGCTTCATTTCCCCTTTCCATTACCCTTTGTTGGGTCACCTATAGCTGAAGCAAACCACTTGTCATTCTTCAATCATTCCCTAATTAGTATTACTTTTTCATTTCAAGACTTCTTTCAGGCTCTGTTTCTCTTCAGAATGCTTTTCTTTCCTGTCTGTTGAAATTGTATTCCTCCTTGAAGCTGTGGCTCAGAGAACTCTTCCCTTCAGAAACTGGCTCAGATTCTCCTCTGTCACTGGCTGGCACTCTCCCCTTGACAAATCACAATCCTTTCCTTCCTCATCAACATTTGGCACATTATACCTGGAGGTAGGGGCGGTTATTCAGATGGTGACTCAACACTTCAAACACATTTAAGTTTCTTTGGATGAACTGTAACTGTTAGAAGTCTCAGATCCTTGTCACCATACCAGTCGCCATGGGTCTGTTGATGGACCTAACACTCAAATGAATATAGGGAAGAGGGTGTCTTGGCCTCCAAGGCAATATTTTGAGGTTCCAACAGAAAAAGAACTCATCCCCTTCTGTTTATTTCCATTATAAAGAGCTAAAGTTAGCAAATGGATGAAGCCAGCCTTTTGTTCACCTCACGTAGAAAGAGATCAGTCTTTGGGGCACCTGGGTGACTCTGTTGGTTGAGTGTCTGACTCTTGGGCTCAGCTCAGGTCTTGATCTCAAGGTTGTGAGTTCGAGCCCCATGTTGGACCTCCTTAAAAAGAAAAAGCTCTCTCTTCTTTTTCAACCAAAACCCTTCCTTGTGTGGTGTGGTGAATGTCTTCTTTTAGGACTCCTGGCCCTTGGTGAGGAGGGCATGACTCCTCGTGGGTGCCTGTTCTGGGATGAACGATTTTTATTCCCCTGGGTTTGGGGGCAGAACAATGGTTGGAATCACCACAAACCTTCTCCTTTCCCCCTTAGTCCCATGCTGCATGAACCTCTGAATACTAGATAATGTTCTTCATGGATCCTTTTTTTCCAGCCACCTGTCTGTCCTGACTCTTCCTGTCTCCTTGGGCAAACATGGACTTCACCTTTTTGGAGTATTCTTATTTTTATGGGCCTTCAGATCAAGTGCAGTGTTGCTTCTTGAATAACTGTTTTCTGAGTAAATCCAGTGAAACCAGGGAAATAGGCCAGTGTTAACAGATTATTCTCCGTGTCCTTGACTTCTGTGCTGTCTTCTTTCGTCATTATATGCATTTTCTTCCTCTGGGGTAGATCATGCTTTTCAGCATGATTCTCCCATTTGTTCCACTTTTTTCCGCATAAGTCTAGGTGACCTGTGCTTACAGCCGATGGGTCTTGACCCATTTTTATGTCTTCTTGAGTTGGAACCATTGGGCTAATGTTTATTTTATGCTTAATTTGTCTTTTCATTGAAAATGCGAATGCTTTCCAAGACTTGCTATCTCTAATTTGAGCTTGTGGCCTATTTTACCATATTTTTTTGAGAGCTATTTTAATTGGAATCAGCTGGAATTTATGGCCGTGATTTTCTATTTACTTTTCTAATTTTCTTTTTTTTTCTTTTTCTTTTTTTTTTAGATTTTATTTATTTATTTGACACAGAGAGAGAGAGATTACAAGTAGGCAGAGAGGCAGGCAGAGAGACAGGGAGAGGAGGAAGCAGGCTCCCTGCTGAGCAGGGATCCCGATGCGGGCCTCGATCCCAGAACGCTGAGATCATGACCTGAGCCGAAAGCAGAGGCTTTAACCTACTGAGCCACCCAGGCGCCCAAGTTTTCTAATTTTCTTCTTTGCAAGAAAGATGCCACCGGAGAGGCAGTCATATTCATGCTCAGGAACATCGGAAACCACATGATGCCTTTGAACTTCTTTTGTGTGCTGAACTGGAAGAGCCTTTTATTTCTAAAGGTAAACCAGTGTTCGTCAGTCAATGAACAGATTTCAAATGGCTACAGGGAACGTGGTCTAGAATTAGCGTAAAGATGAGATTTGATTCTTGGCAAAATTTGCTTATGTTAAGTGAAAAGACCTGTAAGAATATAAGACATTTATTTATTTATTTTAAAAGTAAGCTTCACGCCCAACGTGGGCTTGAACTCACAACCCCAAGATCAGGAGTCGAACATGCCACTGACTGAGCCAGCCAGGCGCCCCTGTGAGCTCCTATTAGCAGCACGGGTGGTGGACTCACAGAGTCCCTCAGTTCAAACCCCAGAGTCACTGGTTCTCACGTGTAGCATCTTGGGAAATATATCTAAACCAGTGACTCAGTTTTCTCATCTCTAAAGTAGGAGTTGGTATGCGAATCAAGTGTAGTAAGATATATGAAGCTGTTGGCATAATTCATGGACATATTCAAATAATAGTTATGCTGTTATTCTCATTATTGTCAGTGCTCTTTATGTTTATTTTTAAAGATTTTATTTATTTATTTGACAGAGAGAGAGACACAGTGAGAGAGGGAACACAAGCAGGGGGAGAGGGAGAAGCAGGCTTCCCACTGAGCAGGGGGCCCAATGTGGAACTTGATCCCAGGACCCTGGGCTCATGACCTGAGCCAAAGGCAGACACTTAAACACTGAGCCACCCAGACGCCCTGCCAGTACTCTTTAGATCCCTGCTTCAATTTCCCCAAATTTTCACATAAGTAAAGATTATAGCAAGAATCTTGGTCATGTCACAAGATAGGCACATGGAAGGAGAGAGTAGAAATGCTATTAATAAAACTAGGTAGAATTCTGCCCACATATAATTATCAATCTACTTGGAACACGTTGTATAGCAGTTGTACTTTTTTTCACTGTGCAATTTAATTCACAAAATAATGAGCAGGGGTGTAGTAGATTACTACCTTCACAAAGCAAATAACCATTGAGTGCTAGGAAACTACTCTTGTGAATATGGCCTTTCTTCTCAAGGACAATCAAAAGCATGGCCTCTTTCAACGGAAGAATCTTTACAGTTTCCTGTGTGTGATTCACTAAGGGATGCCCAGCTTACTGTTTTTAACTGTAAGTTATAAAGCAAAAGCTCAATATTTTTCTGCCCAGCCATCATACAAATATCCCCATGAGTAGTTATTACTTTTAGCTCTCATCAATAATTCTTTGAAAATATGATTTTTAAAATGACTGTCTCATTTTCCATTTTAGGGAAGAAGAGTTATTTGTTTCTCTTGCTGCCCAATACTCTAGCTTAGGCTCTTTGCTCAGACTCAAGTCTCTCTCCCCAAATAAGACTATTATCAGTCAGTAGTTAGTAAGCAATTAGGACAAGTCACTGTTCTAGACACAATGAAGGAAAAGACAGGTTCTCGTTCCTCGTTGTATAGAGCATCCTGGAAAGAGGGAGAGCGCTATTATCCATTCTGTTTATGGTCAGAAAAAAAAAAAGGCTACTTAGAATGACTCTGAGAGAAAGAGAGAAGAGTGAGAAATAAAAAGGAGCAGAGAAGAAGCCCTTGCATGTCAGGAGTTGGGTCTTTGGGGCGATGTAAATTGGTGGACTGAGTACTCTGATAAAGATTGTACAAATCTTTGTGAGACAAACCCCGCTTCTTATTGATTGTAAATTTTTAATGGAGTCCTACTTAGAATCTATTACTGAGACACACCTCCCCTAACTTCTACACTAGAAAATTGATTGAGTGGAAAAACCATCTGATTTAGTTTTCATCTCTAGAGGCGAGTGGATTTTCCAAAAATAACCATTGGCTGCGTGGTGCCATTTTTCACTGGCAAGCAGCTGAAATAGGTTTTTCACCTACTGTCTTCTCTATGTTTGGTTAAGAGCTCAGAAAAGCACAAATGTAAGCACAACTTGGGAAGTATTGCCAGGTTTAGGGGCCTTGGGACTTCAAGCGTTGAGTTTGGAAGTCGATTAGCTTTTCGTTAAAAGATTGTAACTGTGATCACATGCTCCTTCTTTCTTTTAGATTCTCTGGGACATTTGTCTGGTGTCCCAGCAGTTACCATGCCCTGCCTCACAGCATTTAGAAAAGCCTACATTATTTTCAGATTCTCGTCCCCAAGAATTCTTAGCTCTTTGTTAGTAAGGTCATCCTGTAACTTGAAGAACTACAGTACATTTGTTGAAAGCACGCAAAACCAAAAATGCTTATTAGACTTCCTTAACTGTAGAAAATAGACACAAGGGAAGGAAAAAATGTGGTAGAGCTGCAAGGAACATGCCTGTGTGCCCAGTCTGACTCCCCCTTCTTCCAAAGTAGGTGGGCCATGCTCTGCCCCATCCTCCCTGGCAGTTGAGCTTGGTCATGTCACAAAGTCCTCTCTGGGGGAATGAGAGCAAAAATGATGTGTACGCTTCCAGCCATGGCCCACAGAACCACCTGTGACATTTGCTAGAACAGTCCTCCAACTAAGTAAAAATCTACATCCCCATCACAGCTCTCTGCTAATCGTAGGTTATGTGTCTAAAGCAGATAGGATATGCCTACCTCTTGCTCCACATGTCCTTTTAGAGCCCCTTCTATCTCCAAATATCCTCGATTTCAAAACTGAGCTCAGAAAGCCATTTCAAAATGACTCCATGATTAGAATTAAGGGTACCTTGTTTGATATTTATAGATACTTGATCATGTATCTGTGCAAGGCAGGTCAGTGTTAGGGGTTAAGAGCTCAGGCTTTGGGGTCAGACTCTTCAGGTATAATTCTGCCCATTTCTGGCTGGTGACCTTGGGAAGATTCTTTTAACTTTTTGAGTCTCAGTTTTCATAACAGTGAAATGGGAATAGTAATAGTATCTCCTATGGTTAGTGTGAGGATTAGATAAATGAATGCATATAAAAGGTGTGCGCGAGTACCTTCAAAAAATGTACCCAATAAATGTGAGCTATCACTGTTAATACTTGTAAATACAACAGGCCAACAAAGCAGGAAACCAACCTTTGAATCTTAATACTTCCCTACATGCTTATATTTAGTTTACCATATGCAATAATCAGTGACTTCTTGTCCCCTTTCTGTCTGGAGCCAAGTCTCTGTCAGTTAACGATTGCTTGACTTAACTCTTAGCTTGCTGGCTCTGATGTGAATGGACTGAAAAATGAAGGAACTACTGCTCCTGCAAACAACCAATGGGTTTCTAGACGATAAAATATAGGCCAAAGGGAGTTTGCTTAAAACTAATTGTAATGCTAGCCTCATTAGTGCCTATTAATTGCCAGGCTTCCTCTTTGTATAGTTTGGGGCTGAGAGGCGCAGTTTGTAGGAAGCCCATCTGCCTCCCTGGCTCTTGGCCCCATGTGTTCTCTGTGGGGGGTATTCTGAAAAATGACCCAGTGAACACATTTCCGGGCTACAGGAATGCAGCTGTCGTTAGCCTATCATTTTCAAGCCTTCTGGAAAAGGAAAGAGTAACTCTAAAGACCTAAAGATACACTAGA
The DNA here is from genome assembly GCA_002007465.1 of Ailurus styani. Lineage (NCBI taxonomy): Eukaryota > Metazoa > Chordata > Mammalia > Carnivora > Ailuridae > Ailurus > Ailurus styani. The sequence continues at coordinate 2,444,425 of LNAC01000177.1, forward strand.
AAGTCCCTCAGGATTTTTGTGCTGTGTGGGATATGAGGTTTGCATAACAATAGCTGAGGTAAATTGGAAAAGAAAAACATTTTACTGTAGAAGACCCACTCTTGTTAATGGACAGGATAATTGCAAGATAGAAGGCTGGAGTCTGGGGGCCCTTTATATTTTCTTTCTGCATTATCTCCTGTTATCTGATCTGAAAAGAGCTCTAAATTCTATCCTCCTGTCTGTCTCATCTGTGTCTCTGCAGGCCTGGGGCAGAAGACTAACAGAGAGTAAGAGTATGGGTTTACTAGTTATCCCATCTGTGAACCTGGTCATGTTAGCCAAGTCTTGAGGGCTTGGATTCCTCATCTCTAAAATGGGGGAGGTCCCGGTCCCTCTCACTAGGTTGCTGTGACAGCTAAATGTACCACGCATGGCAAGGGTTTACTTCAGTGCCTGACAAATGTTAAGAGTTCATTAGATGGTTGCGTCGGTTGTATGTGCTGTAGGGCGTGCTTTCAGAATAGTGCGTGCTATACACGTGGTCTTGTACATCCAGGCAATTCCTTTTACAGTAGCACCTTGAGAATGGATTCTGAATGTTCTGATCTCCTTATTTATGAGGAGCAAAACATTAATTGGGATTTTCAGGAATGGCGTTCTATGCACAACAAAAATATCTTGAAAACCCAGGATGCTACTTATCTCACAGGCTGTGTAAAAAAAACAAAAACAAAAACTCATATCCGGGGTGCCTAGGTGGCTCAGTTGGTTAAGTGTTTGACTCTTGTTTTCTACTCAGGTCATGAACTCAGGGTCATGGGATCGAGCCCCATGTTGGGCTCCACGCTCAACTTGGAGTTGGCTTGGAATTCTCTCACTGCCCTCCCCTCTGCTCTTGGTCTCTGCCTCGACTCTCCCTTTCTCTCTAAATCTTAAAAAAACCCCAAACTCTCATGGTTTGTCTCCCTCTGTGATTTCTCCCCCTTCAGTTTTCCCTCCCTTCCCCTATGGTCCTCTGTGCTATTCATTATGTTCCACATAGGAGTGAAACCATATGATAACTGTCTTTCTCTGCTTGACTTATTTCACTCAGCATAATCCCCTCCAGTTCCATCCATGTCAATGCTAATGGTGGGTATTCATCCTTTCTGATGGCTGTGGACTCCGGTAAACAATCTGAGGGTTTCAGAGGGGAGAGGGATGGGGGGATGGGGTAGATGGGTGATGGGCATTAAGGAGGGCATGTGTTGTGATGAGCACTGGGTGCTAAATGCAACTAATGAATCATTGAACACTACATCAAAAACTGATGATGTACTGTACAGTGGCTAACTGAACATAAAAGAAAGACCCCCAAAACAAACAAAAATCCAGACTCTCATATCCAAAACAGCACAAAGCAACAGCTAGAATTGATTCATAAGTTATCATGAGGCTGCTGTCACATAATGGTTTTAATAGCTACGAAAATGGTGTATACACTCTTATGACCCCCATACCTTATTCACTCAATCTTTTGTTCACTCATTTTGCAAATGTCTAATTTAATTCTTAGTTGGCATCAGACACTGGAATAGATGCTGGAAATACCACAATGAACAAGGCAGACATGTGCCTGTTTATATGGCTTTAGCATTTGAATGGGAACTGCAAGCAAGTGCTCTTAAGAAACTGAATTATTAAAAACAATTGTAAATTGTGATAAATACTATGAAAGAAACCAACAGGAATCTGAACTAGGAAGTACCAGGAATAGAGTGGGGGGACAACTGCATTATTGGAAGGAAGGAACTAGCCATCTAAAGAATGGAAGGGAAGGCCAGTCCAGAAGGGAAGAAGCACGTGTGCAAACACAGGCACTGAGGATGGAGTTGGGTTGGGCCAGATTGTGCTGGGTCCTGCAGCCACGATAAGGAGTTTAAATTTTATCCCACAGAAGGGAAGCCATTAAAGGATTTGTTTGAGCAAACAAACAAACAAACAAAAACAAACAAAATGTAACCAAACAAAAAAACCATGATATTATTTACAGTTTAAGTTTACTCTGGCCTTTGGGTAGAGAATATTCCCCATGCTGAAATTGCATCCCTGTGTCTTATTCATTTTATCACGGGAAGTCTATACTTGTTAATCCCCCTCACCTCTTTGTCCATCCCTTCCCCCCATGCCCTTCCTTTCTCATAACCATCAGTTTGTCCTCTGTATCTATGACTCTGTTTCTGTTTTGTTCTGTTGTTAGATTCTACATATAAGTGAAATCTTATGGCAATTGCCTTTCTCATTCTGACTGATTTCACTTAGCATAATACTGTCTAGGTCCATCCGTGTTGTTGTAAATGGCACAATCTCATGATTTTTCTTATGGCTGAGTTGTATTCCATTGTATATATACCACATCTTCTTTATCCATTCATTTGTTGATGGACATTTAGGTTGATTTTTTACTTTGGCTATTATATAATGCTGTCATGGATGTTGGGATGCATAAAATAGTGTTTTCATTTTCTTCACATAAATATCAAGAAGGGGAATTGCTAGATCATATGGTATTTCTATTTTTTTTTAAATTTTATTTATTTGACAGACAGAGAGAGATCACAAGCAGGCAGAGGCAGGCGGAGAGAGAGGAGGAAGCAGGCTCCCCGCTGAGCAGAGAGCCCGATGCGGGCCTCGATCCTAGGACCCTGAGATCATGACCCGAGCCGAAGGCAGAGGCTTTAACCCACTGAGCCACCCAGGCGCCCTCTATTTTTAATTTTGGGGAAAAATCCACACTGTTTTCCATAGTGTCTGCACCAATTTACATTCCCACCACGGTGCACAAGGGATCTCTTTTCTCTACATCCTCATGAATACTTATTATTTCCTGTCTTTTTGATATGGGCTATCCTGACAGGGGTGAGACGATACCTTACTGTGGTTCTGATGAACATTTCCATGATGGTTAGTGATGTTGAGCATCTTTTCATGTGTCTTTTGACCATTTGTGCGTCGTCTTTGGAAAAATGTCCATTTGAATGACTCAATTTCAAGTGAAGCCTGTCCATTGAAATATAGGCTCCAAAGAGGAAGAACCTATGTTCCAAAGAGGAAGAGTCTTGTCTGTTTTCTTGACCACTATCTCCATGATGCCTGGTACATCACAGATTCTCAAGCAATACTAATTAAATAAATGAATGAGAGGATGAGCTCAGTTGTTAACTTTCTCTGGTAACATTCAGTTGCTTACTAGGCACTGAGAATGTAGAAGGTGAGAGAACTAGTGTTTTCCTGGGAAATGATGTCAGAGCAGCCAGGGAGTTGAGGGTATTAGCAAGGAAATGATTATAATGCCATAGAATCATAGGATGCCATAGAATCCATAGGAACCATAGAATCAAAGATGGATAAGAGCAGAGGGAAAGCTAATGGATAATGAGCTAATGGATTATCAAGAAGTGTTTTTGAGGTCATTAAGAGGTCAGAAAGTTTGGCACTAAGGATTGCTGAGAAGCTTTTGTGGAAGGGTAAGTTCATGCTAAGGCTTAAAACTGGGGTTTGTGAAGAAGGTCAGATGCCAGTGATGGCCTAGTTCAGGTGTAACCATGTCAGGAGCCCAGGTGAAGCCCAAGTATTTATAACCTGAAAGATGCCAGCATATCTTTATCACCATCAGGTTGATAAGTCCCACCTCATAGGGACACTAGAAACTCTCAGGGGACCAGCAAGGGGAGGAAATCTTCAACTGCTAAAGAGGACTTGGACTTGATGAAGGTGATTTTTCCTCATCGTCAAATTAAGTGGAGCTTGCAATAGAGATTAAGGGGACATAATGAAAAATTAACTCATGCTTCCTCCACATTTGCATATTGGATTGAAAAATTCATACCAGTTATGTAAAAGATACTGTGTGTTTTAGTTATGATATTGGTACAGCTGTTAGCAAAGACCCAAATAACAGTAGCTTAAAGAAGGTGTAGGGGGACCTGGTTGGCTCAGTTGGTAGAACACGTGATGCTTGATCTTGGGGTTGTAGGTTCAAGCCCCACATGGGGTATAGCGGTTACTTTAAAATCTTTAAAAATAAAAAGAAGATACACTTTTCTCTCAAATAAGAGGCTGAACAAAAACCAATGTAAGACCAATATGGTGGCTTCATAATACTGGGGATCCTGTTTTGTTGCTCTGCCATCCTCAGAGCACTCTTTCCATGGTGTAGTCTAAGACGGATGCTTTGGTTCTTGTTGTCACAGCATATTTGCCCAACAGGAAGGCTAGTAATGTGGAGAGCACAACCTGTGAGTTGCAAGTATCCCTTTCTTGCTCATCCCATGGACCAGAATGTAGCTACATGGCATGACAGCTGCAAGGGAGCCTGAAGAATGTCCCCTTGAGCTGGTGTGCCATATGTGAAGCTACAGTTCTGGGGGAGATGTTACCTAAAGGAAAAAAAGAGAGACAGAACCTATTTTGGAAGACATTTGGCTCTATCTGGCACTCAATGCTCTTGGTGCCTTGGGGGACTGGATGAGGTATTGAAAAAGAAGCAGCCTGGAGAGCGTGAGGTGTTCCCGCATTGAACAGCAACTCCTTTGGGAATGAGAGCGCAATTTCTACTACAAATCCATGGGTAGGCCCTCCATCCCCAGGGCCATTTAACTTCTGACTTCCCGAACGAGCTCATGTCTGGTCCTATCTTAATGGCTTCTTCACTTTAGCACTAAGTGCTGGAAGCGCAACGGAAGCTGCTCTTGAGTTTCTGTGCTGAAGTCAATTTTTGTTTAGCTTCTGCGTAATGGATCTGATTTATTCATGTTATTATTGTTAATAATACAATCAAAAAGCAATAATTAATAATTATATAATATCTATAACTATATGTATATATTTGGTGGCCTGTTTACATCTATGATCTAGTTTGTTCTTCACAGACTCAGGTACTAGGTGTTGAAACTCTCCCTTCTCAGATTTTCAGATCCATGAGCACATTCCAGTTTCCTTGTTTCTCCACTGAATGACTTTTGGGGCTACACACTCTGTTCATTTCACCCCAAATTCTTTTTTTCTTCTTTTCATTTTTTTGGGCCTAATTCTAGGCTATTTCCTATGAGTCCTTTGTGGAGTCTTCTGAACATACTGAGTTTGTTTTCTCTCCTTGGTTTCTCTGCCATTTTCCTTTCTCAACCTTCATACCGTGGTTTCTTTGAATTCATGGCCATTTCTCTAAAGCTGGTCCCATAGGAGTCCTTAGCTCTTCAGAGAATAGCTTCTCTTTTTGTCCTATCCCACAATGTTGACTTCAGGTTCCCCGCGCCCCCCCCCCCCCAGTTTTTCTTGGCTTTTTCTCCTACTGGTCTCAATCTAGTCTTTATTTTTACCCATGTCTCCTTTCTGAAGCACTCTTCACTTCCATCCTTTCTTTTACTGTACTAGGAAGTGTTCCCATATCCTTTGGGATCCATAACCAGGTGGAGTTATTTGACTACAGCTTGTTCATTTTTTCTTGCTTCTTTGAAGTGGCCCAGGGGATACATGTTCTTATCTGTAATCTGGGCCCAATATGGGGCTCTGCCTGTGCACAGTTTCTCAACTTTCCTGCTAGAAGCCATTTATTTTTCGATTTGATGTGCCCCGTGACTTTTGTTCCCAACAGTTTCACAGTGCCTTGTGCATCTAGAGCTGCTTTTCAGACTTGCTGAGGCTAAGATGATACCTCCTCCTTCCACAGGGCTCCTTCCATGGCTGTTTCACTTCCAGCCTACGGGGCGACTCACTTGCCCACTCCTTCTGCCTTTCTGGTGACAGGGTAGCACTCTCCTTCTGGGCTACCATTTCCTGGTCGTCAGGGAACTGGGGCTGTCTTCCTTCTCTGGGATAGACTATACTTTGAGTTTTGATTTCAATGAGTCAAAAATTCCAAGGAAATGGAACCTGGACTGTGTAATGTAGAAGCATTAGCTGCCTTGCTCCTGCCCATTGCCTGAACTCTTTTGAGCCCCAGCACTGATGTTGTGAGCTGCCATGGAGAAGGATTCTGCTGTGCTGAGGGGGTAAATCCTCTGCAGATCTAACTGGGCTGTTCTTATGCATTTGGGGTACAGTGGGGTTCTGACTTATTAAATTATCTTCTTCATGGCAGAAATGTGGATCTGTACATACCTTCAATCACTATGCTCTTATGTGGTTTTGGATACTGTGGGCCAGCTTTCTTTTTATTCTTTTATAGAAATATAACAAGTATGCATGAATTCATAGACAAAGAAAAACTTCCAATGAGGAATATTTAGGCAGTACTGTTTTTCTCCCCTTGCTGAATATATGTGAACTATTTTCTGAAAAAAGTTGCTGTGATTTTAAGGACGACTTAGAGAAGAGGAGTGAATGATGAGTCTGCTAACCTTCTCTGTTTCCTATTGGAAGAAAAGGTGTTGGAATGGGTGGGTGTTCAGGTTCCAGTAGGGAAATTTCTGGAAAGTCTCCCTTAATAGTCATCATCCCATTTGTTCACACATCTGTTTGGCCGGTTATTTACCTGTACAATCATTATCTATTTACAACCCTGCTTTCCTCACTGGAGTGTGATTTGCACAAAGCAGGGATATTGTCCTATTCTTGGTAGTTGTTGGAATCAAACAAGTGTTTATTTAATGAATGAACAGATGGATAAGTCAATGAGGACATGAGTCAGAGGATGTAATAAGCTTTGTGGTCTTGGGCTGTGTGTTAACTTCCTCGGGTCTCATTTTTTGCACCTGTGGATTGCGGGTATGCACAAAGCAGAGGGAATAAAGAGGGTTGGAAGTGGTACTGGGTACCTCTGAGAAGGGACATTTTTCCTGGTGAGGAGTGAGAGAGTATGTGATCCAAAGGCAGGGGAGATCTGTCCTTCATGCTGAATGATCAGGAAAGACAAGTCACAGAAGATCCAGCACCCCTCACTGTGAGGTTAGAACAGAATAGAAATATGGACATGTTGGGTCCAGATGGAGGTCCTGACATAACCAGCTCATTTCTTATAATCCGAGACTGACAGGGGAGAGCACCTAAATATTTTCCACATACCTTCTGAGAGGGTCAGAGGAGTAGCTGAAGGAGGCCCCGGGACCTGGGGAAGCCTCTCATTGGGAGGGGGGATGCATCTGAGGGAGACTGCAACTGAACAGGGACCATACCAGGTATACAAGGCTCTGTAGACATCGCTGGGGGTATGGTGCCAATCACTAACTGGAGGGAACCAGGGCACTGAGGTAGATATCAGTGTAGACAGATGAGATCATGATCCTAGGCCATTTCCCTCACTCTGATGCTAAGTATTAACACTCTGTGCCCCTTCTTTGTCCTTGGGACTTAACCGAAGCTTAGAGATAAGGGTTGAGACAAGAAAACCTTGACTTGATTGCCTTTACCCAGAAGTGTCTGAAGTTTCTACCAAAAGAAGAAATGGAAAGTTTGAGAGAGAAAGTAAGGTCATATATGGAAGACACAGTTGAATGCTGGCATCCTTGAGTTTTGTGGGTTGAGATTCTGTACCTCCTACGTTATGTGAAATGTTAATGCAGCCAGGAGCACTGAACACTGACTGGTGACAGAGAGTCCAGGTGGCGACTTTAGAAATGCAGGGGCGCGAGCAGGGATTATCCTGGCAGCGGTTCTCCAAGCATAGATTTTGGGTTTCATTTCAGGATCCTGCTGATGTCCCTTCAGCCAACCAGTAATCAGGATTTTATGTTTCTTTCTTGTTCTCATTTATAATGTCCATAATTTACATATATTTGCATTTTAATTTTTCTAACGGAAAGAATTGAATAAATATGCCATCTCTGCCTACCGCTGGAGCAAAACGCATCAGACTCCAGTGGTATGAATAGAGGTCACTGTTGACATACTCCTGACTTTAGTCCCCACTGATTTCTTAAGCTATGGGTGTAATTTCCTTTCTGGCATGCAAATCAAGTAATTTTATTCTATTTTCATTTTTCCTTCTGTTGCTGAATGATTCTAGATGAGCAGCCTAGGCCAGGTCTTTAGTTTTATAGATGGAGAAATGGGGCCAGAGAAGTGACTTACCCTAGATGACTAGTAATGGTTAGTGAGGGACAGAGGTAGTTGGAGACTGCAGGTCCCATGATTACTGTGCTTTTCCTCTTATGTCCTTATCTTACCTGTCCCTTTAATTTTGGAGAGTACTTCCTATCTTATGGAAGCTAGCTTTCATAGCACATCTCTGATAAAAGCAGTGAAAACTTGTTTTCTCATTGTTGTCGTAGTTAAAACATGTAATTGTTAAAAAATTTTGATGATTTGAAAGTACAAGTGCAGCTGATGGTGGTTGGGGTATGTTGAGGGTGAGGAAAGGAAGGAATGGCTAAGGAGGTATCTTCATCTTCAGAATGAGAATCAAGGGCTACTGTCTAAAGTTAATGGAATAGAAAATAAGGCTTAAATGAAATATGCAAGATAACGAAGTATTAATAACTACCAAGAGAATCTATCAATCATTTATCTAATATTTGTCTCTATATGTCTATGTCCATATCTATACCTAAGTCTCCTTGCAAGCTGTTAGGGGAAGTTGGAGAATATTTTCTAAGTTGAGAGAGTAGTTTATAGTTTAGTGAAGATAAATCAAGGAAGGAGAGGTACAGCACATTGCCTAGAGTTACAGAAGTAACAACCATGGGCAGTAGAACTAAAACCAGGAATAGTTAAGAGGTTGCCCTGGGTCACAAAAGGAGGTGGGGAAAGTTGCTCTTGGGTTTGTTTTTCGGAACAAATCTTCCATATTATTTTGTAGGTTTCCCAACACATGTATTGTGCTGAAAAAAAGTCTGTATATTTTATATTTTGATTGGGATTAGCCAGTACAGATTTCCTCTGCTCCCAGAAAATAGAGCATTCCTATGAAAACTTTTATAAACCAAGATGCTGTAAAATGAAGGAGCAGATCACATTAGTTTATTTACTTATTTTTATTTATTTTTCATTGTGTTAATCACTATACAGTACTTGATTAGTTTTTGATGTAGTGTTCCATGATTCATTATTTGCATATAGATCCCATTAGTTTAAATGGAAATACTTTTGAGCATTCCCAAGTTCCAAAAATAACACCTCTTAGGCATTTCTGATACCTTCGTTTGTCCTGCTAATGGATGCAGAAAATAAATCAAGACAAAGCACAGTTTAAAGCTTTGGTTGTTTGACACAGATCATAACTCCCAGGGCAGATGCTTCAGGGGGACCAGTCTTGTTGCTCTGGGTGGGCACTGCTTCTCTAAGGCTTGCTACAAAACAAAAGCTGAAAGCTATTTTCACTTTTCTCCTTTTTTTTCCATCAAAGTGAAAATCCTCCTCACATTTCTCTGGATTAGAGAAAACAAGTACTAAAGCAGATCTTTTGTAAAAACGAAGTGACATAATGTGAACTTTTGAAAAGTGGGGAAAACCTCTATACCCTTCAAAAAGGCTGGACCATTTACATTTTGCCAGTGAAGGATAGGAATACTCTTTCCCCTATGTATTTCCCAAAGGTGCACATTGTTTTCTTGATATTCATTGATTTTTGGTATTCCATACTTAAACTCTTTGTAAGAAGAAAGGGGAGATGTGTCTACTTCTCAACAAATCACTGGCAGGTGGAAAATCTCTCAGTGATTGACAGACACAAATTTACTGTTAACCCACAGGTTGGGGCTGAGGTCACCTCTCCTCTATGCCCTAAAGTAGAGAGATGGGTAACTGAACAAAAGCAGGGTTCTCTTATGAAGGGAGAGAGGAAGAATGGATATTGGGAAGTCTATCAACAGTCTACCATATTTAATAACACTTGTAGTTTTAGAATCTAAATCAGCTAGCAGTGTCACCTTTCTCTGGTTAGTTTTTCCTGGCATATCTTTTTCCTTTCTTCACTCTCAGCAAGGCTTTATCTCTTTATTTTAGTTGTCTCCCTTGTAGGCAGGATATGGCTGTATTTTGGTTTTGTTTCATTGTTTCCCCTTAATCTGAAAGTCTTTTAGTTAGTATGATTGCTACCTTTACACTTATTAGGGTTATCAATCTAATTGGATTTATTTCTGCCATATGATTTTTCTGCTTTCTGTTTATTGTGGCTTTTTGTTTTTACTTTTTTTTAAAATTTATTTATTTGACACAGAGAGAGAGAGAGATCACAAGTAAGCTGAGAGGCAGGCAGAGAGAGAGGAGGAAGCAGGCTCCCTGCCAAGCAGAGAGCCTGATGCGGGCCTCGATCCCAGGACCCTGAGATCATGACCTGAGCTGAAGGCAGAGGCTTTAACCCACTGAGCCACCCAGGCGCCCTTGTTTTTACTTTTTATTAAAAAAAACCTTACACATAAAAATAGTGTGATAAATCCTTATATTCTTCTCACATAGATGTGACAATGACTGATGTTTGCCACATATACTTTGACCCTTCCCTCTCCTTTTTTGGTGGAAGGATTTTATTTTTATTTTTATTTATTTATTTAAAGGGTAGGAGTTACACAGGTGTTTCCTCTTTTTTTCTTTTTTCTTTCTTTCTTTTTCTCTTTCTTTCTTTCTTCCTTGGTGTATTTGTTTAAGCCATTTTTTAAGAGTAATCTCTACCCACAATGTGGGGCTCAAACTCACGACCCTGAGATCAGAGTGAGATGCTCTACCAACTGAGTCAGTCAGGCACCCCTGGCTGAAGGATTTTAAAGCAAATCACAGATATCATGACATTTCACCTTAAGTGTGAATGATTGAGTTTTATTTTTCCCTCCACTTGCTTGAAATGACATTCATATTCTAATTATTTTAAACACAGATACTCAGGATAGGCACTGTTCTTTCAAACAAGACACAGACTTTATTTATTTTTTAAAAAGATTTTATTTATTTATTTGACAGAGAGAGAGAGATTACAAGTAGGCAGAGAGGCAGGCAGAGAGACAGAGAGAGGAGGAAGCAGGCTCCCTGCTGAGCAGGGAGCCCGATGCGGGCCTCGATCCCAGGACCCTGGGATCATGACCTGAGCCGAAAGCAGAGGCTTTAACCCACTGAGCCACCCAGGCGCCCAAGACACAGACTTCAGAAGTGACTTACCCTCTTGCTCTTACTATTGTCTAGTAGTTGAGTTCCATCCTGGTGTATTAACTAGGCTAGGCTCAGCTGTACTATGATAAATAAATCCTGAAATCTCAGTCCCTTAACATGAAGTTGTTTTCTTGCTTACATCTCAGGCTCATATCAATTGAGAAACTTGTCTCCAAGCAGGAGATCAGGGAACCTGCCTGCTACCACCTTCTAGCTATGGCATCCAAATACGTCACTTCTGAAATTTCTAGTGAAGGGGAGAAAGAGCTACAGGATTTGGGGAGATGATTTTAAGGGCCAGGACCTTAGAACCCACTCACTTTCCATTTTGTTGGCTGAACCCAGCCACACAGACTCCAGGCTATCTGAGATGATGGCTGGGAAATGCAGTCTTATTATATTTTTAGAAAAAGGTCTATCTAGCATATCAACTCTTACTTAAAATTAACTTTTTTTTAACTGCTTGAGAAAAAGATTAAAATTGTTTTACTTTTGGCTGGATCCCCCATTCTATATCTAGTATTAGTGAGGAAGCTTTTGGCTGCTAGAATAGGAAAATCCTGACTCATGACATTAATCAATAAGGAAATTTATTATCTCCTGTGTTTGCTTCAGGTGTGGCACAAAGCATTCGCTCAGTAATGTTGTCAAAGACCCAGGCTTTTCTGTCTCTCCATTTCATTGGTATTAGTATTGTCTTAATTCCACAACTAATTATGACGTTCCATCAGGGTGGCCTGCAGTGTAACTGGGGCTATCTCCTTGCCTTTCCATGTCTTACCTGCTACCCCTGGACCAGTGACTGTGGCCAGGGACATACTGTTTCTCTCTTGGACTTAGACTATTGAGGAGCTGAGTTTGGTGTACATCAAGGTACATGATGTTTGGTCTCAGGTTGGGAGAAAAGTCCCTCAATTGTCTCTTTAGATACATGGTAGGAGGGAGTGTCCAGTTGTTTAAAATTAAAGTTCTGTTATTAAGGAAAAAGAAGACAACGAATGTCGGATTGGCACCAGCAGTGTCCACTAACACTTCATTGTAGCAATGAAAGAGGAAACTGGGATCTACCTGTGACTTAAATGGAGGGGCCTAATATTACCTTGCTACCAAGGCCATTTCCTGCAAGTAATAGTACATCACTCTGGTATTTCCCATGGCAACATGCATTCAGGTGAGTCATCACTACTGGTACTTGTTGGTTGCAGAGGAAGAACATAGTGACCTTTATGCTATTAGTTTTTTTAGCAAATATCTTAAATCTCTCATCTTAATTTGGGGACCTAGAATCGATTACAGAACAGGTAATGATACTGCATAAAGGGGAGCATCTAAGCCAGTGTTTGTTTGCTGTTGGGAATGAAAGGCAGCTTTGGAACTTCTAGAATAATGAGGGAGCCGTTGCAAGACATCTGGTTGGATAGGCCTGGAGGTTATGGTGAAAATTTTAGGAAGTCACTTGAGATGGTATAAAAATTGAGTAAACATTTTATATATTAATTGTGCGAGTAGAAAAATACATCAGAAAAAGAAGTGCAGTGTTTACTGGATACCTGAATGGCAATGTACTTATAGTTGTGGGCATCCCTTCCCCCAAATTAGAGAAAGTGTTAGACTCATAATGAGTATGAAGCAGCTGTTCCATCAAGCTGTTTTCCAAATGGGCTTTCACCATTATTGTTGTTGTTAGAGAGGGAAGTGATTTGAGTGTGAATGTGAAAATGAATTAATGTTGCCTGTCAGGAAACAAAACCAGTGCCAGGAGATCAGCTTATGCACAGCTGAAAGATTGAAAAAGAAAACTCTGGGAAACCAGAGAGCTAAAAACACAATGATCCCAAATTCACTCTCGTCTTAGAGCGTGGAAGTCAATTTTCCACTCCAGAGATGGAAACAGCAGCAGATAAGGCACTTCAGTCACCAAATCCAGGCAAACTTAGAGACTAATGGTAACACTAGCACTAAGATCGTCTCATTCCCAGCCTCAATACCAGTTGAAAACATTGTTTCCTTGACCATATGAGTCAACCTGGGATAGGGTTGCCAGATTTAGCAAGTAAAAATACAGGATGTCTAGCTAAATTTGAATTTCAGATAAACAAAGAATTTTTGGGGGAGTAAGTATGCCCTAAATGTTGCATTGGTCTTTGTTAGACAAAAAATTATTCATGGCTTATCTGAAGTTCCAATTTAAGTAGGTGCTCTGTGGCAACCTTAATCTGGGATAATTAAAAATACCCATCCCATCATATATCCCATCCCATATTGTCTTCTGACTATGTGACAGGAACACTCCTCCGTTGACAGGCAGGTCTGGGTGGGCTTTGGAACTGCCTTGACCAAAAGAATATGACAGAGTGGTACTCCGTGACCTCGGAGGCTGGATTATTAAAGGTAGGACAACTTCCACTAGGCTCTCTTTCCCTCAGTATATGCACTGTGGGAGTCCTGAGCTGACCTGTAAGAAGTTTGACTACCCTGAAGCCACCAGGCTGGAGAACCACGTGGCAAGGTCACGCAAAGACAGTGAGGATCCCTGAGGTGCCCAAGTGTTCCAGCCTCTAGCTAGTCATGTCTTCTCTGTTTAGATAGTCTCAGCTTTGAGATGACCCTAGTTTTAACCACTGTTTGACTCCAACCTCGTGAAAGACCAAGCTGAATTTGCCTAGCCAAGTCACTCCCACCCACATTTCTGACCCATAGAAATGTGAGAGCTAATAAATGATTTTTGTTTTAATCCAGTTAATCCAGTTAATAAATCCAGTTTAATCCAGTTAATAAATGACTTTTGTTTTGGATTGATGAGTTATACAGCCACAGATAGCTAATAGATACTGGTTTGGGGGAAGATGAATAACACCAATTTTTAGGTTAACATCTTGTCTAATAGTCTTTAAAAAAATAAGTAGCTTGTTTGCTTGTTTGTTTGTTTTAGAGATAGGGACACTGGGCGCCTAGGTGGCTCAGTTGGTTAAGCAACTTCCTTCAGCTCAGGTCATGATCCTGGAGTCTGGGGATCGAGTTCCGGATCGGGCTTCCAGCTCCCCGGGGAGTCTGATCCCCCCCGACCTTCTCCCCTCTCATGCTCTTTCTCTCTCTCTCTCTGTCAAATAAATAAATAAAATCTTTAAAAAATAAAAGAGATAGGGACACAGTAATATGCCCAAATCTTTGTCAGGTTTTGAAGGTTTTACTCTTGTGTCTTCAGCTACTTAAAAAAAAAAAAAAAAGTCGAAACAGGTGGAGGTAGTACTACAGGAAAATTGAATTGTCCATAAGAAAAGCAAACAAGCAAAGCTCTGCCCCAATATTGTATAATGGAATGAGCCCTGATAAAGTAGACCTAAGTTATCTTGGCTTTGACAGTAAATAGCGATTGGATTTTGAATCACTTACTCTCTAAAACTCACTTCTTCTATCTGTAAAATGAGGTGTTATCCCAGGTAAAGGATGGCAAGTCTGCAGGATGCAAGCTGCCATTTTCCCCCAGCAGGCATCACTAATGAATTGTAGCTCTCCTTCCGCAGGAAATGACCGTAGAGTCCTTCTGAAAGCAGAACTCCCAGCAGTCAGGAGCAATCAATCATAGCTGGCCATAATGACAAAATCATTTTTTTGTCTTCACAGACCTTGAACATGTCTACTGTTACTTTCAGTGTTAAAATTTAATATCTCTATAATCTAAGTGATTAACCCAAGTTCTTAAGGAGTTGCTAAAGTGCTTGTGGAAGTCATGTTGGAAATATTTGCGGAATCATGGAGCAACATTAATTGACTGTGCACTGGGTACAACATAGCTGTGCATGGACTGTGATAGATACAGTGATGGAAAAGACAGTGTCTCAGGGAGAAAAGGATGCATACAAGTAACTCCAAATGAGGCAGTTTTACCACCCTGATTCAAATTCGACCAGTTTTGCTCAGATTGTCAGCTGAGACCACATAACTGTGGTCTTAAGGACAATATATGAAAAGACATAGTGGTGTGTCTCGGGGTACTTTGTTCACATTTGATTAAGTTTATCTGAGGGATTCAGCTGCAGAGAGGTTCTACATACAACTCTAGTTCTGAAAGAAGTGAACATTCAATTTCTCCCAGGTCCCTATGCCTGGGCTTATTCCAGCAATCTGTATTCCTTTGTAGTACTGTGGACAGCTCCCGTCTTGCCCCATTTCCTGACATGGTTCTCTGCTGTTATTTTAGACCTTCTTTCACTTCTATTACCATCAGCTGATTTCTCCACCCTAGGCTTGGAAACACCCCTTAAAGGCCTGGACCAAGTTTTCAAAGAGTCTTTTCTTTTTCTAAATTAGGTGAGGTTTCACTTTTTGTTTTTATATCACAAGCTTGCAACCATTACACATAATTTTTAGTTTTCATATTCAGGTGCAAAATCTCAATATAATTTTTTGAACCCTTGAAATATATAGCGTAAGACTCCCACCTGAATATCCTACACATTGCTGTGTATTAAATACTGATATGATGTCAGAGGTTTAGGGAATGTGTATAGTGGGAAAAGGGAGAATTCCAAGCAGATTGTTAAAATGGTCATTTAAATACTGACATGAGCACCATAGGAAATAAACACAAAGCCACCGGAGTAGATCAATAACAGCAAAAACTTAAAAACTAAAGACATACAAAATTGGCAGGTTTATCTAAAAAATAGAGGGGAGACACATATAACATGAATAAGAATGAAAGAGAACATAATTGTACATATAACACATTAAAAAATATGTCTTCACATTGCCACATCTGAACCAAATAATAAAGTAACTGATCTTGCAAAGCAGAAGAGAGAGGATCATTTCTAGCCAGAATAATTGGAGAAGGAATTCTAGATGACCGAACATTCATTCTTCACTTTGAGGGACAGCGAGAAATCAGAAGACAGAGTAGGATGGGGTAAGGGTGGGGAGGGATATTCCAGATTGAGGAAAATGCAGGAGCAAGGCATGAATCCAGAGAGTTAGGAGAGTGAAATATGTTTTTGGCTGCAGTGTAGTTGTTACAGTAGAAGAGAGATAGAGGAAAGACTATATGGTAGAGGCCCTTGGTATCTGTGGATTACCCGATTAAATAATTGAAGGCTACTCCTGTTTTACTTGCTTTCTTAGAGTAGGTGATATATTTGTGAGTGGTTCTCTGGCACTTCAATTTTTGAGAATTAAGGTTGAGAAAGTATGGCTCCCTTGTCTATGTCTCTAGCCTATTCTGTGGGAGAGAAATGTGGCAAAAGCAGATATCCAAGTGATGAAGATTCACTGTGCATTTAAATGCCCATTTTAACAATCTGCTTGGAATTCTCCCTTTTCCCACTATACACATTCCCTAAACCTCTGACATTTGATCCTTCTAGCGTACGTTTAAAAGCAGATATGTACATTGGGCTTCCTAGGTGCCCCCAGAGAAGTTTCAGAGATTTCTTCCATAGAAGACTTTGTCTAGTGGTCATTCTCTATTTATTCATCCAGTCAGGAAGTGTTTGTAAAGTATCTATTAGGTATGAGGTACTGTACTTGATATTGGATACAGATCGATGTACAACCGAGGCTGTCCTTTGCCTTTCTGAGCCCCTGAGAACAACACGTTAGGCATAATCCATCAGGAGAGATTGACATCCAGCAGCACATGTTATGACAAATGCCCAAGCAGGAAACTAACTGGCTGTAAGAATACAGGAAGATGAAAGTGGGAGATTGGATCATGTTGACATAGTCTAGTCAACACCCACCTCAGCCTTTAAAAATAATAGAGAAACCTGTTACGTCAATGTATCGTATAGACAACACTAGTTGGTGTAAGAAATCCCAAACTCTAAGTGATTTCACGTCACAGAATTTTATTTCTTTTTCATGTAAAATTCAAAATGCGTGTTTGTGATGAACTAGTGGCTCTCCTCCAGGAGGTGATTTAGCAACCCGATTCCTTCTGTCTTGTGGCTTCACCATGTGGCGTCCAAGGTCACTGTGTTCAGCTCAAGCCTTAAGAGAAAAGAATCTGGTGGATCAAGGTGGCAGATTGTTATGGTTGTGATTTGGATGTGAACCCTTCTCTCACTTTTTGGCCATGCCTATGTGGAGGAGAGGCTGGGAAACATCTTCTCTCTGCGCGTGGAGAGGCCGGGAAACATCTTCTCTCTGCGCGTGGAGAGGCCGGGAAACATCTTCTCTCTGCGCGTGGAGAGGCCGGGAAACATCTTCTCTCTGCGCGTGGAGAGGCCGGGAAACATCTTCTCTCTGCGCGTGGAGAGGCCGGGAAACATCTTCTCTCTGCGCGTGGAGAGGCCGGGAAACATCTTCTCTCTGCGCGTGGAGAGGCCGGGAAACATCTTCTCTCTGCGCGTGGAGAGGCCGGGAAACATCTTCTCTCTGCGCGTGGAGAGGCCGGGAAACATCTTCTCTCTGCGCGTGGAGAGGCCGGGAAACATCTTCTCTCTGCGCGTGGAGAGGCCGGGAAACATCTTCTCTCTGCGCGTGGAGAGGCCGGGAAACATCTTCTCTCTGCGCGTGGAGAGGCCGGGAAACATCTTCTCTCTGCGCGTGGAGAGGCCGGGAAACATCTTCTCTCTGCGCGTGGAGAGGCCGGGAAACATCTTCTCTCTGCGCGTGGAGAGGCCGGGAAACATCTTCTCTCTGTGCGTGGAGAGGCCGGGAAACATCTTCTCTCTGCGCGTGGAGAGGCCGGGAAACATCTTCTCTCTGCGCGTGGAGAGCCTGGGAAACATCTTCTCTCTGCGCGTGGAGAGCCTGGGAAACATCTTCTCTCTGTGCATGGAGAGGCTGGGAAACATCTTCTCTCTGTGCGTGGGGAGAGCACAGGAAGCAGTTTTACAGAACAGCCCATGGGTGTAGATATATGTGTGTGTGTGTGTGTGTGAAACATTACTAAACAGACCATGTATTAGGTCGTAGAGAAACCTGAACCAACATGAAAAGAGAAAATCATGCAAGCCACCGTCTCTGTACAACACAATCCAAGAAGTTATTCTGAACAAAAGTGAGTTTGCACTCCTGAAAATGTTTAATGAAACACCCTTGTAAATAATTACTGGCTTGGTGCTATTATAAAAACAAAAGTGATAAAAAGTATTACAAATGAACCACACTAACAGTAGTACATAAAAAATGTCTCTGCTTTGGGTTATGGCTCAAGCGGTAGGTAGAGGAGGACATGCGGCTCTAGGTGCATATATCAGCAGATGAAAAAAAGAAGAAATTGATCAAACTGAGTGTTCAATATAAGAATGTAGACATAGAACAACATAGAAACAATTAGATGGAAGGACTAAAAAAGATAAAGACATGAGCACATAGGAAATAAACACAAAGCCACTGGAGTAGATCAATAACAGCAAAAACTTAAAAACTAAAGACATACAAAATTGGCAGGTTTATCTAACAAATAGAGGGGAGACACATATAACATGAATAAGAATGAAAGAGAACATAATTGTACATATAACACATTAAAAAATAAATATAAATATAAAAATATTCTAAAAATATTATGAAAAATTTGAACAGTAAGTGAATCAGAATACTTTTTGGAAAGTATAAAATGCTAAAATTGGATAAAGAAATTCAAAACCTGAATAAGTCCAAAACCATCAAAAAATACTAATATTTGCAGTATCTTTTTTTTTTTTAAAGATTTTATTTATTTATTTGACACACAGAGAGAGATTACAAGTAGGCAGAGAGTTAGGCAGAGAGAGAGGAGGAAGCAGGCTCCCTGCCGAGCAGAGAGCCCGATGCGGGCCTCGATCCCAGGACCCTGAGATCATGACCTGAGCTGAAGGCAGAGGCTTTAACCCACTGAGCCACCCAGGCGCCCTTGCAGTATCTTCTTGAGGCTCAAGCAGTTTTATGAGTAAAGTTTTCCAAAACTTCAAGGGGAAGAGAGACCTTATGTTCTAGAACAGAACAAAACAAAACAAAACAAAACATGGCATGATACTCAACTTATTTCAAGAACCTAATACTTCCCTGATCCACAAACTGGACAAAAATATCAGACCTGTAAAAATAAGTGTAGGCAATCTCATTTATGGACATGGGTGCAAAAATCTGAAATGAAATATTTAAAAATGTAATTTAGCAGTGAATTCAAAGACCAATAGATCACCGTCAAGTTAGAGGTAATTACAGTGATGGAAGAAAGGCCAACTTTTAAAAATCCATTAATGTAATGACTGCATTAAAGAACTTAGAAGAAAATATCAGTTGATTATCTCATTTTATCATCTTACTAAATTGGAAAAATTGTTGGTAAAAATAAGCACTCATTTTAAAGAAAAATCCTAACTAGGATTAAATGAAATTTCTTAAAGTTGATGCAGGCATCAACATCAAACATTATTCAGGGCTTAGATGAAAAATTACAGCAGCAGCTTCAATCTGTATCTCCATATCCTTTGAGAAAAAACATGGAACAATAATACATAAGATCACACCTGCAGCATAAGTAAAGGGCAGAATATATCAAACTTTATTTAAACTACCTGTTACTAAAAAATGAAAAAGCACCTAACCCCACTGAGTGAGTGCTCATGTTTCTGGTGTGTTTGTAGCAAGTAAAGGCAGCCCAAAGAAAAACCGTGAGGAAGAGAGAAGTGGAGAGCCAGGGATGGCCTTGATATTGCTTCAGAATGACTACCAGGAGGAGGAAGTTCACTTGAAATCTAAGCAATAAGAAAGGGTCCTGTTATATCAGAGTGCTGATTACAGGGAAGAGTTAAAAATATGCGTGATAAGAGGTTGCAGTCTTTAAAAAGTATAGTTTCTTGGTGAAGAAGCAAAAAGGAAGGGAAAGGCAATACAGTAACCGGGGTGATAAAGGAGAAGAAAAAGGGAAAATTTAGAATTGTTCAAGAGAAAAAAGAAGGAAAAAAATAAAACCCCACAACCGTAATTCCTCCTCCAGAAACAAAATAAAACAAAACATCCCCAAACAAACAGGCATAGTACTAGGAAGTAAGGAGTTTCTGAAAAAATAAAAGAATGAAGACATGTCAAAGAAACACAGCAGTCAATATGAAAGAATGACCATTGGTCAAAGTTGAAGTATTTTGAGCAAAAAAAATAATGATACTGTATTGGGTTATAAACAAAAGTATAAAAAGAACTATAGATGAGCCCATACCGACATAAATAAATGATCAAAGAGAAACTAAAACTGGGGACAAGAGACAACCTTTTCTGTAGAAGAATTCCACATAATTTATGTCAGCACTCCCCTTTCCAGGGGATGGAGCTTAGACCTCCCCTTTGGGCTGTGGGCTGGATTCTGTGACTTCTAAAAATTAGTGTAAGGAAAACAAAAACTGTAACAGTAACTTTACAGTGGAAATATAAGGCAAATATTCCCTTAAGCAAGTGATCAAATTTCATGTCACTAATGATATCATGAGGATATACTGTACCTCATGATGTGATGAGAAAGTCACTTCAATTTTGTGGTGTTCTTTCCAAATGTGTCTTGGTTCTTTCCAAACCTAAACCTAGTCTAATCTGAGAAAGACACTGGACAAACCCAAACTGAGGGATATTCTATAATTTATCTGACTAGTACTTTTTTTTAAAAAAGATTTATTTATTTTAGAGAGAGAGAGGGTGTGTGTATAGCAGGGAGGGGAAGAGGGAAAGAGAGAGAGGGTATCACACAGACTCTGTGCTGAGTACAGAGCCCGATGTGGGGCTTCATCTCATGACCCAGAGATCACGATTTGAGTTGAAACCAAAAGTCAGACACTTATCCTACAGTCACCCAGGTGCCCCACATCTGACCAGTACTTTTAAAAATGGTGAAGGTCATGAAGAATTAGCTAAGATTAAGAAAATGCACAGACCGCAGGAAAGACAACTAGAGGGCATATGGTAGCCTGAATTGGATTTTGGAACAGAAAAACACATGGAAAAACTGGTAAAATCCAAATAAAGTCTAGTGTTGAGTTAAAAGTAATATACCTGTGTTCTTTTCTCGGTTTTTATAATTGATGCTAGGGGAAACTGAGGAGTATACAAGAGCTCTCTGTGCTCCTTGCTATTTCTCTGTAAACCTAAAATTATCCTGAAGTAAGAATATGTAAACAAGCAAAAACACCCAAACCTATCCATTAGAGAAAGTGGACTTTGCTCACGGATAGAGGATGGTGTCTTTGAATTAGGTATATAGAGAGCCACCTCAAATTCACAAAATGAATAGGAAAAAAACAATAAATCTGTATGAAATTACTATATCAGAAAATGAGAATAATTCTACCTCAACTAATGAATATTTCCCCATCCAAAGAAACAAACACAGCAACCAAGAAGTGTAAGAAAACTGTCAGGCACCACTCCAAGCTGATGAAATATACTGAAATAAGCATTTGGGGATATGTTAGCTGATCTTAAATCAGAAATACAAAAATTAAAAACAGAAATAGACTGAACTACATAAAGAAATGAAGAGAGTTGATTAAACTTACAAAAGAAATAAAAGAAAAAAGACCAAATCATCTCACAAATAAAGACGAAATTACAAGTTGCCCAAAGGAGAATAGACTCAAAAGGAAATTTAATGAGGAACATTCAAGAAAGATGGAAAACAACCAAGAGAATAAAAATGGGATAAAGATAAAAGTGAAAAGCGTTCAAGAGGAAGTGATTGAAATGGAAGACAGAAGAAATAGAAGAAATGTTTGATTAAAGCCCTTGAAGAAGAAACAGAACAACAGACCAGAACTAATATTTTAAAACCTCAAGGAAACGGTTTCAGAAATAAAATATCTAGATTTACATATTAAAAGAGCCCACGGGATACATATTGAAATTAATGCAGAAAAATGAGCTTTAAGACATATCTGAGGAAAAAAAAACGTTTAAGAGAGAAAAAATCCTCGAGGCTTCCATACAGAAAGATCAAATAATGAAACAAAGAAGTAAGACTGGCATCAGATTTTTCAAAAATAATATAAAAAGTAACAAGAGAGCAGCTTTTCCAATAAGGTAAAACCAAACCAAACCAAACAACTTTGAACTAAAAGTTTGTATCTAGCCACACTGTCCTTCAAGTACCAAAGGTATCAGTAACCAACTTCAAACATAGAGCAACTTAGGAAATTCCCATTAGGTCCACTATTAGTCAATATTATATTGCAGCCATGGGCCAATGCAATTAGACAAGCAAGTTCAATTAAGGAATAAGAATTAGTGAAGAAGAGGTAAAGCTATTTCAATATGCAGATGATGTGATAGCATACCTGAGACCTCTTAGAGAATCCATGACAAAATTAACTCAAACGATAAAATCGTAGTAAAGGACCAGGTTATAAAATTGACATACAAAAATTGATAGCTTTCTTACATGCACATACACATGCACAAAATGAGTTAGAGGCGATAAATGTAGAGAAAACTCAACATACAGTCTAAATGTCTAGAAGCAAACTTAACAAACGAGTAGACCTATCTGAAGGAACTTTAACACTCTTGGAAGACTCAAAACTTGAGCATATGGAAGGACACCCCTACACACTTGGTTGACTACCTGAATTCATGCTGGAGTTTAATGCAATCGCTATAAATGCACCAATAATTTTTTTTTTCTGGAGATAGACAAGTTGATTTTAATATTATTTGGAAAAACAAACACACGTGAATATCCAGGCAGCAAAATGTAAAAAAATACGGAGACTAGTCTTATCAGTCACTAAAACATAATAGAAAGTCCCTTTAATTAAGTCACTGTGATAGTGGTACATGAGTAAACAGACTAGTGTCATAAAAGCTTCAGTGAAAGACTCAAGTACATAAGGAAATTAAACACATGATAAAGGCAACACCTCAGTTATCAAGTTAAAGGTATGCTTTTTAATAAATAGTCTGAAAAAACCTGTTTATCTTTTGGAAAAGATAAAATTAGGCCACTCCCTCACACTATCCATAAGAATAAACTCCGTATGCATGTGGGTTTTAAACATAAAAATGAAGCCAGCCAAGTAGTCCAAGAAAAGTAGATGAATCCCTTTATAACTCGTGTATAAGGAGAGCTTTCCTATGATTAAAACTCCAGAGGCTATAAAAGAAAAGATTGATAAATTACACTCTTTAAAAATAAAAATTTGTATGTCAAAAAGCACCATAAGCTAAGTCAAAGGATAAATGACAAACTGGCAGATTTCAACATACATTGTAGATAAAAAACAACCTTTATTAAATATGCAACTCTTAAACACTGAAAAATAAAATCCAAAAGTTGATAGGAATGTGAGCAAATGATTAACAAAAAAAGATAAAGATTGCTCTTAAATCAATGGAAAGCTCTTCAACTTCACTCATAATTATGGAAATGCAAATTAAAACTACACTGTGATACCGTTTCTCACCTATTCCATTGGTGCAAATTAAAAACAGTATGACTAGAAATGCTGTTGGTGAGGCTGTGGGCAAACAGCCACTTTCATACATTATTGGTGAAAATGCAAATTGGCACATCCTGTTTCCAACAGAATTTAGCCAAATCTAACAAAATTATATGTGTTTACCTTCGACTCAGCGGCAATCGCATGTCTAGAAATTTACCCTGAAGATATACTTCCCCAAATCTTAAAATACACATGATTATTCATGACAGCATTTTAAAAGTAGCAAAATGCAAAAAGCAAATATGTATAAGAGGCTAATTGAATGAACTATGGTATAAACACCCAGTGGAGGGTCAACGGGGAGGAGCTTTATGAATGAAGGTATGGTTATACACAATGAATTGTTGAATACTACATCAAAACTTAGGGTGTGCTATATGCTGGCTAACTGAACATGATAAAAAAAAGAAAGTATGATATCTCTGGAGACATATTGTAAGTGAAGAAGAGAAAATGCAGAAGAATATTGATAGTATGTTGTCTTTCATGTAATAGGAAATAAAATATATGTGTATCTGCTCATTTGTGTAAAAAAAAAAACTTAGGAAGGGTAGGTGGAACAGAATGGGATGAATGGGGTTGGAAATAGGGTAGACAGAATGCCACATCTCTGAGTATACCTGTTTGTGTATTTCTTTTTTTTCTTAATTTACTTTACAGAGGGAGAGAGAGATCACAAGTAGGCAGAGAGGCAGGCAGAGAGAGGAGGAAGCAGGCTCCCTGCTGAGAAGAGAGCCTGATGCAGGGCTCCATCCCAGGACCCTGAGATCATGACCTGAGCTGAAGGCAGAGGCTTTAACCCACTGAGCCACCCAGGCGCCCTGTTTGTGTATTTCTGACTTTCAGAACAAATGTTTATGTTTCCCACTCTATCTATATATACTATATATAGGTATAAAATTTTGTACATCAAAATTTATAATGTATTGTACCTTTCTTATACTGTTTTTTACAGCTTTTTAAAGTCTGAAATCATTTCAAAATAAACACTTAGAACTAATACAAGAAGCTTTTCTTTAAAGTCAGAAATCAATCGTTGGTGCCTATCCTCATTGGTTTCTTTCTTTCTTTTTTTTTTTAAGATTTTATTTATTTATATGGCCCAGGGAGAGAGATTACAAGTAGGCAGAGAGGCAGGCAGAGAGAGAGGAGGAAGCAGGCTCCCTGCTGAGCAGAGAGCCCGATGCGGGCCTCGATCCCAGGACGCTGAGATCATGACCTGAGCCGAAGGCAGAGGCTTTAACCCACTGAGCCACCCAGGCGCCCCCTCATTGGTTTCATTACTGCTATTCTGCTTTGCACTAAAAGTCTTAACGTATGCAATCTGGAGAACAAAATACATAATATGCATTAATGTGGGAAGAAAAATCAATCACATATAATTGCAGATGTTGTTTGTCTATTTGAAGATTAAAAACAGAATCTGGTGACATCAGTTGTACTTCTAAGAGTAAATCATAATTAATGTATGCAATTCAGCTTTCTTATGTGCAATCAACAAACAGAACATACAAGGAGGTGGGAGAAGGTTCCAGTTCAGGGAACTGAGGAGTGAATGGGAAGAAGGTTATAGAGATTGTGTAGGCAATTCTTTGGAATTCTTTGGAAAATTTTGCTTGTAAAGATCTTGTAATGTGATGGTGTAACGATGCAGGAATGTTGTGACCTATGGGGCAAAGTTAGCATCTGAGGCCGAGAGTGGCATGGGGGATTTCAAACAGGCGAATATGTGAAAGAGTACTCTTAGAGAATCGAAAAGCAAGTTTACTCTAGAAATTAGTAGAATTTCCCAGGTAGTTGAGATTCTCTTTGTGGTGTAAGAATATGAATTAAAAATGAAACCATTCTTCCTGGTTGCTTGTTAGAATTTCTCTAGCTATATAGATATAGCTAGAGAAATATATATATATATAAAACAAATATATAAATATACACTTATTCATATTATATATTATATATTATATATTTATTTATAAAACAAACAAATAAAATAAATATATAATACATGATAAACATAAATATATATGCAAATAAATATAAAGATATAAATATTATATATTATATTTATATCTATAAATTTATTAAAAATCAATTATTTTTTCCTTTTTTAAAATTTAAATTCAATTAGCCAACATATAATACATCATTATAAATTCAATTAATTAACATGTAATGTATTATTAGTTTCAGAGTGCTGATTGTTAGTTTTAGTTTGGTGATTCATCAGTTGTATAAAACACCCAGTGCTCATTACATCATGGGCCCTCCTTACAGCCCATCCCCCATTATCCCATCCTCCACCTTCCTTCTCCTCCAGCAACCCTCAGTTTGTTTCCTAGAGTTAAGAGTCTCCTATGGTTTGTCGTCTTCTCTGCTTTCATCTTATTTTATTTTTCCCTCCCTTCCCTGATGATTCTCTGTTTTGTTTCTTAAATTCCACATGTGAGTGAATTCATATGTTATTGTCTTTCTCTGATTGACTTACCTCTAGCAATATGAAATTGCTTTGGATACAGGCACAGAAATGGAAAATGGCTACTTTGCTTCCAGAGTGGAGGATTTTCCAGGTGGGTGTGATGGAAGGCGAGAAGGGACAAGAGAATTGATAGTGTTTGCAAAGGTATAATTATAGTAGTGGAACATGTCATCTAAGCTGAACAAGAAGGGAAGTGAGTGGAGGATGAGGGTCTGGATATAGAAAAAAAAAAGTTACAGGACCAGAAGATCTGAAGTCACGATGGGGTTGGAACATTGGCAAGTGGGCTAGTGGAAGAAGAGGCTGTCTAGAGAGTGAAATACTTGCATTTGGGATGTCAAAGTTGTGCAGTTTTTTGGTGATAACAAGTTCCAACAATAGTGCGATTATGAGATCAGGAGGCTGAAGTAAGTCAGGTCGCAAAGGAAGGAGGTCAAGACTCTGAATGTCCCGGAGTGTCCGGGAGGTCAAGACTCTGAATGTCCCGGAGTGTCCGGGAGGTCAAGACTCTGAATGTCCCGGAGTGTCCGGGAGGTCAAGACTCTGAATGTCCCGGAGTGTCCGATGTCCCAGAGTGTCCGGGAGGTCTTCCATAGGTATGTTGACTTTACTCAAAATGGTAAAAAGAGTTGAGGTGGAGAGGAAGGAAGATTCTGAGCCAGGAGCAAGGTGGTATAGACAGACGACATAGCCTCAGAAAACAGGGGCTTTGTGCGAAGGTGAACGTGCAACAGAAAGGACACGGCAGTGGAAAATAAGGAGGACAAGTAGCCCACCACAACGTGTGAGACTTGAGATAAAGCATAGCTTTTATTCGGATGGCTACCCAGGGGTGCTTTGTTCTCAAGGGACGGCTGGATTTCAATTAGATGAGAAGGTAAATGCACAGTGCAAGAGGTTGAGTATGTAGGATTGTTTGCTGCTCACCAACATGAGTTGGGAGAGAGAGAGAGAGATCGGAAGGGGATTTGTTCAGATTGGGGATAGAGAAGGGAGGGCAGAAGAGTTTCAGTCAAAGTAACCAGAGAGGCTGGTACTGGGATTTGAATCATGATAGGATTCATCCTAATCATTTTCTAAAGGGATGTGAATTTGACCCACCATATTTGGTTGCAAGAAATAAAATACTTATTTTACTTTTCTCTATTAAATCATACTTGGCTTTAAGTCTTCCTTTCTGTTTCTGATAAGAAATGAAATTTTAGGCGTGTTGGGTGATCCCCTTCTGCTCTCTGGGGTTATACAGGAAAGGGAAGTTTAAGGAAGTTGGGGAAAAGCCTTCTGAATAAGTTTTGGTGATAAACTGCTTATCGGTTCATTGTTTATTTAGATGGTGTTTCACCTGAGGTCAGGCAATTATTCTGCTTAAAATTCTATTTGTTTCACCCCAGTCCTGTCCCATGAAGCCTTTTGTCTCCAGGTTTGGTCTCTGGGAATCTACTTCCCAGCTTTATGAGAAGGTCCCGGATTCTCCCAGAGCACTGAGTTGGACTTGGGGGCACTGGTCCCTGACTGGCAGAACCCATTTGCCTTTCAACCCTCCATATCTTCCCCAAATCCTCCTTAGCTTGAAATTGAGAAGAACCCTATTTTAACTGTTTATTCCCATGAGCATATACTTTTGAAACAGATAGCTCCATTCTTTCCACGAATTAGGTCTGGAAGATAAAACAAAACAAAACAAAACAACACCAACACTGCTTGCTTACCAGGTAGAAGGAAGGGAATATGACTTTATATGTGGTCATGGTGAGGCTATAGAGATATTTTTCAATCAGATTATTCTCACTTGAAGCTGAGTGGGCACTCGGATCTTGTCCTGGGATCTTAGTACCTTATCCATGATATGGAAACATCACACTCCCTCTGCTTTTAAGGGCTTGTGTGACTAGGCTAAGGTCATACAGGGTGACGAGGGCACTGTTCTATCAGACCGAGGGGTGAGCGGCTTCTGTATCTGGCCCCCCCTCCCTTGGAACCGGCACTGCATATGGAACAGCAGAAACAGGAAAGACTTCCCCAAAACAGGACTCTGGGAGTTCTCCACCATTATGCAAATCAGTTAGCAGCAAACACTTGCTTTCACAGTCACACAGTGATGGTGCCCAGAGTAATCATTTCCGTTGCTGCCATCCGGTGGGTGTAAGAACTGGGCTCATTTTAAAACATATGACTAATGAGCATATATCCGGGTGGTCCATCTGGTATTTGATGGGGCTGATCTGAAAGGGTGGCAGGGGAGCCGAGACCCAGGAGCACAGCTCATGGACAATGGACTGAGCCTTTGTGGCCTTCTGCCTGTGGGGGCTGGCGGTGGGAAGGGAAGGGTTTCATTGCCTCCTATTTCAGTCAGAATATCTCTCCTTTGAGAACATTTAATTGCAAGATTTCTAGGCAAATCAGTTACCACATCAATTCGTCACCTTCTGTTC
This sequence comes from Ailurus styani, assembly GCA_002007465.1. Taxonomy (NCBI): domain Eukaryota; kingdom Metazoa; phylum Chordata; class Mammalia; order Carnivora; family Ailuridae; genus Ailurus; species Ailurus styani. The sequence goes on from LNAC01000177.1 coordinate 2,472,783, forward strand.
TCTGGAAAATACAAACAAGGTTGCACTCAAATGATTTTGTGTGGGGTCAGCCTGGGGTCACTCCAGCTAACACCACTTATCCTTTGTCTTGATGTCACGTAGGAGTAGCGTAAGAGCATGAGGAACACGGGCTCTCAGAAGAAAATGAACCGAGGGCTACATGCATGGAAAGAACTGGAAGTTCAGCCATTCACCTTAACAACTAAGAACATTAGGAAACAGGACCGATAAATGCAACATATAACAAAAGTGTACTTGAAATTTCTGTTATACATTAGTTAAGTAAGAGATGATAGGGAGAATGTATTATAAATAAAAGCACCATAGAGAGCTAGAGAGGGGAAGGGAAAAGAGAACAAGCAATACATTACGCTTGTTATCAGATACTCATTATTGTGGAATTTTGTTTTATTTACATCTTTATTCCTCTGCTTTTCATGTCCTTTTTGACCTATCTCCCTTCTTCCTGGCTAGCTTGGAGACCTAAATTTGAACAGAATTAACTTTTGTAGTCTCAATTAAAATGATTATTACCTTCTCCCCTTCCACAGTATTTATTTGATTTTGGACTTATGCATAGTTCTTATTCTGATCTCTAGTATTCGCTGGGAGCTTCTAGAAATGGGCTATAACCTACCCCCAGATACCTCTGGTTTCTACTGCTGTTGTAAAAACCTAACACAAACAGAGTGCATGATCTTAGAGTTTTGAAGATCAGAAGTTCAACACAGGTTTCAGGCTAAAATCAACATGTCAGCAGGGCTGCTTTTCTTTCTGGAAGCTGTAAGAAAAAAACCTGTTTCCTTGCCTTTTCCAGCTTCTGGGGGCCACACACATTCCTCTGCTTGTGCTCCCTTCTGCTGTCTTCAAAACCAGCAACGTAGCATCTCTCTGAACCGCCTTCCATCTTTGCATCTCTTTCTTGCTGTAGCCAGGAAAGGCTTGTGAGATAAGATCGGGCCTACCTGGGTAATCCAGGCTAACCTTCCCATCCCAAGGCCAGCCGATTAGCCACCTTAATGACTTCTGCAAACTTCAGTCCTCCCTCATGTAATGTAACACATTCACAGGTTCCAGGAATTAGGCTGTGGACATTGTGGGGTGTTATAGGTAGGCCATCATTATGCCTATTATAACTTCTCTTGTCTTACAATAATGAGATAATTTCGCTTTAGGTCCACTGGGACCTCTCCTAGTTTTGGATGTTGGACCCCTAATTGGACAGGCTCATACTCTTATTGGGAAGAAAAATGTCTTGAAGAGTTTACTGTCATCACTTGAATATAAACGAATCTTCCCAAGTACAAATGTTAAGATAAGTCATTTTGTTGACACTCTTCTGGTTCACAGTTTACTTGGGGTTTTTAATTCTTTTGACCCCGATTGTGCCGTGGACGTGATGAGATCAGTGGAAATGACCTTGGGATTTTTCTCCTTCCCTGTTCTCGTCTCCCGTGTGGCCTCCATTCCTACCCTCAGACAGTCAGCGATGGCTGCTGTGGGGAAGCCAGATATCTTTATACAGTGTTACATTTCAAGTATACAATATAGTGACCCAACAATTCTATACATCAGTCAATGCTCATCAAGCTGAGTGTACTCTTCTTTTATTTTTAAAGATTGTATTTATTTATTTGACGGCGAGAGAGATCACAAGGAGGCAGAGAGGCAGGCAGAGAGAGGGGAGGAAGCAGGCTCCCCGCTGAGCAGGGAGCCCGACGCGGGCCTCGATCCCAGGACCCTGAGATCATGACCTGAGCCGAAGGCAGAGGCTTAACCCACTGAGCCACCCAGGCGCCCCAAGATGAGTGTACTCTTTTTTTTAAAATTTATTTTTTTATTATTTATTCGTTGTTATTATTATTATTATTTGCCCCAGGGGTACAGGTCTGTGAATCATCAGGCTTACACCTATCACAGCACTCACCATAGCACAAACCCTCCCCAGTGTCCATAACCCATCCACCCTATCCCTACCCTCCCACCCCCCCAGTAAGCCTCAGTTTGTTTTGTGAGATTAGGAGTCTCTTATGGTTTGTCGATGAGTGTACTCTTAATCCCCTTTATTTCACCCATTTATTTCTCCTACCCACCTCCCCTTTGGGAATGACCTGTATTTAAGCGTTTGCTTTTTTTTTTTTGGTCCCTTTTTTTCTTTCTTTCTTTGTTTTGTTTCTTAAATTCCCAAATGAGTGAAATAATATAGTATTTGTCTTTCTCTGATTGACTTATTTTACTTAGCATTATACTCTCCATCTCCAACCATGTTGTTACAAATGGTAAGATTTCTTTTTTTTTTTTAGGGCTGGGTGATATTCCACTGTATATATATACCACATCTTTATGTATTCACCTATTGATGAACACTTGGGCTGTTTCCTTATCTTGCCTACTGTAAATAATGCTGTAAAAAACATAGGGGTGCATATATATTTTCTTATGAGTGTTTTTGTTTTCTTTGGGTAAATAAACAAAATATATAAAGAATGAAGACAACTCAAGACCAAAAAACCCCAAATAATCTGATTAGACAATGGGCAGAGGGCTTAAATAGACATTTTTCTCAAGACATCCAGATGGCCAACAGACACATGAAAAGATGTTCGACATCACTAATCATCAAGGAATTGCAAATCAAAACCACAATGAGATATCACTTCACATCTGTCAAAATGGCTAAAATCAAAGACAAAAAAAAAAAGTGTTGGCAAGGACGTGGGGAAAAAAAGAATCCTAACGCTGTATGGGCGAGAATGCAAACTGGTGCAGCCACTGTGGAAAACAGTATGGAGCTTCCTCAGAAAAAAGTAGAATTACCATACGAGCCAATGCTTTTTATTGAAACTGTGGGATGTTGTTTGGTTTTGCCCTCCTACCTCCACCTAAGCACCTGCCAAGAGTATCTTTTCTACATAGTGAAAATTAGCTGTCATAAAAGGTAATTAATTGTACCCAAGGACTGATGTCATTATTTGTCTCTAGCTCAGCCACTGTAAAGAGCATAGTTATTCTTCCCACTTCATGTCCCTTGTAACCCGGACTTGGTGGCATCGAGAGATCTAGTCCTCTCTTCTGTCCTGCAGGAAATTAACCATGTCAGAGACACACTCTTAGAGTCCTATTTGGCTGGCCGAAGTATCAACAAAGAGGTGAAAAATGGGTGATTTTTTTTTTTTTTTTTTTGTGGGTTTGCTTCCTTTATTTTATTTTATTTTATTTTTAATTTTATTTTTATTCTTTGCCCCAGGGGTACAGGTCTGTGAATCATCAGGCTTACACCTTTCACAGCCCTCACCAAAGCACAAACCCTCCCCAATGTCCATCACCCATGCACCCTATCCCTACCCTCCCACCCCCCAGTAACCCTCAGTTTGTTAACAAACTGAGGGTGATCTTTTTAATGCAGGAATTCTTGCATGACGACTCCTGAAGTTCTTGATGCTTCGACATCAGTGTCGAAAAGGCGGGCACATGAATCAGTTTTTCTCTGATTCCTGCCTTTAAGCCCATCTCTCTTTTCTGTTGCTAGATAACATCTGGGCTGAATTCCATAGTTTTCCATTTACTTTTGGATTTTTGGAATGTCTCACATGAAATGAACATCAGAGCTCCATCTCAAATGCTTCCTGTGTCTCTTCATTGCAGGCCTTTGTGCAGGCTTTTCCCAGCCCGCAGGAGGGAAAGGGCACACACAGTCTGTTCGTGTACTGTCCAGACTCTGCTTTTTCTCCTGCTTGTGGTTGACAGGTGCAGAGTGAGAGCAGCCTGGGTGTGTGCGTGTGGAAATACAAAGTCTCCGTTGTATTGTCCAAATGCTGGCTCTCACTTACGGGTACTTTGGCTCTTTCTACACCTTCCCTGGACCTCCGCAGTGGGCTTTCCCTAGTACCTGACCTCTTTCGTGCCATCCCCATTTGCCCAGCTCTTGCTCCTTGGGGGACACTTTTGGCCAGACTGATAGTCAGGCAATATGGATCTGGACTGGATATTTCATTGTTTGCTGCATTCTATCCTCATTGTTCGGTGTTGCTGTCTCAGTAGTAGGAAGCATAGTAGTATATTATTCCTACCTCCAGCCTGTTTTCTTCTGGGGATGACACTTCCAGCATGCAGTCCTCATAGATGATCTCCTTTCAAAATGACCTGAGCCCACTTGCCTCCTAGGAGATCCACTTAGTCTGTGGGAACCACACTGGCACCCTATAGCTTCCGCAGAGCCAGGCTTTCCAGCAGACTTATTTTGGGAATAGCCAGGCACCCGTCTCCATTGTTCCCCTCTCCCCAAGTCCATGAAACAGCTATCAGGTATCCCCAAGATCATTCTGGCCTCCTCCTTCTCTAGCCAGTTGGCAACATCAAAGCAGCGGAGCTCCTCATTTGAAAGGACAATTGAAAGGAGAAAATACTTACCACTCTCTGCCTTTTTGGGATTCTTGTGATAAACAAGCTCTTTCTGTCCTAAAGCATCTATATAGCCTTCTTCTGTTTGCAGGAAGGGGTGACAGCTGCTAAGTCTGTTTGGCCATATCTTGGCAAGATCTATAAGGACATGCAAGATACCTCTGTTTAGAAATTGCCCTCATGGGGCGCCTGGGTGGCTCAGTGGGTTAAGCCTCTGCCTTCGGCTCAGGTCATGATCCCAGGGTGCTGGATCGAGCCCCACATCCGGCTCCCCGCTCAGCAGGGAGCCTGCTTCCTCCTCTCTCTCTGCCTGTCTCTCTGCCTACTTGTAATCTCTCTCTCTGTGTCAAATAAATAAATAAAACCTAAAAAAAAAATTGCCCCCACTTATCAGTCATTGTTCTCAGTTCTGGGGTCTCAGTCAAAACTCTGAGGAGACAGCAGAAGTATTGTCACCAACATTGAGTGTTGTCACCACCAAAGGCAAGCTCAATAGTCAGACTGTCCATGCATCCACCTCTATTTGCTGACTCAACAATATTCACTCAAAGTTTATTGCCCATGGACTGTCTACTGCGTGCTAAGTACTGATAAAAAAACGAAAGAGGATTTTGCTTTTAAACCATGCAGTCAATGAATTTAAAGGCTAGAGGGTAGCAAAGATAAAACCTTGACATGAATACCCAAAATACAGTATTCAAAGGTATAGCAAATATGCTATGAAAATTCAGAAGAGAGAAATGATTTTCAACTCAGAGCATCAGTGAAGGCGTTGCAGAAGAGGTAGTGTTTTTCATTCAACGAGAGTAAGATTGGTTCAGCTAAAGTAGGGGTTCTTAATTAAAAGCCAGCAGCAAGCATTAGAGGAAGTCAATTCATCAATAAAATAGACAACATTTTTTTTAGGTGCTCCTTGTGTGGTAAGCTTCATGTTACGTACATGCGTATCATTTAATTTTCACAACAAACTTAGGAAAATGTGCCATTACTATTTCCACTTCACTGTTAGGACACTGATTAAATTAAGCAAGGTCACATGGTGGTGAGTGATGGAACTGGGAGCCGAGCCCAGGGTTTTTCTGACTTTAAAGCTCATAGGTTGCAATCTCTCTGAAAGGTAAAAACATCACAACCTAAGGCATGAGTTTATAAAAATGCCCACTAGTGAAGACCAGATGATGTCCACAAGAGTTCTTGTGTTTAGTCTAGCTGACCCCTTGATCCTCACAGGGTGATGTTCACCACTGCTTCTGGGCTGTTCTCCTAGGTGTTCTCACAACCTCAGATGTCCTTCTGGCCTCTTCTCTGCTCAGGCCAATCTCTACCTCCTTTAAGGCTTACTGTGATGCTTGCCGCTATGAAGGTAACTCCAGCTTCAACATTCCCACTGGCTCAGGCTTCTCCGCCCCCCCATCACCTACTGTAATGCCAGCACTCATCACTGAGTACTGGAGGGCATACTGTATTATTTCTTATTTATCTCTTCTGATAGCTGTACGTTCTCAGATGAGAACGTAGGTGGGACTACGTTTTAAGTTCCTTTTGTATTTCTCACAGTGCCTGGGATGTCTGCTGATCAGTGAAAGGTTTTGGGGCTGTTTCGAGAGTGGAACCGATTGCTGTTTCTAGGGAAAGATTCAGCCAAAGTTGTGGCAGGGTAACACTACAGGGTTAATAAGAAACTTCTTGAGTTTCAAATGCAACAGAGTGTAAGGAAGTGGAGAGGATGCCTGTAGTTCTGGAGAGTCATTAAAGATGCCTCCACAAGGGAGAATGTTGGGTTTGACGAGAGCCAAAGCGACAGCCGGAGAATCCAGAGATGCATGAGATCAGTCTGCACAGAGGAGTGTGAGAAACACGAAGGGCCGTTGTTTTTTTTCCTAAAGTGTTTCCCTTCTCAGCGAATGAGCCAAGGGAATATGTGGTTTCAGAGCTTCCCTTCTGTTCTTCAGCTTTTGTGACACCCCAGCAAATGCAAAGCATTGTACACGCATGAATTTCTTAGTTGAACAGGAAGAGCCTGGGAGGCGATGACAAATACTTCACAGCGCCTCCCTGGCATCTGAGATGGTTTTCTGAGAGAACACGAGCTCCTACTTCGTGGATTCTCAGGGCACATCTGTGGGAGGAGCTTTCCATAGCAAATATGTACCCTCTCACCATCCACACAGTGCAAATGCCATGAGAATGTGTGAAATCTGGTGCAAACCCAGAACAATGAAGGAAGACTTAAGGAGGTCTTAAGGACGGCTCATGAGCACACACCTTGGCCAGAACGCTGAATGGAGGTCCCTAAGCCCTATGTGTTATTTTCAAGGCATCACGGAGAGTGAACGCAGCAGAAGGAAACTCAGGAACGCAGCAGGTTGGGGTAAAGCAAAGACAGTGTTCCATTTATGAAGAACTAAGAGGCAGCTTTTAGCAACTGCTCATCTGGAAAAATAGGACTGTGTCGGTCATTAGACAAAAACGACAATCCAAAATGCATCAATCTTCAAACAGCAGTAGAAACCTGGATATGGCTCCATCTCGAGTCTCCTCACCCCCAAATGAAATCTTCACCACATGTCTTTACTGCTAAAGAGCCATGGCTGCTTACCTCCTTGGCTGATATATTTAGATTTTGTTCAGCACATGCTTGGTGAAGGAATACTTGCCAAATTAATTCAAGCTGGCTTCAATAAGAGCTTAGTCATGTGGATCTCCAACTGGATGAAACTGATTAATAATAAATGTCAGGATTTTAAGATAATGAGTGCGATGCAAGAAATGTAGAAGAGAAGGCAGCTTCCTGACACAATTGCATTCCTTTCAGAGCAGTATCTGCTTGCCCCGCCCCTGCCAGGGAGATAAGAAGCCTGCCAGGTGGGTGGTGGTTGGAGAACGGTAATTATTGGGCGCCTGGGTGGCTCAGTGGGTTAAAGCTGCTGCCTTCGGCTCAGGTCATGATCCCAGGGTCCTGGGATCGAGGCCCACATCGGGCTCTCTGCTCAGCGGGGAGCCTGCTTCCTCCTCTCTCCTCTCTCTCTGCCTGCCTCTCTGCCTACTTGTAATCTCTCTCTCTGTGTCAAATGAATAAATAAAATCTTTAAAAAAAAAAAAAGAGAACGGTAATTATTTCGTGAGCTCCTCTTGCTCCTTCGCGCATGTGCACACGTGTAGAAATCATCTGGTATTTCAGGCACTTTAGTGTCCTGAGTTCTGGCATTGTTTTTATTTGGTCCCCTAATTCCATACTGTCAAGTACAATATGAGTATCTAGGATGGGATGCTGACAAGCTCCCCTTGCTCCAAAATTTGCCATTGGCCCCTAGGATGCTTTGAAGGCGGTCCCTTGTGAGGATAAAGCTATGGTCAGCGGGGGGTGGTGGGACCCTACAGGGACTAGCCCTCTCCTATCTGCTATGGCCATTCTTCAGTTCTTTCCTCTTCTTCCTTTTATTTTGGCCTTCCTCGCTCATTTCTTAAGCCTCTGGCTCCACACTCAGGAGGTTCATCCATAATTTAATGAATTAATTCAATAGAGGTATGTTTTAATGACATCTGGGGGAGATAAAGACAAATGAGACAAGAAGTTCATGGTCTAGAGTAGCAACAGTACAACAGCATAGGGAGACACGTGCAATATGCAAGGTGTCCACGAGGTATCACGGACGCACGGAAGCATGAGGCTTCCTCCAGCCAGGAGGCCATATAAAAGGATCAGGATGGCTTTGGATCTGGAGGGAATAATGCATGAAGTGAGTGCTAATGAAGGGGGAGAAAAAGGGCATCCTATTCATTCATTCATCAGCTATCTATTTAGCATGTACTGAACACCTGGTAGCTGGAGAGAGAGCAGTAAAGAACAGGTGTAGTAGGGCCAGCCCACACATGCAAACAGACAAACAAAAAGGAATGTGCTTTAAATTCTGAAATTATTCCATTCTTGCTCTGAAATACCCTGCTCTGGGCACCTGGGTGGCTCAGTGGGTTAAAGCCTCTGCCTTCGGCTCAGGTTATGATCTCAGGGTTCTGGGATCGAGGCCCGCATCGGGCTTTCTGCTCAGCAGGGAGCCTGCTTCCACCCGCCTCTCTGCCTGCCTCTCTGCCTACTTGTAATCTCTCTCTGTCATATAAATAAATCAAATCTTAAAAAAAAAAGAATTCTAAATTCTCTGAAAACACTCAATTATTGGAAGCATACAATTAACAAAAAAAGAAAAAAAAAAAGAAAGAAAGAAAGGAAGAAAGAAAGAAAGAAATACCCTGCTCTGAACTGACTGGAGTGGAAGGTGGAGGGTAAACTTGCTGGTTAAAGTTTGCATTTCTTTCAGTTCCAGTCTTCTGGAGCTACACTGTCTCTTTTGGGACCCGATCAGCCTTTTGGATCTCTTCTCCCCTGACCTTTTGTTTCCTTTCTTGCCACCTTTTGCTAACAGGTGTCACCTTAGCTCTCACCAGGGATGTGCAACGTCTGAGGTGTAATTATGAACCTTCCAAGTCATGACTCCTCTAGATTAGGACTCCTTCACCCTTTGCTATGGGGACCTTTCAATCCTTCACCTTAGCGAGCTCTGTCTCTACCCTCAGCCCCCTTCCTTGCCCTCTTCTTCCCTTCCCCCTTGGAGTATTAATTGAACTTTATGTTCCTTCTACGTAACATGGAAGCCAGCAGAGATGTGGGGGCACCATTTTCCTTTCTGCTCTCTCTACTGTCTTTCTGTGATTCCCAGTGATAACTGGGGCTCCAACCCCTTCGATTTTGGCTTTCTCTCAACCTACCTGAGATTCCTATCTTCTTGACCCATTCTCCATGACTGTGGGTACCAGGCAGCATCTTAATCCTAATCCCGTCCAAACTGGCTCCTTCTTCCAGCAAGAAGAGCTCTCTAGTTCTTCCCTTCTGTGGTCAAGTGGGAGTCTCCCTATTATCATATCCTGAATTCTCTCTCTCTATGGCTTGTGGTAAACTTCTGTGTTAAATCTCTAAGCTTTCTTGATATATAAGAAGACACTTTTGTGAATTAGAAAAATAATTTTACATGGAATAAAACCTGGCTTTTTAAATTACTGTGTCATGCTGGCCTCAGAAACTTATTTTAGAGGGAAAAAAATCTAAACATCTTTTCCTTTCATTGCATTTCTAGTATAGCAATTGTAATGTTCCCTCAAGTATTATATGCCTCAGAATAAATAGAGGGTAGCTTGCCTATAAGGAAGAAGATGAACAGAGAGAGTATATTAACGTATTTGTAAAATATTTCTCCCCATTTCAGGTGAGTTACTGTGTCTACTTTTATTGAGATTATTTTTAGTCTAGGGTGACCAAACATATAAAATGATTCCTGATATTGATAAAAGCAATTAAGATAATGCAAGAAGGAACATAATAGAGCGTGACTTTGTGTAGGTTTGAGATGGGGGTTTCCTTTAGGCTGCCTTTTGCACTTTGTTATGGATTTTACTCTACATATGTTTAATACCCACAATTACTGTTTTGTAAGTTTATTATTTATTTTAATTTTCCCACATAGTTACCTTTCCTTTGTTCTCTATTCATTCCTACATTGTAGTGTTTCTGTCTGGGCTTATTTTCCTTATGCCTAAAGAAGTCCCTCTAATATTCTTTTGGGAATGGGTCTGACGGTGATGAATTCTTTTTGTTTCTCAGAAAAGTTTCTAGTGTCCATTTCCTCTGATTACAGATTTCCAGATTGTCAGGCATTTTCTTTTTTACCAGTTTAAATATGTCATTCCAGGGGTGCCTGGGTGGCTCTGTCAGTTAAGCAACTGACTCTTGATTTTGGCTCAAGTCATGATCTCAGGGCCACGAGATGGAGCCCTGAGTCAGGCTGCGTGCTGGGCACGGATCCTGCTTAAGATTCCCTCCCTCTCCTCTACTCCTCCCCCATCCCTCACTCGCTCTAAGTAAGTAAGTGAGTAAGTCAGTCATTCCAGTGTTTTCTGGCTTCCACAATTTATGCTAAGAAGCTAGTTACATTTTCTCGCGGTAGCTGTATTTTCCTCATGGTTTTTTGTTTTGATTTTTTTTTTTTAGTTAAGACCACCTTTTCAGAGCCGTTTTTAGGTTCTCAACAAAATTGTGGCACATAGATTTCCTGTATCCTCTGTCCCCTCACATACACAGCCTCCCCCACTATCAACATCTCCCACCAGACTTTTGTTAAAGCTGGTGAACCTACATTGACACATCATTGTCACCCATAATTCATAGCGCAATTATGATTTAAGCTTGGTGTTGTCCATTTTATAGGTTTGAACAAATTTATAATGTCATGTATGCACCAGGATAGCATCACACAGAGCATTTTCACTGACCTAAAAATGCTCTGTGCTCTATCTGTTCACCCCTCCCTCCAAACCCCTGGCAGCTGATGATATTGTTACCCTCTCTATACTTTTACCTTTTTCAGTAGATCGTATGTTTGGAGTCTTATAGTAATGTAGGCTTTGTAGATTGCCTTCTTTCACTTAGTAATATGTATTTAGGTTTCCTCCATGTCTTTTCATGGCTCGATAGCTCACTAATACTCTCCTGTCTAGGTGTACCACCATTTATTAATCCATTTGTCTACTGAAGGACATCTTGGTTGCTTCCAAGTTTTGGCAATTATGAGTAAAGCCATGGTAAATAAACATCAGTGTGAGGGGTTTTGTGTGGCTGTAAATTTTTAAGTCGTGTGGGTAAATATCAAGGAGCATGACTGCTGAATATGTTTTGTTTTCTAAGAAATCACCAAAATACCCTCCAGGGTGGTTGTACATTTTACCTCCCTGTCGGCAGTGAATGAAAGTTCCTTGCTTTACCTCTTTACCAACATTTGGTGTTGACAGTGTTTTGGATTTTGACTTTTTCTAAGAGGTATGTATTGGTATCTCATTGTTATTTTAATTTATGTATCCCTGGTGACATGTGATGTGGAACATACTTTCATACACTTATTTGGAATCTGTATATTTTCTTTGGTGAGATGTCTGTTACAGTCTGTGGCCTATTTTTTAATCTGGTGGTTGGCTTTCTTATTGTTGAGTTTTAAGTGTTATTTGTGTATTTTAGAAATAGTCCTTTATGAGATGTGTCTTTTACAGATATTTTCTCTCAGTCTGTGGCTTGTCTTTTCATTGTCTCTCATGGAGACAATGGACTTCAATGAAGTCCAGTTTTTTAAGCATTTCTTTGACGGATCACGCCTTTGGCATTGTGTCTACAAAGTCATTGCCATACTCAAGGTCATCTAGGGTTTCTCCTACGTTACAGTCCAGGAGTTTTATAATTTTGCATTTTATGCAGTTTTGGACTCTATTACTTGTTTTCCATAGCAGCTGCAACATTTTGCATTTCCAGCAACAGGGCACGAGGTTTTCAATTTTTCCACATCCTTGTCAACACTTGTTATTTTTCTGCAACCCCTGCCTTTACTCAGATATAATTGACACATAACATTGTGTAAGTTTAACTTGTATAATAGGTCGACTTAACACACTTGTGAATTGCATAACAATTATCACTGTAGCATCAGCGAACACCTCCATCATGTCACACAATTACTATTTCTTTCATATAGTGAGAACATTTAAGATCTAAACTCTTAACAGGTGTCAAGTGTGTAACACATTAGTGTTAACTACAATCACAGTGTTGTGCATTAGATCCCCACAACTTACTCCTCTTCTAACTGGAAGTTTGTACCCTTTGACCAATGTCTCTTCATTTCCCTTACCCCCCAACCCCTGTTTACGATCATTCTACTCTGCTTCTATGAGTTCGACTTCCATTAAATTCCACATATAAGTGAGGTCATACTGTGTTTGTCTTTCTCTGTGTGACTTACTTCACTTAGCACAATACCCTCAAACCCATCCATCTCATAAATGGCAAGATTTCCTTCTTTCACATGGCTGAATAATATTCTATCATATATGTGTGTGTGTGTGTGTGTGTGTGTGTGTGTATGTATGTGTATGGCACATCTTCCTTATCCATTCGTCCACCAGTGAATACTTAGGTTGTCTCCACGTCTTAGCTATTGTGAATAACGTTGCAATAAACATGGGGGTGTGGATGTCTCTTTGATATACTGTTTTTATTTCCTTTGGATCTATATCCAGAAGTTGGATTGCTGGATCATACGGTAGCTCTATTTTTAACTTTTTGAGGAACCTCCATATGTTTGCTGTGGTGGCTGTAACAATTTACACTCTCAGGAATAGTGTGTGAGTGTTCTCTTTATTCCACATCCTCAGTGACACTCGTTATGTCTTGTCTTTTTATTTTTTTATTTTTTTTTAATTTTTTTTAAAAGATTTTATTTCTTTATTTGACACAGAGAGAGAGAGAGATCACAAGTAGGCAGAGAGAGAGGAGGAAGCAGGCTCCCTGCCGAGCAGAGAGCCCGATGTGGGCCTCCATCCCAGGACCCTGAGATCATGACCTGAGCCGAAGGCAGAGGCTTTAACCCACTGAGCCACCCAGGCGCCCTATGTCTTGTCTTTTTGATGATAGCTATTCTAACAGGTGTAAAGTGCAATCTCATTATGGCTTGATTTGAATTTCTCTGATCATTAGTGATGTTAAGTGCATATTTTCATGTACCTATTGCCTATCTGGATGTCTTATTTAGAAACATGTCTGTTTAGATCCTCTGCCCATTTTTAAATTGGATTGTTATTTTTTTTTGTTATTGAGTTGTATGCGTTCTTTATATATTTTGGATATGAATCCCTTATTAGATATATAGTTTGCAAATATTTTCTTCCATTTTGTAGGTTGCCTTTTTTTTTTCTTGTTTGCTTCTTTTGCTATGTAGAAGCTTCTTAGCTTGATCTTGTGACATTTTTGCTTTTGTTGCTTGTGCTTTTGGTGTCATATCTGGGAAATTGCTGTCAAGACTCATGTCAAAGAGCTTTCCCCTTATGTTTTCTTAGAGGAATTTACAGTATCAGGGCTGATGTTTAAGTCTTAATTCATTTTGAGTTAACTTTTGTGAGCGGTGTATGATAGGGCTCCCCGCCCCTTTTTTTTTTTTTGCATGTGGTTATGCAGTTTTCCCAGTGCCATTTATTGAAGAGACTGTCCTTTCCCTAATGAGCATTGTTGGCTCCCTTGTCAAATACTAATTACAAAGACTTCTTCCTCCCTGATTTGGTGACCTTTTATTTTTCTATCTTTTTTTTTTATTTTATTTTTTATTTTTTTATTTTTTTTTAAAAGATTTTATTTATTCATTTGACACAGAGAGAGAGATTACAAGTAGGCAGAAAGGCAGGAGAGAGAGAGGAGAGAGGAGGAAGCAGGCTCCCTGCTGAGCAGAGAGCCCGATGCGGGCCTCGATCCCCGGACCCTGGGATCATGACCTGAGCCGAAGGCAGCGGCTTTAACCCACTGAGCCACCCAGGCGCCCTTATTTTTCTATCTTGACAGATTTCTGTGGCTATGACTTTCAGTCTAGATTGACTTGGAGTGGTGAGAGTAGGCTCCCTTGTCTTGTTCCTGATCTTAGAGGAAAAGCTTTCAGTCTTTCACCACTGAGTATGATGTTAGCTGTGGGCTTGTCATACATGGCCTTTATTATACTGAGGTATGTTCTTTCTACACCCAGTCCATTGAGGGTTGTAGTCGTGAAAGGATGTTTTATTTTGTCAAATGCTTTTCCTGTATTTATTGAAATAATCATACAGTGTTTATCCTTCATATTATTTCTGCGGTGTATCACAATTATTGAGGGGTAACTTTAACCATCCTTGCATCCCAGAGATAAATCCTACTCGATTGTGGTGTATGATCCTTTTTTTGTGTTGTTGAATTTGGTTTATTAGTATTTTGTTGAGAGTTTTTGCATCTATATTCATCATTGATACTGGCCTGCAGTTTTCTTATAGTGTCCTTATCTGACTTCGGTATCAGTGTAATGCTGGCCTCATAAAATAAACTTGGGAGTATTCCTGTCTCTTCAGTTTTTTCGAACAGGTTGAGAAGGAAGAAACCTCTTCTCTTATTTACTTATTTATTTCTGTAATATTTCCATCCCATACAAGATTTTTTCTAATGCAATATCACCCCAATATCCATAGTCCCTGTGCTGTACTCTTATTTTTTAAGTTAATTTTTTTAAAGGACTGATTTTAAACGGACTCACAAAATTCAACCTGACAGTTCTGAAATCACTTGTTTGTAACAGTTAAATAAATAAAAATAAAGTTTGTGTATGACCTAAAATGGCCTTGTGTGCCTCCAGAGGAATGCATATCAGATCTCTCTTCTCCATTTGCTCACTGACATCTCCTAGCTGCTGTAAAAATACCTCAGTTACTCAAAACTCAGCTTCCACTAATTTCAACCATCCCCCTCAAACTGTCCCAGGTCCCCTCATCTTAGTGAATAGCACCACCTTCCACACAGCTATGCAAGCTGGAAACCCAAGGATCATCTACCCCTACCTGCCGCCCCCCAACCTTGGCCTTCACTATATCTAATTCATTTCAAATCTTGTCAATTTTACCTCTAAAAATTTACCTCTTGAAACCATTCTAGTCTGAAAAAACGTTGTTTGAGTCCTACCCTACTGCAATTGCTTCCTGATTAGTATTTAGCGATGTTTTAGTCATCCAGCAATTGGCACTAACTCCTGCAACCAGAGAGCTCATTTCAAAGAACATAATTGTTAGTAAGACCCTTTTGCACCTCTAGCCCAATTTTCCCTGGGACTCTTCCTACTGGCCTCTCTCTATCCCCATTCTGCCTCACACTGATCAACCACAGGGCATTTTCACATGCTGATTCCTCTCCCTTTTAACTAAACTCTTCTCTCTTATGCTTGCTGTAGCCCCGTTACTTTCTGCTCTTCTTTTTGGTGTTAGGTCAGTTAGTACCTCCTTAGAGAAACTTTTTTTTTTTCAATTGGAGTATGGTTGACATATAATATTATATTAGTTTCATGTGAACGATATAGTGAATTGACAATTATATACAGTAAAACTCTCGCCACGGTGTGTAGTTACCATCTGTCAGCATACAAAGGTATTACAGTATTATTGACTATGTTCCTTGTGCTTTACTTTTCATCTCCATGATTTATTTATCTTATAACTGAAAGTTTGTACCTCTTAATTCCCTTCACCCATTTTACTCATCTTCCTACTCCCCTCCCATCTGGCAACTAACTTCAACAACTCGGTTGAATTGACTTATTTTCAGTTTTACCACCTCGACTCTATCTCATTGCACTTACTGTAAGCATGGCACAGTTTTATGTGTCTTTCTGTGATCACTGGGTTAATGTTTGACTTCTTATATAGACTTTAGGGCAGAAACGGTGTTTCTCTCTCTTGTAAAACCAATGCCTCTCATGGTTCCTGGCACAGAGGATGGCCTCAGTAAATATTTTCTGAATAAATGGATGAGTTCATAGTGGGTTGTAAGGCTGGCGCACAAGGAAGAGACATAGGCTGCAGTATTTGCCAAGGGAAGAAATTCACTGGGAACATTGTTTAAAAAAAAAAATTTTTTTTTTCCCCCGCCAACAACAGGTTACATAAGTGAGGAACTGGTTGGGAAGCTTTTCTCAACATGTCTTTAAAGATGGATTGCAACAGAACCAAATATTGAGTTTGACAGATATTTCAAAGAAAAGAGGAAGGAAAGCAGAAATAAAAACAAAGATATTGATCAACAGGAGCAATGTTGAGAAATTAGAGGAAGCCTAGAGGGAGGGCTGAGAAACAGGTGAGAGGTAGAGTCTGGTAGTAACACTGGGTTTATTTCATCTGAGGTGTCATTTACCAATTGCCCTTAATGTCCCACTGTGCAGATCAGAGCAAGAGAAAATGGGATGGAATGGCACCCAGGGAGTTCTGTTTGATAACGGAAGTTCTTGTCTTTATGGATGACTGTGTCCTGGCACTGACTCACAGGGAGGCTGATGACTCTTACTTGGAGATCCTTTAGGAATGCAAGAGATAGCCACTTATCTGGAACAAAGGCAGGTGATAAACTAATCTCACTCTTGAGTCCTTTGTGTTTTTATAATTTATGGTTTTCTCACTAAGGAATTTTTCCTATCCTTTCTGCTGGAATCTACTCAGAGAGGCAAAAATTTTGAGAATAAAGGACATGAGGTAAAGGACCTCGACTATTTTTATTTTAAAAGGGAAATAAAAGTCTTTCAACCTCAGGGTCCCCTTTAGCTGCCATCTTATTATCTCTCTTCTCCTCTTGCCAGGCAGAGTTCTTCAAAGATTTGTCTATTTGTTGACCTCAGTTCTCCATTTATTCCTCTGACTCCTTCCCTCCCCTCTTCTCTGTAGCACTTACAAACGCTACCAATGACATCCTCATTAGTGTACTCAAAAAAGTCTACTTTGTAGACTTACTAAAACCATTTTTATTTTAATTTTTATTTTAATTTTTAAAAATACATTATTTTTAACTAATCTCTACACCCAACATGGGGCTCAAACCCACAACCCTGAGATCAAATGCACATACTCCACCAATTGAGTCAGTGAGGCGCCCTCTTATCTTACTAAAACTTTAAAGAGCAAACACCACTTGACCATACCCTCTTTCTGAAATATTCTTTTCTTCAGATTTTTCGGTTGCTATATTTCAGTTGGTAAAATATATACAGCATAAAATTTGCCATTTTAACCATTTTAAGTGTACAGTTGCATGACATTAATTATATTCACAAGGTTGTTCAACCATCACCACTATCTGCTTTTTTTTATTTTCACAGTGTTGGTCAACCATTACCATGGTCTCTTTCCAAAATTCTTTATAGCTCCGAACAGGAACTCTGTACATTAAGCGTTAACTCCTCATCTTTTGTAACACCGTACTCTTCTAGATCTCTTTTCTCTCCCTCTCACGCCCTTCTCAGGCTTCTTTGTGGGTGTCTTTTCTCTGGCCATTGTTAAAATCTGCATTCCTTGGAAACTGTTTTTTTTTTTTTTTTAAAGATTTTATTTCTTTATTTGACACAGAGAGAGAGAGAGATCACAAGTAGGCAGAGAGGCAGAGAGAGAGGAGGAAGCAAGCTCCCTGCCGAGCAGAGAGCCCGATGCGGGCCTCTATCCCACGACCCTGAGATCATGACCTGAACCGAAAGCAGAGGCTTTAACCCACTGAGCCACCCAGGCGCCCCCTTGGAAACTGTTTTAGACTCTTGTCTCTTCTTCCTATATACATTTTCTTTGGTAAATATCACTTTATCTTGCAGCTTTAAGGAGCATGTAAAACTCACAGTTCTTTCTTGAACCCTTTCATATAATTGCTTATTTATCTCTTGCCACCCACCGGTGCTTCTGCCCTTTTTGTCCTGTAAAGTTTTATGTTATTTTTATTTTGTTCATGCTCCTTGGCTGTATTCAGCTTGCCGCATTTTTAGTGAGTAGCTAAACATATTGAAATAGCCTGGATTTATGATCAATCTTTACTGCAAAACTGTAAGATCTTTGAAGTCTGGGAAGCACATCTTGTTCCATGTATTACTCCAGGATCTCCTTCAGTGAGGCCCAGTGAGACTCTTACGTATCTGTGTAAGGAGGTATAGGAAGCAAAATGGAATTTTGCTAGACCTCAAGTGTGTGGAACTAGAATTAAAAAAATTATTATTGAAGTATAATTGATATACCATGTTCTATCAGTTTCAGGTGTACAACATAGTGATTCACCAATTCCATTCATTAGGCTATGCTCACCAAGATAAGTGTAGTCACCATCTGTGACCTTGCAACATTATTACAATGTTATTGATTATATTCCCTATGTTGTACTTTTCATCCTTATGGCTTATTTGTTTTATGACTGGAAGTTTGTATGTTTCAATCCCCTTCACCTATTTTTCCCGTCTCCCACGCTCTCCGCTCTGGCAACCACCTTTTTATTCCCTATATTTATCAGTCTGTTTCTGTTGTTTTTTATTTATTTGTTCATTTGTTTTGTTTCTTAGATGCCACATGTAAGTGAAATAATATTAATGGTATTTCTCCTCTCTGACCTCTTTCACTTAGCAGAATACCCTCTAGGTACATCTGTGTTGTTGTAAATGGCAAGATCTCACTCTTTTTTAGGGCTAATATTTGATATGGCTAATATTGTATATTCCATTATATATGTATTTATTTTATTCCATTACATATATTACACATACACACACATATACATATATACACACACACATATATATATACGTGTGTGTGTGTGTGTGTGTGTGTGTGTGTGTGTGTGTGTGTACAGACACACACCCATTGTCTTTATCCATTCATCTATTGATGAACACTTAGGGTGTTCCATATCTTGGCTACTATAAATAATGCTGTAATAAGAATAGAGGTGAATTTATCTTTTTTTTTTAATTTATCTTTTTGAATTAGTGTTTTGTTTTCTTTGGGTAAATACCCAATAGTGGAATTGCTGGATTGTATGGTAGTTCTATTTTTAATTATTGAAGTAAGCTCTGTACTGTTTTCTAATGCGGATGTACCAATTTACATTACCCACCACACTGCAACTCTACATCTTCACCAACACTTGTTATTTCTTGTCTAATATTAGCTATTCTGGCAGATGTGGGATGCTATGTCGTTGTGGTTTTGATTTGCATTTTCCTGATGATTAGTGATGTTAAGCATCTGTGTATGTCCATTGACCATCTGTTTTCTTCAGAAACATGTTTGTTCAGATCCCCTGCCCATTTTTAAAATCAGATTCATTGTTTTGTTTTGGTATTGAGTTGTAAGAGTTCTTTCTGTATTTTGGATATTAACCCCATTTGCGGATATATTTTCCCATTTATTAGGTTGCCTTTCTGTTTTGTTGATGGTTTCCTTTGCTGTGCAAAAGATTTTTTATGTAGTTCCACTTGTTTATTTTTGCTTTTATTTCCCTTGCTTGAGGAGGCATATCTATAAATATACTGTTAAGAATGATGTCCAAGAGATTACTGCCTATGTTTTCTTTTAGGAGTTTTTTTTTTTTTT
>LNAC01000177.1:2492180-2532286 GCA_002007465.1 Ailurus styani
TAAAGATTTTATTTATTTATTTCACAGAGGGAGAGAGATCACAAGGAGGCAGAGAGGCAGGCAGAGAGACAGGGAGAGCAGGAAGCAGGCTCCCCACTGAGCAGGGAGCCCGATGCGGGCCTCGATCCCAGGACGCTGAGATCATGACCTGAGCTGAAAGCAGAGGCTTTAACCCATTGAGCCACCCAGGCGCCCTCTTTTTGGAGTTTTATGTGAGATGTGAACACATCTCACAATTAGGTCTTTAATCCGTTTTGACTTTATTGTTGCATATGGTGTAAGAAAATGGTCCAGTTTCATTCTTTTGTATCTAACTGTCCAATTTTCCCAACATAATTTATCAACGAGACTGTCTTTTCCCCATTGTATATTCTTGGCTCCTTTGTTGTATATTAATTGACCATATGATAATTGGTTTATTTCTGGGTTCTCTCCTGTTCTATTCATCTGTGTGCTTATTTTTGTGCCAGTATCATACTGTTTTGATTACTATAATTTTGTAGTGTATCTTGAAATCTGGGGTATGCATCTCCGTTCTTTCTCAAGATTGCTTTGGCTATTTTGGGTCTTTTGTGGTTCCATACAAATTTTAGGATCATTTTTTTCTAGTTTTGTGAAAAATCTTACGAATATTTTGATGGGGATTGCATTGAATATATAGAATGCTTTGGGTAGTATGGGCATTTTAATAATATTATTTCTTGCAGGCCATGAGCATGGAATATTTTTGTTTTTGTTTGTGTTATATTCAATTTCTTTCATCAGTATCTTAGAGTTTTCAGAGTTCAGGTCTTTCATTTTCTTGGTTAAACTTATTTCTAAGTAATTTATTCTTTTTGGTGCAGCTATAAATGGGATTTTTTTTTAATACTCCAATCCTGGTAGGGTTTTTTGTTTGTTTATTTGTTTGTTTTTGTTTTTGTTTTTAGTGGAGTCTTTAGAGTTTTCTATATAGTGTCATGTCATTTGTAAATGGTGACAGTTTTATTTCTTCCTTCACAATTTGGATGCCTCTTATTTCTTTTTCTTCTGTGATTGCTGTGGCTAGTATTTTGAAGAAAGTGGCAATAGTGGGTATCCTTGTCTTATTCCTGATTTTAGAGGGAAAGCTTTTATTTTTGTATTGTTGAGCATGATGTTAGCTGTGGGTTTGTCATACATAGCCTTTATTTTGTTGTGGTAGAGGCTCTCTGAACCCTTTTGTTGAGAGTTTCTATCATGAATAGATGTTGAAATTTATGAAACACTTTTTCTGCATCTACTGAGATGATCATATGGCTTTTATCCTTTGTTGTGTTAATGTGATATATCGTGTTGGTTGACTTGTGAATATGAATATTGATCAACTTTGCACTCCTGGAGTAAAGCACTCCTTGCTTATTCATAGTGAATGATTTATATCTGTTATTGAAATATGTTTTCCAATATTTTCTTTTTTTATTGTTTAAAACATTTTTAAAAAAAGATTTATTTATTTATTTGACAGAGAGAGAGAGAGAGAGAGAGAGAGAGAGAGAGGGAACACAAGCACGGAGAGTGGGAGAGGGAGAAGTAGGCTTCCTGCTGAGCAGGAAGCCCCATGTGGGGCTCGATCTCAGGACCGTGGGATCATGACCTGAGCCAAAGGCAAGACGCTTAATGACTGAGCCACCCAGTTGCCCCTAAAAAAAATTTTTTTTTTAAAGTACTCTCTGCACCCAACATGGGACTCAAACTCACAATCCCGAGGTCAAGAGTCAGATGCTCTACTCATTGAGCCAGCCAGGTGTTTTCCAGTATTATCTTGAAGGGTTTTGCATCTATGTTCATCAGGGATATTGGCCTGTGCATTTCTTTTTTGTATTATCTTTGTCTGGTTTTGGTATCAGAATAATGCTAGCCTTGTGGGATGGATTTGGAAATTTTCTTTTCTATTTTTTGGAATGGTTTGAGAAGAATAAGTATTAACTCTTTTTTAAATGTTTGCTAGAATTCATGTGTGAAGCCACCTGGTTCTGGCCTTTTCCTTATTGGGTTTTTTGATCGCTGATTCAGTTTCATTGCTATTAATTGGTATATTCAAAATTTTTTATTTCTTCCTGATTTAGTTTTGGGAGATTGTAGGAATTTATCCATTTCTTTAGGTTGTTCAATTAATTGGCATGTGAGTATTTTTATGACCATTCCTTTGAACTCTTTATCAGGTAGATTGCTTATCTCTGTTTCATTTAGTTATTTTTCTGAAGTTTTGTCTTGTTCTTTTATTTGTAGGATATTCCTCTACTACTCATTTTGTTTGGATTTCTGCATTTGTTTCTATTAATTAGAACAGCTACTTTTCCTAGGCTTGAAGGAATGGCCTATGTAGGGACATTCCCTGTGTAGACTGTGTGTGCTTGGCAGTTTTGGCTGGATGGCTGGAGCTGTAGTGGGCATGGGCTGGGAGGTCTTGGGTTGCTCTCTGCAGAGGTCAGCCTGGCGGCACAGCTGAAGGTGAAGCAGGCACACACTGAGGTGCGGTGTTCTAAGATGTTCTTTGCAGGGGTTGGGCTGGTCAGTCATCTGGAGCTGAGGTGAGTTATGGTCTCATGTGTCCCAGGATGCTTTGTGACTGTATCTCCTTTGCAAGATGCTGGAGCTGTAATGGGCACTGCCTGGGAATGTTCTGGTGTGTGCTGTACTGGGGTTGCCTTGGTGGGATCGCTGTAGCTCCAGCTGGTATGGTGTGAAGGTCTTCCTTGGGGAGATTGGTGAGGCTGAAGAGGCCTAGCAGCCTGGGCTCCTGAAGGCAGCCAGCTGGCCAGAGTCCCCTTCCCTGGAACAGGGATTTTAGCTCAGGGGGTCCGATTCCAGAATTTCTAGTTTCACTTCCCCCAAAATCAATTACAGTTGACCCTTGAACAGATTTGAGCTGCATGGGTCCACTTATATGCATTTTTTTTCCAGTAAATACAGTATTGTAACTGTATTTTCTCTTCCTTATGATTTCCTTAATAAGATTTTCTTTTCTTTAGCTTACTTTATTATAATAATATAACAATTAATACATATAACATACAGAATATGTGTTAATATATTGTTGATGTTACCAGTAAGGCTTCCAGCTTATTAATAATAATATAATATAATATAATATAATATAATATAATATAATATAATATAATATAATAATAATTAAAAGTAGGCTGTTGGTGGCTGAATTTTGGGGAGGTCAGAAGTTGTTCATAGATTTTTGGCTGTTGGAGGGGAGTTGGTGCCCCTTGCTTCTATATTATTCAAGGGCCAACTATATTATAAGTAATTTTTAATTTAAAATAACTTTAAGTTTAAAAGCATTGGAATATGTGCCAATTACCAAAAAAAGCCTTTGTTTTTTTTTTAATATGTATTTTTTAAAGATTTTATTTATGTATTTGACAGAGAGAGAGAGAGCGCACAGGTAGACAGAGCAGCAGAGGGAGAGGGAGAAGCAGGCTCTCCGCCGAGCAAGGAGTCCGATGTAGGACTCGATCCCAGGACCCTGAGATCATGACCTGAACTGAAGGCAGCAGCTTAAGCAACTGAGCCACCCAGGCATCCAAAAAANGATCCCAGGACCCTGGGATCATGACCTGAGCTGAAGGCAGTGGCTTTAACCCACTGAGCCACACAGGCGCCCTTAAATATGTATTTTTTAAAGATTTTATTTATGTATTTGACAGAGAGAGAGAGAGCGCACAGGTAGACAGAGCAGCAGAGGGAGAGGGAGAAGCAGGCTCTCCGCCGAGNCCCTGCCTCTCTGCCTACTTGTAATCTCACTCTCTGTGTCAAATGAATAAATAAAATCTTTAAAAAAAACAAAAAACAAAAAAACAAAAAAACCTTTCTTTTCTTAAGNGCAGAGGGAGAGGGAGAAGCAGGCTCTCCGCCGAGCAAGGAGTCCGATGTAGGACTCGATCCAAGGACCCTGAGATCATGACCTGAACTGAAGGCAGCAGCTTAACCAACTGAGCCACCCAGGCATCCAAAAAAACCTTTCTTTTCTTAAGAGAACTTNCAAATGAATAAATAAAATCTTTAAAAAAAACAAAAAACAAAAAAACAAAAAAACCTTTCTTTTCTTAAGTCGTGGTTCACGGTTTGTGAGTGATTCACTAAGGGATGTAACCTGACTGCTTATCTTTCTCTTCAATGGGATTGTGAACTCCTCAAGGATAAGGTGAGTGCTTTGTTCATTCCTTCCCCCTCCCCGTTTTATTGAGATATAATTAACAAAGCTTGTGTTTTTTCCCTTTCCCTTTGCAATTGCATTTCCCTATACTTGGAATTTATTCCCCCCTTTGCTTACTTTTATAGTCATATTCTTTAAGTTATTTGTTTAAGTAATCTCTACATCCAGTGTGGGGCCCAGACTCACAAACCTAAGATCAAGAGCCAAAGTCTCTTCCTACTGAGCCAGCCAGGTGCCCTAACTTTAATTCAGATTTTTCAAGTGTCTTCTTAGAGATCACTTCCTCCAGAAAGCTGGTTAGGAGCACCTCCTCACTTCTCTTGATGTGTTGTCATTGTCATTTCCCCCCATTGTTCCCTAAATTCTGTGATTGATTGAGATAAGAACTATTGTTGTAGATTTCCAGCCCCAGCACATAGCAGTCAATCATTAACTATTTGACCCCACAGCGATTACTGTCATTGAACGAAGTTATAAACAAGTAGTGAGGACATCTAAGTATTTTTATGCTGATAGACGTGTACTAGAGGTTAGGCTGATTCTGTCTGGCTCTTGCTGTCTGTGTGCGTGATGTCAAAACACTTTATATTTTATTGAGAAATAGCAAAAGTAATGACAAGGCTTTTATGGACAATTAACTGGGAGCTTCAAAACCTATTTGAGACTCAGCCTGATGGGTATATTCGCTTAATTGGTGTTTATTGATTTAAGATAAAGTCCAAGGTAGCATTGTTTAAATGGAAGTTCTGCCTTTTATTTCATTTTAAAAAAGAAAGAAAGAAATAGCTCCTCTGAAACAGTTGCCTTGGCTCAGCTATTTATAGAGAGTGCAACTTTTCTGGGTCCTCTTGCTCTGTAAACACGGGAAGGAGGCTGTAACAGCCTATTCCGGTGCTGTCTGTCTTCCAGGCACTTTGGATGATGTGCGTTGGTTTCGAAGTAGATAGTCTTGGTGCATTTCATGGAGCGGAGTCTTGGTGAAGAAAAGCCAGCTGCACTGAGCAGGGTACCAAAGGGCAGTGTGATGTTATACATTTCTATAACGTCCCATACTCAGGAAATGCTTCCAAGCCCCTGTTTATAGTTCTATAAACAGGGGCTTGGAAGCATTTCTTAACAAAACCCCATGGTATGTGAGTGTGTGTGTATATGAATATATATATACACAAGTATATATGTATATATATATACACACACACGCACACATATATGTAAAAGATTTTATTTTATAGCCATTAGACCTCAGCTTTCAGTTTCTTTGTATTTAAAATGATCCTAAGATCTTAGCATCTGGAGATACTTCAAATAGGTTTCATGTCTGAAAAATGTACTGTATGAATTCCTTTTTATGAGACTAATTCCAAAAAAAAAGATCTTAAAAACCAGATATCAACCTTGAAAAATACCTACAAATCAGTTTTAAAAAAAAAAAAAAGGGAAAATGGGCAAGGTATACAACTAATTTCCAGGGCAAACACAGTAAATGCTAATGCACATGATAAAGCTCCCTTACACTTAGAAGGTAATTGCAGATTAAGATAATTGCAATTAAGATAAAATTGAATTGGGAAAGAGCAAAGAGATATAAAGGTATAAAAATTAAAGATAATTTCCAGTGTTGGCATGAATAGTGGCATGGTTTTTGAGTGCTTACTATGTTCTAGATACCGTATTTATTTATTTATTTATTATTTTTTTAAAAGATTTTATTTATTTATTTGACACAGAGAGAGATTACAAGTAGGCAGAGAGGCAGGCAGAGAGAGAGGAGAGAGGAGGAAGCAGGCTCCCTGCTGAGCAGAGATCCCGATGTGGGCCTTGATCCCAGGACCCTGGGATCATGACCTGAGCCAAAGGCAGAGGCTTTAACCCACTGAGCCACCCAGGCGCCCCTAGATGCCGTATTTAGTTCTTTACCGTTACCAATACGTGGAGTCACTATGGAAAACATTTGTGGTAGATAGTATTGTCAACTCACATTTTACAGATGAGGAACCTGGCAAAACGAAGATGTCAAATTGCTCAAGGACCTATGGCTAACAAGAGACAAGGCCAGAGAGTTTGATACAGTGACCAGGATCCACACTGTTTTGTGAACCGTTACTTGGTGAGAGCATGCAGCCACAAATGCCTACTTGGATTGAATGTTTGTGTCAATATTGTGGATATCAATACTGATCTCATTTTGGGCTCTGGATCCTCTGCTTTAACTCTGTAGCTGATGATCACATCTACTTTTCTTGCTTAGGAAGCTTTCTTATATCTTTTCCTGTACACTTTATCCATTTTGTTGCCCTAAATATTCTTGTCACCGTTCCATCTTACATTGTAATATCTCGTGTCAACATACATCTGTCCAAAGAATCCACTTACCTAGGTCCTCCTCTTTGTTACCTGTCATGTTTCAAATCAGTTTTATCTTAGAATACCATTTTGTCTTCAGCTCAATTATACACAGGATGCATGAGTCTAAAAAAAATTATAACTGTGCAGATATGAAATCATAAACAATTTTGTTGCATTTAACCAGTCATTTAAATTCACTGTGAATTATCTGCTCAAGAGGCACCAAGAAATGAGAGTCTTGGATAAGAGTATGCATCTCAGTGATAGAGTAGGAAGATGGATTCAAGTTGGGTGGGTGTCTTGGAAAAGTTGTCTCTGGATCTGGGATATGAGGAAGAGTCTGGGCATTCATGTACCACAAAGGAGCACTGGGTCTTCAGTATCAGAGCTGGAAGAGACAAGACCCCCAGTCGGCTGAAATGACCAACATCAGAAGAGATGGGATTGTCTAAAACTCATACTTAGTGATTCTGCCCAGAGTCAGCTCTGGCTTAGGGGATCCCATGGGGCCGGTAACTCAGAAAAAGGAGCAGTCCTGGCTTAGGGTGGCTTGTTTGCTAGTCTCTCTACGTGAACATCTCCATTAGATGTTTTAATCATTAAGAGCAGTATTCTTCGACTTGCTTTACTCCTCGGCACCCAAGCTACTTCTTAGAGTATACCTTAAGTTGTGGGTCACTCCCTGCTTCTTGGCCCCCATCTTTCCTACTCGGGAAGATGTATCCCATCCCTTTTCAAGCTACACGTTCTCCCATCCCAACATGCTGGTGTATACCACCTCCCTTAGGAATATCCCTCCCACATAGACCTGGAGAATTACTGCTCTAGATAAAGAGAAAGAGCTTAGGAAACATACGACATGATCTTCCGAAACTTAAAACAGATTTATCTGGAGTGAGTGCGTGCTCTTCCATATCAAGCTGCTCGAGGCCTGAGAGACAGTTGCGTCCTGGTCTGATCTCCTTCTCTTCAGCCTCCCACCTGGCGTCTGGCACTCTCATTCCTCGGAGTGCGTTTCTGTGGCATGAATGACAGTGTTGCCCCTGCTATTTCATTTCTAGAGCTACAGACAGGGCCAAAGAACAGTCTCGCGGGCTGTGCTTACTTGAAGAAAGACAAGCCTTAATTTATAATGCTTATGTTAAATTACTTAACTTTACCAGGGAGATAAGTCAAGGTAAGAAGCATTTTGAGTTATTCACTGAGGCAGTTAAGCTAGCTGTAGCTCCAGAAAGCCATACTCCTGTTCAATTCTGAAGTCCATTGGGAGGCATTTATCTAGGGAGCGAGAAAGTAGGCATGTGCTTGAGCAATCTGGAAAAAAAGCAGCCTCTATACATTGAAAGCGACACCACAAAAAAGATTGTTTTGGAGAAGTAAGACAAAATCAGATCAAGTAAATGTAGGGCTTTGTTAGAAAATGGAATAGTAATTAATTAGAAACAGCTAGCAATAGTAATTAATAAATAAACTATCTGACCAAAATTCAAAATATGAGGTCTTTGGCAAATGAAAGTAGTTGAACTATAGACCCCTCACCCCTAATCTATTATTATAGTGAAATTAAGAAAGAATGTTCTGGGGCATCTGGGTAGCTCATTTGGTTAAGTGCTCAACTCTTTGTTTCAGTTCAGGTCATGATCGCATGGGTCATGAGATTGAGCCCCTGGTGGGCTCCAGGCTCAGTGGGGAGTCTGATTGAGATTCTCTCTGTCTGCCCCTGCCCCTGCTCTCTCTCTCTCTAAAATAAATACATAAATCTTAAAAAAAGAGAAAGAGAATATTCTTCGTTTGTAATTCTTCTTCACTTGGTCATTGAAATGATCTCATTATGTTTTTGTTTTTGTTTTAAAGTAGGCTCCACACCCAGCGTGGAGCCCAGTGCAGGTTTTGCACTCATGACCCTGAGATTAAGACCTGAGTTGAGATCATGAGTTAGATGTTTAACTGAGCCACCCAGGCACCCCAGTCTCATTATGGTTTTAAGTTTTATCACCAATCACTACTTGATCAGGTTTTTATGTATGTTTTTTCCCTAGACTATGTCCTCTGTCGGGAATTGTCTGTATCCTTTGTCCACACACCTGTGGAAGGCTTGTTTTTGTTTGTTTGTTTGTTTTTTCTCTTCAGTTAATCATCTTTGTTACAATGTGTTTTGGTCTGTATTTCATCATCTAACACACTATCCAAAACATTATAGGTGTTCAACAAATATTGATTTACTAAAAAAAAAAAAAGATGTTTATTTAGGAACTTTCCCTTTGTATTACTGATTTATTTTCTCTGGCACATGAATTAGCTGATACATTTATCACTTTAAAATATATTCCAGTTCTGTTTTCATACCAGCAGAACATTTTCTTAGGAATTTTTATTTTTTCCAATTCTAAAGGTTAGTATAAATGCAGAAGAAATTTGAAATATTCTACAAGGCTGAGATCTTTCAGAAAGAAGGCAGACATGTCTTCTGAATTGGGAATGCTCTTCTCTCTGCTGATAACAGCTCTCTGCTTGTCATGGGATGCAGGTTGTTATGGTGAAGGGATGTTACTTGAAATTGGAAAGGAATGTTATATGTTAATAACAGAAAAGGTTTTAAAAATGATACATAATTTGTCAAAGTATTCTTTAAAATGGGTTTGATTCATTGAATTGCCATTGGCTTTGTAGGAGCAATAAAATCTCCCAAGTTGTTGCAAGACGAATCAGTCCTTTGTCATCTTAATGCTTTCTTGGCAGTGTTAGGGACCATGATTAATGAAGGACATCTCGTTGTAGGAACATATTCAACACGCCCCCCCCCCCCCCCCCCCCCCCCCCCATCCCCCACCCCCGATTGGATTTTTTGGCGCTGAAACCCTACTGGACCACCTTCCTCAGACTGGATCATCATGATTATTGGTAGACTATCCCCAAGTTTGGCTTTTCCTGCTATCAGATTGGTCTTCTCTACCACCTGTCTATTCTCCCTCAAGCACGTTTTCTGTTTTACTTTTAACTTCAGCCTCATGATAAACTAGAGAAGCTGAGGTAGGAGCCCTATAAAACCTTAGTCTTCTCTCTTGCATAAGCCGTAATGACTTATACACACACTGTATTTTTTTTAAAAGGTTATCTATTTATTTGAGAGAGAGAGAGAGAGAAAGGGAGAACACAGAAGGAGAATGAGACTCCCCGCTGAGCAGGGAGCCCGATGCGGGACTTGATCCCAGCACCCCGCGATCATGACCTGAGCTGAAGGTAGACGCTTAACTGACTGAACCATCCACGCACCCCTTATACACATACTTTATAGATGAACCTCAGCCTCACTACGTTTGCTATTGATGATTAGTTCACGTACTGACAAAGGAGTCAAGCGTGAACATGGCGGTATTGAGTGGAAGGGAGGCTGGCAGCTTGAGATGAATTGGCATCATCTGTTTCTTCCTTCATTATTTTTTTTTTGCCCTTCTATTCAATAAATTTTTGAGGTCTGCTCATGTTATAGGCACAGTGACAGAAGATAAAGTCCTCATGGAGCTTAAAGGTTAGTGAGGAGACAGGCATCATCATAATGAAACAAAAACAAATAAGGAGGTAAGTGTGATGTTGGTGTATGCTATCATGGAAGCAGTACAAAGCATGGAGAGCCTGTCATAGGGACAATGCCTGAGTTTAGGGGAAGCTTGACTGGAGATCTCACACTTGATCTGAATGTGAAGACTGAACCATGTTAACTAATTAACAGGGGGAAGGAGAAGAAAGAACAAGTACACTTTTTTTAGGTAAGAGAAAACAGCTGTTGTAGTTCAGTTTTTCTCAGAGATGCTGAAACATAGTCCCTCTTCTCTTTGGAAACTTCTAATATTCCCAGCACCGGTTGTGCTGGTGACCTCTCATGCTCTTTTAGGTTTTTTTGTGTTAATGTGTCATTACCCAAGTATAACCAACTTTTCAGTAACCAAGTCTTGTTTTTACTCCCCTATTCTACCCTGGGTCTTCCTGAGATCATGGGGGCTTCCTAGACCCTTGGTCCTGGTCTGCTGTGAAGCCAGTGCCTGGGAGAACATGGAGGGGCACACGCGTAGGGCAGGACTGGGTGAAATGTTGACTGCAAGCATAGCGGGCAGGGAGGGAAATGGGTTTGGCTCATTCTCCCGCTGAGCCAGCTTTAATAATGATTCCCAGTTTTGCTAGAAGAATTCAAAATATTCATAGATGGTGTCAACTATACTCAAATAAAAAAATTACATAGGAATGTGAAACACTTAGGACAGCAGCCTCGGAATGACATGGACATAGGAAGGTTGGGTAGATACTGAACTGCTCTCACATGCGTGCGCGCACACACGGAATGAAGGGTTTACAGTAAGGTAGATGTACACGTAGACAGAGGCAGAGACTGGGGAATGGTGGCATTCTTTGCAGATCGTATGTGGCTACTGTCAGGACCAGGAGAACAGGGATAGTGTTTTGTCCTTCGTTCAGAGCAATAGTGAGCTAGCTCAGCCCATGACCTGACTTTGCAGGATGGCTCTGCAGAACATGGGAATGCTATTTAACTCATGCTCAATTTTTGAGTGAAGATTCTGTATCTTTTTAGAGGTCTCAGGAGACCTGACAAAAGCAATACCATACTTGTCCTGAANAGAGAGAGAGATCACAAGTAGGCAGAGAGGCAGGCAGAGAGAGAGGAGGAAGCAGGCTCTCTGCCGAGCAGAGAGCCCGATGTGGGCCTCGATCCCAGGACCCTGAGATCATGACCTGAGCCGAAGGCAGAGGCTTTAAACCGCTGAGCCACCCAGGCGCCCGAAGATTCTGTATCTTTTTAGAGGTCTCAGGAGACCTGACAAAAGCAATACCATAGTTGTCCTGATGACTGTTTTCACGATGAAAAGAGAGCCTGAAGTGCTCTCATGCACTGCATATTTTAGAATAATGTGCTTCTTGGCGGCTTCTTAATTTTGTAATAGGCTTGGCTTCTAAGCTTTATTTCTGAACATTGTTCGAAAGATGTAGAAGAAGAGCCAAATTTAAAATAAGTTTAAATACTTTTAACTTAATTAATATTCGGAATTATAAAAAGTTTTCATAAATGCACAAGATGACAAACTAAAAAGGGTTAGTTTCTCCCCATCCTTTCTTACTTATTCTTGTTCCCTTGAGTGTTATTGGTAATAATTTGTGATTGCTAATAATCACTAAGACTATGTGTGTTAGCTATTAGTATCTCTTTTTACATATATATTAGTATCTCTTTCTATATTTCTATCTCTATATACATATATATACATACATGCACATAAGTACATGTTTACATGTACCCTCACACAAATACATACATGTATTTTTGAAGCGCCCAAGATTCCATTGTATATATTATTAAAACTTGGCTTTTTTTTATTCAACAACATACTGTAGGCATGTCAGATAGATATAACTGATTCTGTTTAATGACTGCCTGGTATTCCTACTTGGCACATTAGATGGTTTATCTAACCATTCTCGAACGCATGGATATTTAGGTCGACTTGAGGGGGCTGCCTTTAATAAAAAACTACCGTGAACATGGCTTGGGGATTCTTGCACAAGAATTTCTTTAGGATATATTCCTACAAGTAGGTTGCTGTGTCAGAGGTTGAGCACATTTAAAATTCTGATAGATACCAAGGATAGAACCATAGAAATATGGAAGAACTCCCTTGTCTCTTTTCTCTCACCCCACCCCAAAAAGGAATGCATCCATAACAGTGTGCCAGTGCCATGCTTGAAGCTAGGGTGTCTGAGGATAGACTGCTGTAGAAAGGAGAGTCAGCCAGCCAGTTTTCCTGCTTGGCACTAGCATTTGCATTTATAAATAGAGAGGGGAATATTGAATTTGTTATTACTCAAGCTGTTCTAAAATTGCTTCCCAAATATTAAAAAAGCAATTTGATTTGTTTTCCTAATCCAATTTCAAATTGTGTGGTCCATATGGACCTTGAGAAGATTGTCTCTGACTCTCATAACCTTCCTATTGGTCAGCTCTGGCTCTCTTTTTCTTTACTGAATCATTTTCTCTTGCTGGTTCTCCTGTCTTGTGTAATTCGAAATGACTTTGCCGACTCCCTGCTGGAGGTCCTAGGCTACCATTTGTAGTTCCACTCCTATCATGGTTAATGATTTCTTAGAAATGCTATGATGGTAAAGGTACAGGTATTTGTTTTTTTTAATTCACTTATTTTAGAGAAAGAGAGCGACAGAGAGTAAGAGTGCAGTGGAGAAGGGCTTAGGGGGAGAGAGAGAGAGAGACTCTCAAACAGACTGAGTGCAAAGTCCCGCACAGGGTTCAATCTCAAGACACCAAGATCACAACCCGAGCTGAAATCAAGAGTTGGTCGCCTATCAGGTCATGATCTCAGGGTCCTGGGATCGAGCCCCACATTGGGCTCTCTGCTCAGCGGGGAGCCTGCTTCCTCCTGTCTCTGCCTGCCTCTCTGCCTACTTGTGATCTCTTTTTCTCTGTTAAATAAATAAATAAATCTTAAAAAAAAAAAAAGAGTTGGTCGCTNCTGCCTACTTGTGATCTCTCTTTCTCTGTTAAATAAATAAATAAATCTTAAAAAAAAAAAAAGTTGGTCGCTTAAATGACTGAGCTACCCAGTTGCCCCAATTACAGGCCTTTATTAGAGTAAAAGGAAATAAAAATTGTATCCCCCTTTTTGTACAGTCTGCCTTGGGTTTTCTTATCTATGAAAACCTAAGTGATGTTGGTGAGTTTGGTTTATTCCCTCTGCCCCTATTTTAATAGGTCTAGTATTCTTGTTAAAACCAGAGTCAGGTTTCTGTTTGCATTCACGTAGCCCAAACATATAAACTGAATTGTAGTTACCTTACCAATCTCAAGTTAGTGTCCACACTGTTTTTCTCACTGACGTTTAACTCTTTATGAGCATTACTGATTCCTTTGTTTCTGCCAAATATATCATCCCTCAGTCACGTAACTTTTCTCTTAAATTGTTTTACTATAAAATTAATACAGTTATTACAAACCCTCTTTAAACTCTGTACATGGAATCTTACAAAAGTAACCATAACTTTACTCCTCAAAAAGAGTCGATGTCAACATTTTTTAAAATTTCCCCTAGGATTTTATTTTTTCTTATTATAATTTAAATCATTCTATGTATAGAATTTTTTATCTTTATACATTCACTTCATGTATGTGCTTGTATTTTTTTATTGTGGTAAATAGGCACAATGTAAAAGTTACATTTTAGCCATTTTTAAGTGTACTCCTCGGTGATATTTTCTATATTCACATTTTGGTGCTGCCATCACCACCATCCATCCACAGAATTCTTTTGATCTTGCAAAACTCACTAAACCCATTAAACACCAACTCCCTGCTTCCCTCTCCCCTCAGCCCCTCGTAACCACCATTCTACTTACTCTCTCTCTGAGTTTGATTGGTCTAGATATCTCCTACAAGTGGAGCCATACAGTATTTTTCATTTAGTGAAAGGAGCATAATGTCTTCCAAGTTTATCCGTTTGCAGCATGTGTCAGAATTTTCTCTTTGTAAGGTGGAGTCATAGTTCTCTATATCTCCATACTGGATTTTCTTACCTATTTATCTCTTGATGGACATTTGAGTTGCTTCCGATTTGGGGCTATTAAAAATATGGATGCACAAATATTCCTCCTAACCCCTGGTTTCAACTCTTTTGAGCATATACACAAAAATGGATCCTGCTATCCAGGATGATCCAAGAGGATCATTTGGTAATTCTGTGCTTAATTTTTCTTTCTTTCTTTTTTTTCTAATAAAGGGAAAATGCACAGGGGGGAGGGGCAGAGGGAGAGCGAGAATCTGAAGGAGGCTCTATGCCCAGCACAGAGCCCAAACTCAGGGCCTGATCTCATGACCCAAGTTGAAATAAAAGGTTGGACCCTTAACTAACTGAGCCACCCAGGCACCCCTCTACATTTAATTTTTTGAGGAATTGCCATACTAATCTCCATAGTGGCTGTCCCATTTTATATTCCAACTGACAGTGCATGCTGGTTCTGATTTCTCCACATCCTCGCCAACACTTGTTATTTCCTGTCTTCATGACGCTAGACATCCTCATGGGTGTGAGGTGAAATCTCATTGTGGTTTTGATTTGCATTTTCCTAATGACTATTAATGTTGAGCACTTTTTAAGTGCATAGTGCCATTTGCAAATCCTCTTTGGAGAAATGTCTGTTCAAGTCCT
This sequence comes from Ailurus styani, assembly GCA_002007465.1. Taxonomy (NCBI): domain Eukaryota; kingdom Metazoa; phylum Chordata; class Mammalia; order Carnivora; family Ailuridae; genus Ailurus; species Ailurus styani. Next base: position 2,506,938 of record LNAC01000177.1, read on the forward strand.
TTGCCCATTTTTTAAATTGGATTTTTATTGTCATTGTTGTTGAGTTGTAGGAGTTCTTTATATATCTGTTTTTTGATCTCTTAGTTTGCACTGCAATAACCAAAAAAATTTTTTTTTCATAGAAAATCTTTATTTTTCCTTAACTCTTGAAGGATAATTTCCCTGGATATGGAAATCTCGATTGCTGAGTTTTTTCTTTACAACACCTTCAATATTTTACTTCATTCTCTTCCTGCTTGCATAGTTTCTGAAGAGAAGGTGGATGTAATTCTTACTTTTGCTCCTCTATAGGAAAGTTTTTTTTTTATCCTCTGGATTCTTTCAAGATTTATCCTCTGGGTTCTTTTAAATATATTTGACTTTCTAAAGTTTGACTATGATATGCCTAGGTGTAGTTTTCTTGGCATTTATCCTGGTTGGTGTTCTCTGAGTTTCCCTGGTCTGTATTTGGGTGTCTGACAATTACCTCAGGCCATTGGACCCTTTCTGACTTTACTCCATTCACAGGATCATCCCTCTGCAACTTGAGCGCATCAAGCTCCTTTCTGATCTAAAGATCTTCATACTTCTGTTCACTCTTCTTGGACTGCTTCTGCCCTAATTTCGCCTGCAACTTCATTTCATCCTTCAGGTCTGAGGTGAAATATTTACTTCTAGAGGAAGAGACAGAAGAGGAAGTTGACTGGTCCTGGTTCTCTAGCTGGAACTCTGGTCTACTTTCTGTTGCCTTCTGCTGACTTCCTAGGGAAAAGTAATTATGGGCATAAAGCGGAAATTTCTACAATTTTGGAAGATTGGCCTCCAGTGGGTAAATATGCAAGAGAGTGTCCTGGAAAGACTTGCAGTCAAATGCTCTACCACTAAGCTATATCCCCTCCTGAAAGACTTGAAGGGCAGTTACTTAACTCTTTTATGTTTATCATGGCAATGGATGTTTGTCACTTGAATAATTTGTAGACATTTGCCATTAATATATGATCATTATAAGAGATATTCAGTGGTAGGTTGATTTCTAAGTATTCCAGTTGCATTAAAAACATTTGCTGGTGAATAACCTAGTTTCTAGATTGGATTACTGTGTTTCTGTATTTTTTGGACCTCTAATAATACATTCATGACATTCATTTATTTATTTTTTTTTAAAGANTGCTGGTGAATAACCTAGTTTCTAGATTGGATTACTGTGTTTCTGTATTTTTTGGACCTCTAATAATACATTCCTGACATTCATTTATTTATTAAATCACTCATTCATCACTGTACATTTATTGAAGGCTCTACATGGCTCATGATATGGAGTTATAAGGAAGAATAAGAAGAATAAGGATCAGCTCTGTCCTCAAAGCTCAGACTTTGGTGAGGGAAATGGATTTGTAAAGAAAGCTTCATATTGTGGTATCCAACACAAGAACCAAGAAAGAATGTTCATTCCCAACCAAGGCCCAGCCTCTTCCTGGGAAGTCTCTCTTCCCATGAAGAGAGAAGTAGTCCTGATTACAGTGAGTGGTGTGAAGTAGGGCAGGAGGATATAGAGATATGGGGAGATGAGGAAGGGCAAAATAAAGTGAGGGAGTCGGGGATGGCCAGCCAGAGGCCCATCAGGCCTTCGAATGCCACACTGTTATGTTTGAAGTTTGTCACGGACTGATAGACGGTGACTGTGGGAGTGACCCAATCCAACCAGTGTGCCGAGATGTGCTTCCTGAATCAGTAAGGAGAAGGACCTGTATCAGTTGTTCGCAGGTTGGCTGAATTAATCAGTCCCCTTGTTTACCTTCCCAGGTGGTGAATATATAACCTCCTTTGTTGCCACCTAAAAAAATCACATAGCTGCCCCGTTTTATGGGAAAGACAGCTGAATGACAATCAAACAGTCAGAGTAAAAAATCATGAGAACAATTCCTCTCTGAAAAAAACAAGCCACGTCAGCTAAAATGAGTTATATCCATCACATTATTTTTCCGTATATCATTAAGGATTTTTTTTTTTCTTTTTCATTTAAGCATTCCACCAAAGTTTTTTTAAGATCTTTGACTTAGGGCGCCTGGGTGGCTCAGTGGGTTAAAGCCTCTGCTTTTGGCTCAGGTCATGATCTCAGCGTTCTGGGATCGAGGCCCGCATCGGGCTCTCTGCTCAGCGGGGAGCCTGCTTCCTCCTCTTCCTGTCTCTCTGCCTACTTGTGATCTCTCTCTCTGTGTGTCGAATAAATAAATAAAAATCTTAAAAAAAAAAATCTTTGACTTATAACATTAGGCGACTCTCTGTGTCCCATACAGATTTTAAATTTGCCAAGATTTCAGCCTCATTTTTGCAGAAGAGAAATAAAGATAGCACTTAGGTGTTTACAACATATCTGTTAAGAATAAAAACACCAAAGCATACAGACTTCTGCAAAGGCCTTTTATGTTCTGTCACTCACTGCTTGCATTTATGCATTCAGGACATTTATGAACAAACACGGGACATTCATAGTCACCCCCGAAGAGTCTGTGCCTGCATTTACGGGTCTAAATGAAAAGAGAAAAACTTTATGAGTGAAAATTGCCTTCCCCTAAGAAGGAAGGCTTGTTCGCCTGTTTTGTCAGGGGCATTTTACTTCTTTTTCTCTATCACTGGATCGAAGCAGAAGCAAGGAGGAAACAACATTTCAGTGCTTGGAAGCAACGCCAGTCCTTCTGAGAGCATGGGAAACATCAGGATTGGCTTGGTTTTTATAAAAGGTCACTCTCAAGTGATTTAGAGTATATTTTGAAGAAACGTGTTATTTCTGTGAAAGAGGGTTTCCCAGCTGAGTGGTTGGAAAATCTTCTACAAGTCATCCTTACAGGCGAGCACAAGGAGATCAAAGAGAAATGCCTGTTTCCTCTTTACCCTCTCCAGGCTTATTTTTGATTGGGGGAAAAGCTAATCTGATCTAAAGAAGGACTCATACTGATGTCCCAGCGTGACCATACATCTAAGGGTTTCCCCCCCCTTTTTTATTTTTCTTTGTTCAATAAATGTTTATTGTATTGTATTTTGGTTTTTGGGCTCTGTGATCCAATGGACTATTTGGACAGCTTTCACGAATCCAGTGAGGTTTATCACTGGATGATGGACCACAAAAGAGATTGTTTATTAGGACTGGCGGCTGTTATGTCCTGTTGCCACTTGGAAAATTCCAGAGTTCAGGCTTCTTTTTAGCCTACCCAACCAAGGCCCAGCCTCTTCCTGGGAAGTCTCATGGTGGCACATGTCAGTCCAAACAAGTCTCCTCCTGCCCCTGGGCTCTGAGACCCTGAGCTCTTCTTTGTCCCCTCGGGGGCAGACAAGGTTTCTCTATTAAGGCACAATTCAAAGAGAAATTATAGATTCTTTAGAAGGGCTGTATGTCATGATCCCCAACAAACAGATAAAGAAAAGCATGGTCAAAACACTCAGCATTACAAAGTCAACCCTTAGTATTACAAGGGACTTCAAAGGTCACTCGGTATTGACTCTTCCACAACATTCTGAAAGTTCCCACTTTAATCCTTTCTCTAGTGGGGAGCTTCCTGGTTCCCTGGGGTGTGACTGCACTTGTCAGGACACTTAGACCTTGCTTTCCTTATTTCTGTCTAAAAGCTCTTCTTTTAACCTTCAACCTGTTTGTTCCAGTCGTACACTTTGGAGCCAAGATTAGCATCTGATTATTGAGACCAGGGCTTCTCAAACTTGAGCTTGCTTGAGAAATTGTTGCTGTACAGCTTCCTGGGGCCCACCCCCAGACATTCTGACTCAGTAGGCCTGAGGCTCTGCCAGCATATTTGCATTTCCAATAAGCTCCCCAGGGCTGCACATTACCGGATTACCACTGAGTATCTAATTTAGACTACCCAAGATCTTTCCCCCTTCCTTTGGGAACTGCACCTGCATTTTCCTTTGGGGACCAACTTGTTTCTTACCGCAGGCAGACTGCCAGCCAATCCTCTCCGCCACCTACCAGCCAACAGGTGGGCGTGTGACACAAGATGGGCCAATGGAAGGCTGACTTTGGAGAATTTGAAACAGGGGAGAAAGAAGTAGGAGCTCCATTCATCGTCCCATTCACCACAGCTACTCCTTAGGTTGGTGGGCCTGCCCTACTCCTGCGGCTTCTTAGTCTAATACTCAAATTTTCCATTTATTCTTTGAACTACCTCCTATCTTTTGAATAAGTGATGTTTTGTTTTCTGGTCCCACTTCAGCCCTTTCTCCTTTCTTCTCCTTTTCTTCCTCTTCCTTTTTATGCTAATGTGTTAGTTTCTACTTCCTGCCACCAAAAACGTGGACGAAGATAAAACTACAAAGTATACACCTGCTCTCTTGACCATAGCACACACTTCCATAAAGGCAATGTCGACTCATTCATACAGATCCAGTGCCCTACTTCTTTCATTGGTTCTTTGTTAGAGCACACTTTTTGTTTCCACACTCTCATGTTTTCTTTTGGATCATCTAATAGCTATCTCCGTCCCTTTGCCAGTTCGACATGGCATGATCCAGATGACAGACAAGAAGGAGAAGTTTAATGCCTCTCTTGTGGGCATCGAACTCAGATGAATACCACCTAAAGCAGAATGAGAAAGGAAAAATGGACAGTTAGCTAGTAGTGTATTTGATCACTGTGAACAATGATCAGATCATCCAGATTCCAAAGTGGATCTTTGTCCTGAATGTCTAGGTTTGGATGTGATTTCCCCTCTCCCTTTAGGGTTATATAGACCAGATACAATACTAGAAATCTCTGAATTCTGCTGACAGGCAAGCAGGGGCATTGGCCTGAGGGGCAGAGAAAACAAGGGTTTTCGGCCAGCAGGTACTCAGGGCTGGCCTGTATGAAGGGGAACAGTAAGGACTCTGACCACCGTCATGTGCTCAGAGAGTGTGTTAGTGGTTTGGAAAATGGTGGAAGGTAAACTTCTCCTGGGATTTTCCTGAAATACAGACAGGATATTTATTTACAGGTTCTTAGGCCTTCTTCATTCCGGGAGCATCAGAGAAGTCTGAGAAGAAGGCAGGGTGCTCAGGAACATTAGGAATTTAAAAACAAATTATTATTGATATTCCATGTAAATACTCAGAAGTTTAATGCATCCACTTGATATGCATATTCATCACTAGTCATTTCTTGGGCGGGAACTTCTCTGGCACTAACAAACAGCCCTCTGTCCTCAATAATGATTTTGAATTTAAAGCAGAATGACGCAAAGCATTTGTTCACTTCCATAAACAGTGGCAGGGAAGAGAGGAATGATAAGGTTTTGGATCTTTCCTTGCATTTACTTAAAATTATTGCTATCTGTTCCTGATTTAGGGTCTGGCTACTTCTCTCTAGCAGAGTGGGGTTGGACAGAGGGTGGGGACGAAGTGTGATGCTTTTACGACAATGGCCTCTGCCGGTGCAAGGAGGTCTACCGTTAGGATGGCCCTTCAGAGTTGTCCCATATTGATGCCATGGGGCCAGGCCTTTGGAACTCCTTATCAACTGGTCGCTGGATGTAGGTTGTCTTTGGCAGGGGGTGTGACGTTGGGTGAGGTGGCCCCTCTGTCTGACTTCACTTCCCATGGAGGGCCTCAGCTGAGAGCTGCTGGGTGGCCACACTCCATTCTCCTTTGCTCCCCTCTCTGGATGGTTCTGAGATGCAGTTCACGAGAATGAGCCACACGCTCCCTGTGTTGCAAAGGTATGGCCAGCTTGGCAGCACACCCTCTTGTACATACTCTCTGCCTTCTCTACTCCATTTCTCTGTTCTTTCTTTCTCTTCCTTGGGAGCAGACCCTCCCACTAAAGTGTGGGCATGGCCACTTTGCCTTAGCTTCTGCTTTCTAGAGAATGCAGGTTAAAACCAAATGAAATTATTGAGATCTCCAGACTTAGAGAACTGAAGTTGAAAGGGAGCCCTAAGGATCACCTAGTCTAATCCAACTTTACAGGTCAGGAGACAGAGTCTCAGAATGCTTCAGTGAATTGAATGCATCCCAACCTAGAACCTAGGCTTCCCGAATCCTGGGCCCATGCTCTTCCCACCTGTCATGTCTTATTTACTCTAACTTACTTAGAAAGCAGCACTACCAAAAAAAAAAAAAAAAAAAAAAAAAAAAGAAAGCAGCATTACCTCTGGGAAATGGCCCTGTGAGAGGATCATACCTTGGACATGCAGTAGCTGGGGCCCATCCTGGCTACAAATGTGCTCCATCTTTTAGTGGCACCTTGTATGAATGCCCACCCCCACTCTCCCCCCAGCCCTGGGATTTTCAATAGTAGAGAGTCTCTAGGCTGTTAAAGTTGGTCGGAATCAAAGAGAACATCATACCCTGTGGCTTCCAACCCATCTACCCTTAAGGATCCCTTCTGCTACTTCCCTTCTTCATCTCTGTTCCAAAACATCCTTTTAGAAAGATTTCTTCTGAACTGCTTTATGAAACATAAATAATTTCTTTAACTGACTAAAAACAACACTTCCATCAGAGTTGATGATGTGAGCTGACTGTCTTACATGTTGCTTCTGCTTAACTCTTGAAAAGAGAGAAGAGGGTGATGAAGCCAGCTTTATGGAATTCTTCTGGGAACCCTAGTGAACAAGCCACTAATCTGATCTGCCCCCCACTCCGCCCTTCACTGACTGCCCCAGTGGGGGCCCGGCAGGGATCAGAGCCTAGGCGAGAATCTGGGTCTCCGGACTTGTCTTCCCAAGTTCACAACATTCCCCCTCAAGAGACTTCTTACCTCTCATTTGTTATTGTCAAGGTCCCTCCTGCTGATTACTACTGTCACTACCCAAATGGTTGTACCTGAGTTTCCCCCTGCCTCTCTGCTCTCTGGTGATTCCTTGGGCATCCAGGCTGGGGCTGCTATCCTTCCTCCAGGAGGCTCGCTCATCCAGGAGACCAGGATGTGGGGTCTTGTCAGTTAAACTCCATCTGGTATTTGCTTTTCCAGAAGCAGTCGTTGGTGAACCAGCCCTCCCAGACAGCTCAGCGCCAAACTACATGCATGACCAGGAGGGAGGGGACACCCTTCGGTGGTCTGCTGCTTGTCCATTTCAGCTGTGTCTGTAACTGGATTTCCTTGAGAAAAGAAGCCTTGAAGCTCAGGGGGAGAGGAGCCTGAGGAATGATTTTATGGGAGACATTCTGCTATTTTGCTAGGAATGAAGGTGTTTATTTAGCTGTTAGGACTAATTAATTCAATAGAAGGATTTTTTTTTTTTGCTAGTTTCCTATTATTAGACTGGGAATCAAGAGAAGTAGGTTCTAGTCCTTCCTTCTGCCACTCATTTGCAGTGTCCATCTTGAGAATGTCTCAACTTCTTTCTGTAGGGCTCTGTGCCGTCCTTTGTAAACAGGGATAATACCCATTTTAGCTCTCTGACATTCCCTCTGTCTTGATTCTCCCTGGGTAACCGCAGGACAGCCTCCTTACTGGCTGCGCCGTTACTTTATAAAAAGACCATTCACTACAGTGAACTCACAGTAATCCTTAAAAATGTCAGTTAGACTGTATCGCTCTTGTGCTTAAATATTTCCACTGGCTTCCACGGGATTTACTGTAAAGTGTGAGTGTTTCGTTCTGACCCTTTGCTCATCCCAGTCCTCACCTCTTTCCATGCTCTGCTGGAGCACCGTGTTCTGTCTGTCCTTTGCAACATACCCACCTAGGTACCTGCCTCAGGACCTTTGCATTAATGTTTGCTCTGCCTGGAATGCTTCTCTGCTCCAGGTTGCCACCTCCTCTTTTTTATTTATTTTTTAATTTTCTGCATTATTTTTTTATTTTTTGTTTCTCACCATAGCACGTACCCTCCCTAATGTCCATCACCCAACCACCCCATCCCTCCTACCCGCCTCCTCTCCCGCAACCCTCAGTTCGTTTCCTGAGATGAAGAGTCTCTTATGTTTTGTCTCCCTCTCTGGTTTCATCTTGTTTCATTTTTCCCTCCCTTCCCCTTTGATCCTCTGTCTTGTTTCTCACATTCCTCAAATCAATGAGATCATATGATAATTGTCTTTCTCCGATTGACTTATTTCACTTACAGTTTGCCTCCTTCTTGACATTCAGGTCTCAGCTCAAAGTATTTCCCCTTCATACCTACCCTTGGCCTTTCTTTATTCTGTTAATCTTTTTTTTTTTTAAATGATGGTATAGAGAAAGAGGAATAAGCATCTTTTTTTCCCCCAAAGATTTTATTTATCTATTTGGAAGAGAGAGAAATAGCGACAGAGATAGTGAGAGAGAGCGTGAGTGGGGAGGAGAGGGAGAAACAGGCTCCAGCCCGACATGGGGCTCAGTCCCAGGACCCCGAGATCATGACCTCAGCTGAAGGCAGATGCTTAACTGACTGAGCCCCCCAGGTGCCCCTATTCTGTTAATCTTTATCACTTTCTGAGATTATCTAACTTATCTAATTAATAAATAATCTATGCAGGTAGGTTTTATCTCAGTAAAACACAGCCATCAGGCAGGGTCCATGTCAGCTCCTTCACTACTATACCTGATTCAGCCACTAGACTCACAAAGTAGACATTCCTAACATATTGGATGCTTTTGTTCATATCAGGATGTTTATAGAGCTCTCACTATGTGTGCTGCTCCAGCCATAAGGATTTGCACAAAGCCAACTAAATAAAGCCTCTGCCCTCGTGGAGCTTAAATCTGGTGGTGCTGGTCTGGAGAAGGAATCAGCAGGGAGAAACAAACTAGTAAATACCTGTGGCTGGGTGGTAAGGGCTGTGAGATAAGATGTAGTAAGGAGGTCTGTAGGGTCAAGGGCAAGATGGGGGTTAGGGGACTTCTCATTCACATTTGATGATAGACTTGAAGAGGAGGGGGGTAAACCTTGAAGGTGGGGGCGGGGGCGAAAGAATATTCTGGTCAAAGGCTCTGAGGTGGCACATGTACCTGCTGTGTTGGAGGAATAGCAGAGAGAGGCTGGTGGAGCTCTTTTATAGGGGGACCAAGGCAGGGGGATCAGTTGAGTACAGGTAGGCTCTGCTGGGAAATGCAGGGGTTGGCTTCACCCTGAGGGAGAAGGAGCCCTTTGCAGAATTTGGATCACCGGTGACATACGATCTGTCTTCTTTTCTAAAGGAGTCACTCTGGCCCTTGTGTTGCAGGTAGACATAGTGAGGAGTGAAAATAGGGAGATACTTAGGAGACCAAGGGAGAGTAGTTCTCTAGATATATTTCCAGGTGAGGATTCGTTGATAACTGCAAAGTGGGATGGCAGAGAAAAGGGCCGACGCTGAACCTCACGTTTTGGCATATGGGCGATTAGGAGACCAGAGTTGCTCTTCACTGAGGTGGAGAAAGTCTGTGGGTAGAGCTAGCCTGGAGGAAAAATCAGATTGCGTTTTTGGGGAAAGAATGACATAATCTTAAGGTTGTGTTGTCATTAAGTTTGTCAGTTCTAGACCTTTAGGGGACCCTTGACAGTTCTGCTGGTTTTTCTACCCTAACATCTTCTGCCTTCATTTAAAAACGATTCCTAATTTTAAAATGTATTTGTGTGTGTGTGTGTGTGTGTGTGTGTGTGTGTGTGTGTGTGTGTGTGTTATGGGACATTTATAAGTGGCTAAAGGGCACGAGCAAGTTGTGCCAATAATTGCTAGGAGAAGCCTAGCTTCTGGGAATTGCTACCTGGGATGGTCCCCCCTGCTCTACTTTCCATTTCAGTTTTGACAGGAAAAAACCAAAGCCCATAGAGGTACCGGTGTTTGTTGGAAGCCAAACAGCTAATGGACAGTGGAAACAGCTCTGGAACAAAGGTCTCTGCTCTCTCTGACCTCCGCGCCTTCCCCAGTGTCACACTAATGCTCTACCGTTACATCTTATCACACCTGCAGGTCTTGGATAGCAAAGTTCGAACGAGGTTGAGTAAAACACACGCTTTGTTGAAGACCATTGTGTCCTCGGAAATGCTTGAAATCTCCCCAAAGCCAGAGAGGAGGGGAGAGAAGACAGCACGAATGTTTATAGTCACAAGATGTGGAGCACTAAGCATTTGCCTATAACTCACCAAAAAACTTGAGTATTTATTTCCTCTTCTTTATGCTTGTAAAGCAGCAGGAAGAGACAAGCTGTTCCGTTCGGAAAGCACAGAAAAAATGCTTCCGTGATCTGAGGCTGCCTGCAGCATATGGGGTGAATTCTTTGGATTGAAGATGCAAACATTCAACAGACCGCCCCTCCCAGCGTCCCCGCCTGTGGCAGCGGGCTCTGCTGAAGGGCTGGCAGACTGTGCGAGCCTCGTCGGGAGGGAGTGCTGAGTCTGGACTCCCATGCCCGCCCCCCCAACAGAGGGGCTTTTGCTTTGCAAAGCTGTGAAAGGTCAGTAGAAAAATTGGCATGCTCAGCACTGTCCCTGGATGTTTCTTAAGGTTGAAAAGTGAATGGTATAAATGTCTAATTAGAGAAGAAAGACACTTGCACATTTAATCTTGGTGGGGGCTGGGGATCACCCGGTCTCATTATCGCTTCTGCTACCTACAGTCTTCCCTGACACTTCTCCTATTACTTTCCAACAGCCATGCCAGTCAAGTGCACTTGGGCAGCTGAGCCGTGGTTTGCTGACGCTTGTCATTGATATAGAGGTGACAGGAGGACCAAAGCTCTGGTTCAAGTTCCTTTTGTACTCGGTGGGAAAAAGCCACCAATTCAGAGCTGGTCAAGGATCACGATGAGACTTTGGCTCTGCTAGATTCCTCTGTAGGAAACTCCCTCTGTAAAAGACAGACTGAAGTATTGCTATGGGTTCCTACAGAAATCTTTCTGGGGAGGCCTGTTTTTTTTTTTTTCATGCAGATTAGCTACCCGTGTTTTGATGCATTTCAGCTTCTGAGCTTTTCCTGTAGTGTGTGGGAACTCGATGGAGTACTATTCTTGAGATTTTAAAAGCAAATATATGAATCCTAACAATTCCTCATTAATTCCCAGGCTTATAGGGATAAAACATTGGAGAGGAGAATATTAAAAAAGAAAAAAAAATTTCAAAAAGCCCCAAGTGCAGAAGTCCTTAGGACATTTTTTTGTTGTGTTGGGGAAGTGGGGCGGAACTTGGCTAATCAGCAACTATCCCATGGACTTGAGAGAAGAAATCTCAGTCTTTTTCTTACAGGTGTCAGGGACCACATGACAGAATAAAATATGAACAATTAACAGTGCCGAGTTTCCAGCTGGTTAAAGGCTTTCCTGCCCACATACTGGAAATTATCCTTTGTATTCCAAAACCTTTCCCGGTAATTCAAAGGGAAGACAATGCCAGCAGACTGGGTCGAAGAAACGGAATGTACCAGAATGGCTAACTTCAAGTGCGGACGGTGGTGTTTTCAATTCAGACCTTGGGCAGTGCTCCCCTGTAGGGAGTAGCTCCCAGTGCCTCAGTGGCAGGCCTTGACGCCGTAGTTTTACCTTCCCTTCCCGGTAAAACAGCATTAAAAACAAAATCAGAAGCCGGTTTCAAGGGTAACAGCACAACACGATGCGAGTGAAAGGAAATCCGCTGCTAACGGAGGCCCTGCGGCCCTGGGCGCTGGGGGCAGGTGCACACCGAACTGCCCTGGGTGTCGGGCCGGGACACCGGCAGGATGCTCAGCGGTCACACCACAGGCGCCATGGCCTGACATCCTCGCGACGTCCAGCAAGAGCGTGAACAGCTGGTCTCCCCGCGAGTCCTGTGCCGGTGAGAGGACAGACCGGGCCAGAGCTGGAAGGAGGCAGATGGCGGCTGGCTCCGTCAGGCCCAGGACTGAGCATTCCTCGTGAGCGAAGCGTCTACTTCCTCATGCAGGCGACTGGGGCTCCCAGGGACTGTGAGTTCCTGCCTCGGAAAGGGAGGTTTGAGACTGGCGATACCACTGGAATGAAGTCCACCACGCAAGACATATTTGTGCTCAGGCTCCTCAGGACACATGGTGTCCATCCAGGGTTTTCCAGGAGGATATTCTATGTGAACTTCTTGAAGTCTCCTAATGTACGTCTAGGCTCCTTTTATGGGGCAGAGAGGATCTTAAGCCGCTCCCTGACTAAGCCAAGAACAAGTGGTTTCTGTTTTAAAGCTCTAAATGCTGCCCCAAAGCCATTTAACAATTATCTTGTTAATTGGGAGACTGTAGAGTTTGTTAATTGGGCTTCAGTATTTCTCTGTGCCTCTTTCCCAATTAACCCAGTTTCATTTTGAGACAGGGAAATTCCCCAGTGGGAAGGGGGTAACCCCTTCTAGTGCAGGCTTCTCTCAATGCAGAGATCCACCCCCCCCTTTCCTAACAAAAAACAAAGCAAGCAAACCTTAGAATTGGCCATGGTAAACGAAACCCACAAAAACTAGCTGGAGCAGAAGTGAAGCTCCGGGTTCGCTGCAGGGGCCAGTGGCCAAGCGACAAGGACACTTGTCTCAGGGTGAGGGCCCCCTGCTTGAGCAGCTCTTCCGGAGTTGAACTCCCAGCGTCCCTAAGAAGGGAGCAGGGTAAAGAGGGAAGAAGAGGAAGACACGAATGAGGCCAAAACCAAGGAGGGGAGGAAAAACCGAGTGTTCTCCATTATGAAGGAGTCCGAGGTGGTTTTATACATCTGTATTACTTTTCTTTTCTTTTCTTTTCTTTTCTTTTCTTTTCTTTTCTTTTCTTTTCTTTTCTCTTTTCTTTTCTTTCTTCCTTTCTTTCTTTCTCTCCCTTTCTTTCTTTCCTAACCATTTCTCTGTACAATTTTCATTTTTTTTCCTCCTCCAGCTTCTCCTCACATGTATTATTTTAAAAAAGTATTTTCCAGTTTTTAAAAAATATATTTCTTAAGATAATTTTTTAAAAATTGAAATATATTTCCAGTTCCCCTATTTGATTCATGTCCTCACTCTGGATGGTCCTCTACTTTTTTATGTTCTTTCCCACTTTTTTTAGTCTGCTGTTCTTTTCTTCTCACCATCTCTAACCCCTGTTGAATGTATATGCAATATGGGAAAAGGATTTCCAAAGCCACAGGTTCTCCAACAATTGAGAGATAGTGGTTTTCTACAACAGTTTTGGTCTTTCATCTTAGAGGGAAAGCTTCTTTGTTTCTTAATAGACATGAGTTTACTCATTAAACAGTCACAGAGCACCTGCTGGGCTCTGGTAACTGTTGAAAATGCTAGGAATACACAGACGAATATGATACTAAAAGCAGCTAACCCTAGGGGTGCCTGGCTCAATCAGTTAAGCATCTGCCTTTGGCTCAGGGTCCTGGGATTGAGCCCCCCTATCAGCCGCCTTGCTCAGCGGGGAGCCTACCTCTTCCTCCGCCTACTGCTCCCCCTGCTTGTGCTCTCTCTCTCTCTTGCTCTCTCTGTCAAAGAAATAAAATCTTTTTTTTTAAAGATTTTATTTATTTATTTGACACAGAAAGAGAGATCAGATCACAAGTAGGCAGAGAGGCAGGCAGAGAGACAGAGGAGGAAGCGGGCTCTCTGCCGAGCAGGGAGCCCAATGTGGGCCTCGATCCCAGGACCCTGAGATCATGACCTGAGCCGAAGGCAGAGGCTTTAACCCACTGAGCCACCCAGGCGCCCAAAGAAACAAAATCTTAAAGAAGAAAAGCAACTAGCTCTTGCTGTGCATATACTCTATTCCAGGCACAACGCTTAACAGTTCTTTTTCTCCCCCTCTGTTCATCCTCACAGCCAGTTTTATAAGGAAAGTCAGTTTCCCCCACTTTCTGACCATTGCCTTAAGTGTTGGGACTGCAATGTGGACCCAACATTTGGGCTAGAGAGCCCCTTTAGCACTTTGCTTGAGTGCCTCCTTAGTCCTTGCCATAGAGTCACCTGTGCTCTAGTGGAGGTGAATGATGTTTAAAGTGAGAAGTACTGCAATAAAATGTGTGGGATGCTGTGCGGTGACATCATGTACAGGTGGACAGGTTGCACACTATGCAACTCCAGGAAGTATCATTCAGATCACATATCCCTCAGAAATGTGCAGTGCTCTATCAGGAGATAAGAATCATACAAATAATTTGACTGGGGAAAATATAATAGGAATTTATAGCTAGTTATGAGGATTAACTACTAAAGGCAAATAAGGAGAATTTTAAGGACTACAGAATTGCAGATGTAGGACTCTAGTGTCCTGATTCCTTTCTGAAATCAGAAAGGGCTTATGGCATGAAAAACGGTGTTTAGCAATTTTATTTTATTTTTTTATTTATTTTTTTTTTAAAGATTTTATTTATTCATTTCACAGAGGGAGAGAGATCACAAGGAGGCTGAGAGGCAGGCAGAGAGAGAGGGGGAAGCAGGCTCCCCGCCGAGCAGAGAGCCCGATGCGGGCCTCGATCCCAGGACCCTGGGATCATGACCTGAGCCGAAGGCAGAGGCTTTAACCCACTGAGCCACCCAGGCGCCCGGTGTTTAGCAATTTTAAAGAATTATTTCATTAACATCTCAAGTGCAAATTAAGACCTTAACAGCATATACAAATTACGAGGTGTGAACGGGAAATGGAGTGTCTGAGAGATTTTATTTCCCACAAACAAACGAACGTTTGTGTGCCCACGAATGCCACACCTCCAGGCCAGAACTTCTCTCTAGTCACAGCCATTATCCAAACACCTACTGTAGGTGAAAGGACACAGCGATCAATCTCAATTAAAATTAGCCTGATGGTACCCCGAACACTTGTCACATAGCCTGTATTGCAGTTGTCATTTGCCCTTCACATTATAGGGAACCAGGTGGCTTATTTAAGAACCAGTGGACCATTTGTGGTTATGTTCTATGTAATCCCTTTTCACTGCCTTGGGAAGACATAGAGTTGAGAGTCGCAGGATGGAAGTTAACAGAAGACACTGTGGAAGATAAAATGATTTCCCTGGTTTTTGCAAGATGGGAGCTTCTAAACTATTCTGTCTTAGAGTAAATACAGTTTCCTCAGGGTAATGGTATGACTGCATCACCCTCTTAGGAACAAGATATGGCAAACATATCCTAGGAACAGGTGGACTGGATTGCTCAGGTAGATTTCAAGACCCGCGTCATTCTAATTTTTAAGCAAATTTGACGCATACTGTGTTCACTTTTGTAAATTGTAATTTTATCTTCTGGGTTCTGCTCACTTATTTCTGTATGTATGCAGAGGTATCACAGGGCTACATGAGGTACACTAGCCTTGAGGCTGGGAAGAACCCCAAGTGGCCAATTTGAAACAAAACTCGACAGGAACCCTTGCTCTTCCTGCTCATTTTTCCCTCGTCATTCAAGAGGCTCTCCTGTAAAAGCATCTTTGCAGCCTTCCTTCATCCTATAGGAAACAGAGTTAGTGTGTATCCTTGGTTATCTGGCTGGTTGCTCATTAGTTACTCTACTTATGGTGGGGTGAGTGCACAAGGCATTGAGTCAAGGCATGGGAGGCAGATCCCATCCCTGCCTTTTTCCTCTTTCCTTGGGTCCCCATATCATATGAGAACTGATGGATTTCAGAAGGCTGGAGATGTGTTTGCTTTGTTTGGTCCAGTGTCATTCTTCTGCATATAGCTGTTCAGTTTTCCCAGCACCAGTTATTGAAGAGACTGTTTTTTCTCCATTCTCCATTCTCCAAGTTCAAATTGAACTTGTTATCTTGTCATCATGCTAAACTCATCTGCTAGTTCTCCTAGATTATTTTATGGATTCCACTGGATTTTCTACATAGACAATCACGTTGTCTGTGAATAGTGACAGTTTTCCTTCTTCCTCAGTGTACACATTGTGTTTTCAATTTCACCTGTTGAGTTCTGTAGTTTTTTAACTAAGTTTTTTAACTAAGTTACTTGGATAAGGTTTGATCGTCAAAGGTCAGTTCTAGGCTTCTGCAACCTGGTAGGCATCTCACACCGGTGCTGTCAAGGGCACCAACTTCTCGTTTGCTTCCGAAACATACCAGAGAAAAAGCAATGGCAGTTACCTCAATTTTCCTTTAACCATATTCTTTATTTCCTTTCTTACCACATCAAGAGTAAACCAATATAAAAGCAACCTGGAAACAAAACTGAATAATCGGTCTCATCCATCTCCTGGAAGATTCTGTAGCAACTCTGAATTCCCACCCGCTCCTGTATTTTCTCCCACTTTGTTTCTCTCTGTTGTATTACGGGTAGTTTCTTTAGATGTGACTTCTAGTTTCATAATTCTCATTTCACCTGCGTCTAATCTGTGGTTTAACCCACCAAAGAATTTTAAAAAATTCTCTTAGGTTTTTCTCTGAAACTTCTTGATGTTAGTTTTCCTTATTAATATTTTTTATTCCATTTAATTTCATGTAAGCGTTTGACTATATTTATTTTGTATTGCATATTGGATCATTCCTAGGGCTCTAATTTGGTTGGCAGTTGTTTCTTTTTTTTTTTTTTTAAGATTTTATTTATTTGTTAGAGAGAGAGAGAGGGAGAGAGAGTACACAAGCAGAGGAGTAGGGGGGAGCAGCAGACAGAGGGAGAGGGAGAAGCAGGCTTCCCGCTGAGCAGGGAGCTGGATGTAGGGGTCCATCCTAGGACCCTGATATCATGACCTGAGCCGAAGGCAGACACTTAACTGACTGAGGCACCCAAGAGCCCCTTTTGGCAGTTGTTTCTGTTGATACTCACTCATGACAGCTTGAGTAATCATATACTTTTGGATTTTGAATCTGTGTTGTGTGGTGCTTTATCTTTGGGAATCTATTTAGCTTGGGTGTATTACATTTTTCTGCAGAGTCAATATGGGTTTTCTTGTAAGCAGTGCTCTGGATAGCTACCAATCTTGGAGTCCTTTAAGTTAATATCACATCATGCTTATTTTTCCCTAAATTACTTTGGTGGTACAAGTTCAAGTCACAAACTCATGTGAGGGCATGCATGGGATTAAAAGTGCTAAGGGAGATTTTCCCCTTCTTGAGCTCAGACTAAGACAGACAAATTTTCTTATTCTCTCCATTTTCCAGCAAGCCAATTTTTATTATCTTTTTCTATTTTATTCTTCCACTGAATGTGTAGCCTTAACACAACTGGGACTTTGCAGAGGGGTCTTAATTCCAACTTATATCTTGCCTTCCTGGCTCCTGTGTGGCTGTCAGAATGCAAGGCTCTTGGTTGCCAGGATTGACAAAAATACATAGGTTGACTGTAGCTAATACCTACCAGCTACTTTACCATAGCTTCTTCCCCTTTGCTTCTGAACTTTTCCTTAAAATTTTCAAGCTGAGCTCTATATTTTAATGGGTGAAAACTATATTTTATTTAGCATTTCTGTGTTTTATGATTTTCGTATTTGGAGGCATCTCATTTCTTATGCTACCTAACATACATTTATATATTAAACGAGCTGGAAAGACAGTAGGTTTTTTTTTTTCCTATTTATCATCCAGATTGACACTGGAATGCTCACCAGATCCATGTCAGATGACCATATGTCATAATCATGAGGTACTGAAAGGTAGGAGGGGGGATTCTACCTCTAGGGGGGGTAGTTAACAATGGTATTCTCATTTATTTTGTTGCTTTTAGTGTACCATGGGATATGGAAATTTACGTGTATATGGTTATATGGATTTATGATTTACATTAGCTAGTTTCAGTTAACACCCACACAATGAACATAATGGCTCAAAAAAATTCCTTCAAATGAGTCACCGATTGAGACAGTATTACCAGGACAAGCACATGGAGATGGCAAGAGCAAGGAAGAGCTGATGATGCCATTGTTCCTAGGATAAGCTCTGTCTCATTTTCAGTCACTACCAGAAGTTAAGAGCAATTCTTATTTCCTCCCTTTTATTTTCTGTAAAGTATAGTCTAGTGTAATTGCCAGGTCTCTGAATCTCCTTTCTACACAGCTTTCCCACGTTTTCCTTTCAGCAGTGGTATAGTGTAAGTGCACATGGGATATATGTGAGTCAGACTTCCTGGTTTTGCATTCTGGCTCCACACCTTCCTAACTCTAAGACTTGAGCAAGTTCCTTAGCTCCAATGCCTTGGTTTTAATCACCTGTAGTCATGTGTACCTCACAGCTTCTTGTGAGAATGATTGAATATGTGCAGAATGCTTAAAACCGTGCCTGGCACATAACAGGTTCAGAAAGACTGAGCTCCCACTCTGTCTTCCTGTCACAGAGCGGTAATGAAATACAGATGAAAAGTTGTATGCAGAACTGCATTGTAAAGGGAGAAATGGTATTAACAAAACAAAAGATCATGTAGGTAATTCTCTAAACCTGGTGCCTTTCGCTAGAATAGAAGGGAGAGGAACTTGTTTAGCAGGAATATGTTTCGGAAGGTTCTGGTCTAGTACAGTTAGTGAAAAGGAGAAATTATGTTATTCTAATGTTAATATACTGAATAGTGCTACTGTTCAAGGTATTATAGCAAATATCTCATTTGCTAGGAAGCTGGGAGGACTGGTTACTAGAAAAGGCTCTAAACTGTTAACACCCAATTGAATAGAAAAAAGATGGAAATAAGTATTTGAACATTAGAATTATTGCTTTCCGTCAGCCAGTTTTTGAAAAGATATAAATTGTGGTAGAATATACACAACCTAAACTTTACATGCCTTTACCATTTTTCCCCATTTATTTATTCATTTATTTTTATTAACATGTAATATATTATTCGTTTCAGGAGTACAGGTCTGTGAATCATCAGTCTGACACAATTCACAGCACTCACCATAGCTCACACCCTCCCCAGTGTCCATCACCAGCCACCCCATCCCTCCCATCCCCCTTCCCTCCAGGCACCCTCAGTTTGTTTCTTGAGATGAAGAGTCTCTTATGGTTTTTCTCCCTCTCTGGTTTCACCTTGTTTCGTTTTTCCCTCCCTTCCCCTATGATCCTCTGTCTTGTTTCTCAAATTCCTCATATCAGAGAGATCATATGATAATTGTCTTTCTCTGATTGACGTATTTCACTTAGCATAATACCCTCTAGTTCCATCCATGTGGTTGCAAATACCCCAACCATTTTAAAGTGTACAGTTCAGTACTGTTAAGTAAGTTCTCATTGTTGTACAACCAACCTCCAGAACTTTCGTCTTGGAAAACCATACCTCTATACCCACTAAACAACAGCTCCCCATTTTCTCCCGGCAGCCTCTGGCCACCACCATTCTCCTTTCTGTTTATGTGAACTTTCATTCAGTTTTTTAAAACCTCATGCTGTCTTTGGGTAAACTCAGTGCCAAAGAAGGAAGATGCTTTTCCAAAGCATTTATTTTATGTGTGGAATCATCCCATGAAACTTAGGAGAATCTTCAAGGATCACAAAGGTATAGCAAGTGCATTGATTACCAGCCAAAGAAAGGATGTATGTTTTCATTTATGAATGAGTTAACTCTTAGAGAACAGTTAAAAACTGTTTAAAAAGTTGAAATTCTCCTCTTCTGTGTTTTGTTACTTGAGAACATTGCCACCTGATCTCTTGTTTGAAAGTTTGATGACTACCAGCCACTGGAACTCAAAATTCAAGACCTGAAACTAGAGCCTTCTTCAGGGAAATGCTTCAGGCTCCTCAGTCTCTTCAGTGGCTATGATCTTGGGATTCCATTTTGTCTCCAAGCCAAATAATCACCACTTTCTGGGGATAGTGACTTGCTCTTTGTGGCTCTGTAGAAATTATGCAAATTTTAGATCCTCCCATCACATAATTTAACTTTTTAAAAAAGATATATATATATTTTTTTACTTACTTGAGACAGAGAGAAGGCACAAGTGGGGAAGAGGATCAAAGGGAGAGGGAGCAGCGTACTCCCTGCTGAGCAGGGACCCCCGACACAGGGCTTGATTCCAGGATGCTGAGCTGAAGGCAGACCCTTAACTGACTGACCCACTCAGGTGCCCCACACAATTTAACTTTGAGTACTCTTTTTTTTTTTTTTTAAGATTTTATTTATTTATTTGACAGAGAGAGATCACAAGTAGGCAGAGAGGCAGGCAGGGAGAGAGGAGGAAGCAGGCTCCCTGCTGAGCAGAGAGCCCGATGCGGGGCTCGATCCCAGGACCCTGAGATCATGACCTGAGCCGAAGGCAGAGGCTTTAACCCACTGAGCCACCCAGGTGCCCCAACTTTGAGTACTTTTTAATTTCAAGAGATTTCAGAGCAGAGTGAGAGTACATTGGTATCCATTACAGTATCTGGTGCATACTAAGTAAACAGTGAATATTCTTTATGATCAATTATATGAAAATAAGTGACTTACTAAAATTTTTTGTTATATTTAAGATACATGGTAGGTCAGACAGCCATAGAAAGCATCTGATCCTAAAATAAGAACTCATCCTATTGAGATAAGGATAATCATATTATATCATGCATAGTACCTCTAAGTGTATCATTCACATGGCAATCCATGTAGGGAATTTAAATATTTAAATTTAATACTGATTCATATTTTTATTTAAATATGAAAAATAGATTTGGTGTCTAGCCTATTGAGATGGAATCCAGTTTACTACTGGATTTTTCTATTTTCAACTTCCCAGGAATGAAATAGGAGGCAAATTTTTTGCCTTGTTACCTTTCAAGGATTCTGATATTCTGGCAGTCAGGAGCAGCCACACTTTTCCTGACACTGACCATTGTGTGGTCTTGGGACAAACATCCATCCATCCCTTTGGTTCCCTTTCTCCTCCACATGCATGAAAAGGGAGATCACAGTGTCTTTTCTAGCGTGTCTCAGAGAGAAGAGTGGACATTTGTTTCACATTTCAGCTTAAGAACATTCTTCTTTCAGTAGCTGTGGCTGAATGAGCTTGTCTCCTTTTATTTTTATTTATTTTAAGATTTTATTAATTTATTTGAGAGAGAAAGGGAGAGAGAGCATGAGGGGGAGAAGCAGACTCCCCATGGAGCTGGGAGCCTGATGCGGGACTCAATCCCTGGTCTCCAGGATCACGACCTGAGCTGAAGGCAGTCACTTAACAACTGAGCCACCCAGGCACCCAAGCTTGTCTCTCTTTAAAGAGGCAGGCCCTCTGTGGGGTCTGTTGCCATGAGGTGATGAAGAAGGCCTCTTTGTAGCATTTCCTCTGACAAGGTGAGGCCTATTCAGCTATTGGTCTGAATCTGTTGCCCAGTCCAAGCAGTCCCGGGCCTCCACCTCTTTCCCTGGTGGAGCTTCTCTACCCATGGATGCAGATCAAGAAGGTAGAAGGTTCTCTTCATCACACACCACACACACCGTCTGCAGCCAGGCTGCAGACAGACACATAGGTGGTTTCTTCAGGTGCCTTTCTTTTGTTGAAAAAGATCATCATCTACAGTCTTGATACAATATAAGAGAAAAAGAAAACAGAGACAGGAGTTTTAATTATGGAGGATTATTCTCAGGCCAGGATTCCACCCATAAACTCAAGGAAGAGATACAATTAAAATAATTCCACACTATCTTTCAAAATGTATCTGACATCTATTTTTTTTTAGTAGTTACCATCTCTATCTTCTCATATGATGGTGAGGCTATTTTGTTGGGGGGAAGGAGAGGTGACAAGGACAGACTCTACCTAAAAGAACAATAACTGGCTTCAGTTGCCAGACTTTGGGCGAGTTTCCCGGCTTGTCCTCCATGTGACAATGTGGCTTCTGGGGAAGAAAGGAGGTACAGTGTTTCTTCTCTCTGTATAGGTTGCTGTGGCACTTGGAACATGCCATTTCTAGCTGGGGGACATTAAATAAGTGACTCCATGCTCTAGTCCTTCATTTCCTCATCTCTAGACTAGGAGTAGTAAGAGCATTTTTCCTCCTGCAGTGGTTTCGAGCAAGACTGCATGACTGCATGAGGCACTGGGTGAAGGGTTTAGCTCTGTGATGGACACACAAGAAATACCCAGTTATCCCTCTTACTAGTTTTATCCATTAAACTTTTTTTTTTTAAAAGATTTTATTTATTTATTTCACAGAGGGCGAGAGATCACAAGGAGGCAGAGAGGCAGGCAGAGAGGGGTGGGAGGAAATGAATTTCCATTGAATGGAAATGAGAATGGCAGAGGACATTTCTCACGAGTCTGCAAAACCAGTGGTCAGTACTGATGTATGTGAAGGCTAACCTATCACTTAGAGCAAATGGCCTCTGGAGTCTATTTTCCTTAGTTTCTTTAATTTGGATATTTGTTACTGGGTTTTGTGGGCTCACTGACTTTTGTTTTTTTGTTTTTCACATTTGGATTCCTAAAATATTCAGGCAGAAGTTTCAGAAACCTGTGGCAAGTTTTTTGGAGATCTGAAATTGCTGTTACAGTGTGGCTGAAGCTATTTCAGAACTCTTCAAACCCTGATAATTTTGAGGTCTGAATCTCAGTGAAACAGATTCCTCTGAGAGAGGCCTCTTTTTCGTGTGTGTGTTTGTTTTAAATAAGCTCTATGCCCAATGTGGGGCTTGAACTCATGACCCTGAGATGAAGAGTTGTGTGCTCTACCAACGGAGCAAGCCAGGCGCCCCATGAGGTCTGTGTTTTTTGAAAAGTNGTAGGTGGTGTTATTAACTTCACGCTATGGATGAGCGAATAGAGGCTTAAACATGCTGCATCACTTGCCCAGAGTCACACAAGTGTTCAACCCCCGGGGACATGGGGCCTATATGGCTCTTCAGCAGCTCTGTGTGACTGCTCCCATTTAGAAGGCCACATCACAAAGGGGCAGTCTCCCTGAGGGTGGAGTAGGGCTGGAGGAGGGATTGTGTGAGTGAGAGAGCCGAGGGCTAGTCTCCAGGGTTGTGTTTTTTGTATTTTAATACGCTCTTTAGAACTGGTTAATTTTTCTGTCCTTTTACTCACAAGGTTGATCTTCAAGAGCACAATTAAGGGGAAAGGCAAGCTAGTAGGAGGCTCATTTAACCAGCATGGAAACAACTCTTTGAGCAAGTAGTTCCAAAACTTTGAAGTGAAAAAATAAAAAAATCACTTGGGGGCATATTAAAGATGCAGATCCTCACTTTCTCCCTTCAGAGAGTCTGACCCTGTAGGCACAGGGCCTGGGAATCTGCATTCTTAACGACATCCTCTAGGGAGTTCTAAATGCCTGTAGACCACACGTGATGGAGTTCCTTGCACCACCACCACCTACTGGCAGTGTCCCTGAATTGCAGGCCAAGAGGCAATTGCCAAGGAAAATTAAATGGCTTCCTCTGGGTTAAGGTAGCAATCCTGTTGTGCAAAGAGATAATACTGCCTCAGTAGTACGCCTTTCAGTTGTTGAAGAGAGTATGATGTAAATGTGTCTCTTCTGACCTCAGGATGCTACAAGCTACTTGCTGGAATGATTGAGGATTATTAGTTTTTTGCTTAGGTCATAAAAAGAAAAAAGAATCAAAGTGCTCAAAGATAAATAGATTTCCTTTTGTTTCCCAGCCAAAAATACAGATCCAAATCAAAACCCTTGTCAGTGTCTAGAGATCGCTTTGCTTAGTATGATAAGTACCAAGATGGGCTCCAGTGTTCTGTCTCTTAGCTTTATAAGGTTTGCATTAACTAAAGAAATTTTCCAGTCTGCTGGAAGGCACTCTAACTCTTAAAACAAGAGGATAACCCTCCCAAGACGGTCCAACACTGCAAGAAATTCTAAAAAATAGTCTCTGGTCCCAGATGACTTTCTGTTTTTTTTTTTTTTCTTTTTGAAGATTGCGTCGTGACAGAAGCCTTCTTACTAAGTAGGATGAACATGCTGGTTGCCAGTTGACAGAGCTGATCATTTATTTAAATTTAATGTCTCAATGAGAAGTGTCACTGGTTTAGCAATGCAGTCCCTTGGCAAAGAGCTGACCAGGGAGCCCTGTCAGCAGACGCTATTACTAATTTAGCCCTGTGTCCTGCATTACATTTAAAGATCACCACTACTCAGCAAAGCGCTGTGGTATTATAAGTTGCTCAGACAGGAGAAGAGCCATCAGAGGGCTCCCAGGACGGTGGGAGCCCTCAGTCATATTGTATTACAAGGATAGGAGAGACAGCTCTAGCATTTGAAAGTAGGCTGCAACATTATTACATGCAATTAACTAAGGACTCCTTGGGCAGTGGCCCAGCTTGAGATTTTATCCGACAGGGTTGCAGAGAAGGGGAGAGGAGGAGGGAGAGATCTTATTTTAGCCGGGTTAGGGGAAAAAAATGTCGGAGGTCAGTGTGTTGATCGAAGAATGTCCTGTATAGTGAGAAATGAAGAGCACTTCACATAATACAAATTCTTCTCCTTCTGTCACCTGAACTCTCTATTTGAAGCTGTCATTTTCCAACTATTTCCCACAGTAATGTTGATCCACAGGGTATTTATTCCCTCCTGGTGTATTCTCAGAGAGCTAGAAAGAATGTTAAACAAAAGGCAGAGTAGGAAGTGAGTTGAGGGAAGCTCCCACCAAAGTCAGATCGCAACGAATATGTTGGGAACGTATTTCTTCTCTACGGAACAAAAAGAAACACATTTGGACAATAATTTGGTAAAGACTTTGCATGATAAAACCAGTTGCAAAACTTGGGAATAATTCCCAGATATGAATGTGCTGGTTAATGCCT
Organism: Ailurus styani; assembly: GCA_002007465.1. NCBI lineage: Eukaryota > Metazoa > Chordata > Mammalia > Carnivora > Ailuridae > Ailurus > Ailurus styani. The sequence continues at coordinate 2,531,411 of LNAC01000177.1, forward strand.
TTCCAGATCTTTTTTTTCCCTCTTCTTTGTTTAGGATGAACATTAACTTTATAAAGAAACTGACACTTACATATGTTACATATGGTGGTTTCAGATAAAATGCAGGAATTCATCTGAAATGTGGGATTTATTTTCTTATATTTTTAACCTCCTGGTTAAACTGCTCTGCATGACAATAGAAATGTACTGCGTGGCTGGGGAAAGGTGTTTCTGGAGAAGACAGACCATGGATTGTTGTATAACTTTTGAGGATTTAGATGTTTGCTTATTGAATGGCTTCTATTAAGTATGGTGGGATTATTTCAGAGAAAAACAAATGGGTGCCTGGGTGGCTTAGTTGGTTCGGCATCTGACTCTTGATTTCAGCTCAGGTCATGATCTTAGGGTGGTGGGATTGAGCCCCAAGTCACCTCCACGCTCAGCTGGGAGCCTGGTTGAGATTTTCTCTCTCTTTCCCCTTCTGTGCAGCACCTCCTCACCCCCAAGCTCTCATGTGCTCTCTCTTTCTCTCTCAAACAAGCAGACATATCTTCAAAGGAAGAATGAGGATGGAATTGTGAATGGAGAGTTATATAGGCATGAGAGCAAAATTATGTGGCCTCATGGGAGCTTAGGGTGCCAGTTCCGTGCAAAGGTTCTATGGCTGCTCAATGTACACACTTTTCAGAAGCAAGCCTTGAAGGAAACCTTCCTATGAGAAGCTTTGGGAGAAACACAAGACACCAAGTGAGCATTCTGTAAACCTAAAACATAAATAATTTTACTGTACTATGTAAGGTTTTAGCTATTATTCACTGGCATTTTATTTTATTAATTTTTATTTACTTGTTTCACAGAGAGAGAGAGAGAGAGAGAGAGAGAGAGAGAGAGAGAGAG
>LNAC01000177.1:2532553-2595533 GCA_002007465.1 Ailurus styani
GGGGGGGGAGGGCAGGGAGCCAGGAGACAGGGCTGTGCTTAGCTCTCCTGCACAGAGCCACTCCCAGAGTTGGGACAGTCACTCTGTCCTCTGGCCTGAGCTTCCTACGGGGACATGAGAGCTCTAGATTTAGGAATTCTTTCCCACTCTCTAGAGCCCATCGTTCTCTGTATTTGACATGGATTTACTTGAACTTCTGAATTTTTGAGCTCTCTGCTTCCTCCCTTCCTTACGTGGTCTCTCCCTCCTTCCCGTTCATCCTCTCCTCCCGCTTCCGGCTCTCCCTCCTCTTGGTCACCCTAACGGCTCCCCTGATGTCCCCTCCCCAGGGGTTTCTCAGAGGCCCCAGGCACATACTTAGCTCTGCTTCCCAGCAATGCATGTAGCTCTGACCCAAAATAAGACTGCTGCTTTCTGTTGACATTGATTTTAGCCTAGGATAAATAAAACCCAAATGTCTTCATTTCTCCTTTTCCAGGGGGATCCATTAGACTTGATACACCACCCAAAAGAGGCAGCCCTCCCCACCTGGTATATTGGTCAGAAGTCATGGCCAAGTGGGGGGAACCCAACAATCTCAGTGAATATTTAATAAAGACTATCAGGATCCTATACAGACCTCGGCCTCCCAAGGACAGGTTCGAACCATCGTCTTCCTAACGGAGCAGAAAGATTCTTCACCTTTTCCATACGTTTTCCTTGAAAGCATCCTCCCCACCCCCCTCCAAGGGAGTTTTCACTTCTTTCATTGTTAGATCAAAATGTGCAATATTATTTTATTTCATACCACCTGGATATTTGAACCCAGCTGGCAGCTTACAGAGATTAATCAGTTTCTCGGTTTTGCCTTTTAAACCGTGTGAAGGTAATTCTGCTAATCACCGTCTATTTAATTACAATGCATGCCGATGTAAAGCAAGTACGGACACAGGTTTGCAATTAATGCATCATTTCAAAAAGCTATTGAGGTGCCTGTGCTCATGGGATTGGGGGATGGAGGAAGCCCCAGAGGTCATTTAGCTCATTTTCCCGTGCTGGGGACGTGGTACCCATATACACCCTGCTTTGCGTGTACCTCTCGTGATTACCACGCCTCAAAAAGGTTGAAGAGATTGACACTAATATTTATTCTTTATCCACCAGCTACCAGATGTGATCTGGGGAGATAACGTCTATGGTTTTCCTTAATCTGCCCAGCGGCCCCTACAAGACATGCCCTTGACCCCTGTGTGCAGGTGAGTTAACCATTCCCGGAGAAACAAGAAGATTTTTCCCAAGTTGTCAGAGCTTGTAGGTGGTGTATAGATGAGCTGAACCCACATCAGCTTGGCAGGGATGCCCACGCTTTCGCCACTTCGAATGTCAGCTGCTCTTCTCTGGGGGAAGAAGCCAAGACTCACAACGTGGCTTGGCCAAGGCTCAGTTACAGAGTGTGAAGTCTGGAAAAGACACTGGAGGGCATGAATCGGCTGGCTCATCTGATGACGGAAGAAATGGAAGTTCTGAGAAGCTAGATTGAGCTTGCCGCCTGCTGACGTAGCCTGTGAAGCCAGGGGCCCCCCATCCTGGTCTGTGGCTCTAGTACAGGAGCTCAGACGAGTTTTCTTCTGCTTTCCTGCACAGCCCACTTGCAGAATCCACTTTGAGGTGACTAACTGTGTGCCTGGGAGCTTTGCTTCCTCTAAGGAAGGTAGGGGAGTAAGTGATGGAGAGTTAGGATCTCCCTCTGCAAGAACCCTTCTGCCATTCCGGTGTTTAGGAATTAGCTTCCAAAATCTGGGCAAAATGTGGTCCTTCCCTAGCCACGGTGGAGAGCCAGGATGACTTTGAAACCCGTGGACACACATACAGTCTAAGGAGGAACCTCAGGCTGCGCGAGCAGAGTCAGGCATTTTGCAAAAATCGGACGTGATTTTAATTTTTTGAGAGTGGAGTTGTGCTTGTGAATCATGCTTTGCTTGTGATGCACCCCAACTTCTGCTCGAAACAAGGACCTGAAGGGCCTGTTAATTGTCAAATGCCTGGGCCCAGGCCCCAGAGGTTCTAATCCAGGAGGTTGGGGTGTGGCCGAGATTTCCCATTTCTCATTAACCCCTGGGAGGTGTGAGGGGGTAAGGCCCGATTGCCAGCCACAGCCCAGGAGTGCCCCATTAATGCACTTATGGAAAACAACTCGGCTTCCATGTGACAGCCAGCTTGGGGGACCCAATGGACCTGAGCATTTGAACGTGGCCATGTTTCTTTAAGGTTTTCGTTTTCAGCCAAACATAATTTAGGAAGAATGAACCTAAGGATTTCTACCAGTGAGTCCTTCTTTTGCCAATTTATTTTGCATCGTAGACAAACGTATGTCCTGTAACTTATACATACATTGGGCTATATGAAGGGCGAAATCCTGTCTTCTGAAATTTGACAATTGCCAATCTAGTAAGACTCCACACTCACCCCACCCTTCTGCACAGTGGGTGCTGCTGGTGTTCTGGGTTTTTGGTGTAATCCCAACGTGAGTGTCTACAGAGTTTCCATTGCTTTTTTCATGGAATCCTGTGTCCTTCATGCCAGGTTCATTTACAGACTTCTTACTACCGGCCCCAGTCTTTCTGATACCCTCCTTCCCTTCGTTCCAGGGAGACTGAAAGTCCCAGGCACAATGATATTTACGTGAACTCATTCTCTGTATCGGTAGCTATTCACTGATTAGAAGGTTCTGGCAGTGTAAGGGGAAAGACCCCCCCCCCATTAAAGAATGACTAATCTATTGAAGGAACCAAAGGCTGAAGTGAGGAATCACCTTTTAAACTGCAGCTTCTCCTTGACTTCTTTTGTAAAAGATCTGCCAAACATTGACGGCACAGAAACCAGGGAGGGCGAAGAAACAGTATGTTGTTTCCCCTACACCTTCGGAGATAATGGTCCATGCTGATCTGTGATTTATTTCTTGTACCAAAAGCTCAGAGGGAGGGAATCCATTCAGCGAAACAGAAAAAAGGAGATTCCAAAGCACATCTTTTTAATTACTGGAACGAAATGCAGACTCACAGAAAGGCCTCTTGACAACATGTCGCCATTACATTTGATAAATGAGTTGGGGAATTCTAGAACATGTGCCTGCAAAGCTGACCATAAAAGAGCACACTTCTTTGAGAACTGGAAAGACCTGATTCTCAAGCAGAAAATCACATGATGCCCAGAAGAGGTCCTCTCATGTTGTGGTTACTTGTGTTTATGCCATTCACCCTCCTGGGCCTGTGTCCACTCTGCCATCCCCTTTCTCCTCTCTCTTGAGTTAATTCCACTCACTTTCTGCTGGAGTTTTTCTCATCCCGAAGGTGGTGGAGGAGGGGAGGGTGGGAAGACACGGGACACAAATGCTTCTTTTATCATCTGCTATTTTGGGAGGTATTTGAGGCTGCTTGTGACCCTTATTTCATTTAAATTGTTTTTCCATGCAAATGTTTGTTCTCTACCTCATTTTGGTCACTTCATTGCAATGCCCTTTTACAGAACAAGACCAAAAATAGGTGCTAGTGTCACTGAGTGAAAGTTTGCTTCCCAGATGCCCTTAATTGTCCTTCATCCCATTCTCTCTCGTCAGGGAACTGTGGCTGCTGGTGCTGCGGGGAAGGAATATTTTCCCTGCTTCTGACAGGTTCTTCCCTGAGTATGTTGATCCCATGCCCTCTAATTATGGTTAAGTGTCCTGGAGTTATGACACCTGAACATAGATAGTCCTTTTACAGCTAGGTTTTCTTCTGGCAGTTTACTCTTTTGACTTGTTTCTTATCAACAATTATGTAAAAAGACTTGTGAATTTTTAGTCATTCTGACAAAGTCCATTGGATTGATGTATTACACTACTTTTAACCCTTCCTGCATGCTGAATATTTACGCATTTTTCTTCAGGTACATAATATTTTACTTGTTTCTGCTTTATTTAAGCTGAAGATATTCCCAAGTGTGTGTGAGTTTATTGGGTATTAATATTTTTATAGCTCTTGAAACAGCTTGTCAAACATATTCCAGTGCGTGAGGGCAGGTTCACTGCGATGTTGGTGGCATTTGGTGTTACTCTTATTTTGTTTCACTCCCTTAACAGATATAAAGTAGTACCTGTTAGTTAAAATTTTAATTTCTTTCATAACTAGTAGGGTAGTACATTTTCTAATACATTCATTTGTCACTTGTATCTGTCATTTATAAAATGCCACTTTATGTTGGTAAATATTAGTTCGGTGAACACTGGGTCGATTGGACACATTCTAGCTATGGGTAGGATAGGAGGGGAGGGAGGGGGAGAAGATGGAGGGAGGGAGGAAGGAAGGAAGAGGGGGAAGCTTGTGTCCTAACAATAGGCATTGGCAGAACTTGACCTTGCTCAGAGATGGGCTGCTCTTACCAAACCTGTCCCAAATTAAAATTAGACTACCATGGGGGGCAGTCCAAATATACAGGTGTTAGGAACCAAAGCCTTCTGTTTATTCTTTCCCTCTTTGTTATGAATGTGTTTAGTGTTACCATATGCTCTTCTCCCTTTGAGATGGGCATTTTGCCATGTGTATAATGCTTTAAGACTATTAATTACTCTGTATGAAATAAGTTATTATTCCTGTGATTCTCTTCTCTGGTGATTCCAGTTCTCCAGGAGAAGTGGGTTTTTGTTTTGTTGGTTTTAGAATAGGCCGCTTTTTATTTTGAGACTTAGGTTCAGAGATGGGACCTGTAGCTATGGTGAGCTTTCATGATAACCCAGCTCTTGGGGGTCTGCATAATTTGGGGAAGACATTTGTCACTGGTGACACTCTTGGAAGACTTGGACCTGTTACGTGGCTTCTGCTCTGCTTGGGGACATTCAGTATTTCCAACGTATTTTTTATGATTAATGCTAACAAGGATCTATAGACCCTGAGATACGAGCAGCCTTTTTTCTCGGCTCTAAGTAGGACAGCCAGCAGGTGGGTTTTTTTCTCCATTCATTTGTTCAATCATTCATTAGTTCATGCATGAATCCAGCTCATGTTTATTAAAGAACTATAGTTTCAGGCATCCTGCTAGGAATTCTGATTCAGAATTGTTTAGGGAAGGAAACACAGCCATACTTCCCTTTGGTCTCCTGCTGCTAATTCTCTGACGTCTGTCAGATAGTGGTTCAGAAAGTAGCAAACTAACTTTGGCTGATCCAACATGCAACCTCATCCCGCTCCTCCAGCCCATGCAGGCTGTTAAGATCCTGGAGCAAAGAAAGAGGTTGGAGAAGGATACGTGACTTCAAGATCTGAACTCTTGGAGAAAATGGACACCTCATCAGAAATGGGGTCAGGGGAGGGAGGAACAAGAAGGAAATATTGGTCAAAACCCTGGTGCTTTATGTTATTGTGAAAATTACAGAGGATGGCAAATATGAAGCACCTAATGACCTGATCTGCATTTTCTGAGGGTCTGTGGCTATTAGGTTGATTGGATTGCAAGAGAACATGAGAAGTTGAGAGACTAGGCAGAGGCTATGGGAGTGTTCAGAGTGATGGTAGGAGTTTAGATTGCACTAAAGCACAGACGTATTCTAGAAGTTGAAGTGACTGGTTGATGAGTGATCGATTATGGAAAAGAGGACAAAGGGAAGAATCCAGGATGACTTCTGGGTGCTGGCTTAAGCACATGGGTGCTGCCATTTATTATCCCATGAAGGACAGGAATGGGGGTATGTTGGGTGCGGGACAAGTTTGAATCTGTTTGAGTGTGGGGAAATGGGAAATTCTGGGACTACCATTTTGAGAAATCTTGTCTGTAGGTGTCTCTGGACATGTATGAGAAAAAAAAAATTGGTTACTTAAATGTGGGTCACGTTCCACAAAGCTCTCCTGGTTGGATAGATGGGTTCAACTGGCAGATTCCCACTCCTTTAAAAAGTTGTGATTCCATTCAGGCAGGGGAGAAAGCCATGACAAGGAAGAGGTATATTATAAACTTTTCTAGTCCCTGGAATTTTCTAGTCACTTGTTGGAGTTCAAAGAATCATACTAAACATTCACACAGCTATCACTGAATGGCAAGCACTGATCGAAGAACTTCACATACACTACCTCATTAATCCTCACTGTAAGCACATTAAGTTAGGTTCTCTTAGTCTTTCTATTTTATAAGTAGGGCACCTGAGCTATTAGTAGGCTAAATTCTTGTCTGAAGTCGTGTGGGTAGTGAATGGAAAAGTCGAGGTTTGGACTCTGGCAGTCTGGTTTCAGAATGGGTGCTTTCAATCACTAACTAGATGCCACAGAAGAAAATACCCTGAGAATTAAGATTGTTTTCTCACGTTGAATGTTTACCTTTAATAAAAACATGCTGAATTTCTTGGGTTTTGAGCTCAGGTTAATCTCTCTCTAGGGTCTGATATTGATGGGTGCTGTTGTGCGTATTCATCAGAGAGAAAGATGGTCAACAAATCAGGAAGGAAATATATCATCTTCTTTGGGTGGCGTGTCTGTGTGCACGTGGGGAGATGTGCATATACACATGACACACACGTGCATGATCACTCACATAGGCATCTACAACGATGGCATCTGGGTATTGTAAGGGAGCTCACAGTTTGTCCATTTTTCCAGGAAACAACCTCACAGGATTAGCTTACCCCACACAACCTGCTAGAGGCTGAGGTAGCCCGGAACCGCGTTTCACAATTCCTGGACCACGCATGCTCCCCCCATCCCCCCTTCCCTTGTATATAGAGTGTCATCGCCATCTACTCCAAAAGATGCTCCCTTCCTGATAATTCTGAGTGAGAAGTCTGGAAAAGAAGCAACGATGGCAGACAGTCATTCATTTAAAAATAATCATAGATGTTGGGGTGGGGGACATGCCGGGCTGGCTCAGTCAGAAGAGCATGTGACTCTGTATCTTGGGATTGTGAGTTCAAGTCCCACTTTGGGTGTAGAGAATACTAAAAATAACTAAATGAAAATAACCACAGATCCTCCAGGTTTAGCAATGGAAATTGCAGAAGAACTCTGAGAAACCCTAACTTTTATCTTCTAAGATTTGTCATCCTCCTAAAGATATTCGGTTAATTGTTTCTACCACTATCTCTAGGTGGCGCTGTTTCCCCTTTAACGCTACTCTGAGGAGGCACAGGCTATACTCTGCTTATGATACCTCATAGTACAACGAGATGAGGCTGAAGATTGCATGAAAATCTTCATTCCAAGGTAGGGGAGTAATTGGGTGTCTGCAACACACAGAGACAGTCTACCTGGCTTCTTGTCCAATTGCCCCAATTGGAGAAAGAGGGCTCTAGAACCCAAGAGTTGATGAACTGGAGAAACAGTTGGTAGAATATGTCCCTCTGGGGAGAAGTAAGGAAGGTATGATTGGGTTGAAGGGAACCAGAAGGATCACGTTCAGAGTTTGGGGAGTGTGGGGAACTAAAAGTTACTAAAGCAAATTTCATTATTTCGCACTGCAGAAGGATGTGCACCTGAAGATGTGGGAGATGGGAAGATCTTGGGACAGAGAATAAAGCTTGAGTTTTGGCAAGAATCAGGCCATGCAGAATAAGTAGATGTGAAGAACCAGGCATGACTTGTGGTTTTGAGCCTTTCTGTAAACAGAGGAGAAGATGGATGATGGGTCCGTCCACTGTGGTAGAAGTGAATGTCCTTTGGCAGTGGGAGACTTTTTGAGGAAGGAGCCCCCGAGGAAGAGTTGTTAAAGGTTCACCTTGGGAATTAGGAAAACCCATGGAAGACTGTATTGACTAATGTGGTGATTTCAGTCAGAAGGAAAAACAGGGCTGGGATTTTATCACTGCACACATAAAGCCTTCTCTTCTCTTCTCCAGCTTGAACTACAAAGTGATGCACAGGCTTTCCTTCAAGCTCTGCTTCTTGAGGTGTGTTTATACATGATATGAAGGAAATACTGATATGTATTTAGTTTTTTGTTTCAATTTTTCAAGCAGGAAATGATTCTTTTTACTAAGAGGGACTTTGGGTAGACATCCTTCACCGAAGGATGCTTGTCTGTCTTTACTCACATGGACGGCTCAGAGGACAGAAGCAGGGAGCTGCAGGGTTCCCTGGCACAGCGTGCATCTTACGGACAGTGCTGAATAAGTACAACCTCCAGCAGAAATTGGAGAGTCAGTGACCATGCGCTGGGCAAAGAGAAGCAAAGACCAAGACTTAGTTTCAAAGGTTATGAAACAATAGGGATTTCTCTAGAAAAATTACGCTTCTCAGAAGAGAGGCAGACAGAACAGCATAGACACTGTTCCCTTAGGTCAGGGGTGGGGAGCTGAACACTGCAGTGTGAATTACAACTGTATCCTTTTTTTTAACAAAGACTTATTTATGGAAATTTTCAGTCATCCATAAATATAGACACACTAGTATACTCATAATTCAATTTCAGCAATTACCAACTCATGGCCAACTTTTTTCATCTGTGTCCTCCTTTGCCCCCATATTGTTTTTGAAGCATAGCCCAGACATTGTATTATTATATCTGTAAATATTTTTTAAAGATTTTATTTATTTATTTGAGAGAGAGAGAGAGAGCGAGAGCTCAAGCATGAGGAACGGCAGGCAGAGGGAAGGAGAGGGAGAAGCAGGCTCCTCACCAAGCAGGGAGCCTGATACGGGGCTCGATCCCAGGACTCTGGGATCATGACCTGAGCAGAAGGCAGACGCTTCACCAACTGAGCCACCCAGGCGCCTGTATATTTGTAAATATTTCAATACAGAAGTATCAGATATCTCATCAGCATTCAAACTTCTAATTGTCCAGTATATGTCATAATTTTTTGTTTTGTTTAAGCCCAGATCTAAAAAAGATGCATCCACTATGATTGGTTTATCTGTCTTTTGGTCTTTTAAAGGCTATAGGCTCCCTTCACTTTCATTTCTATTTATTCCTAGCAACGAGTAGGCGGAAGACAACCATATTCTCTAAGTTCGGATGTGAGCATCTCTGTGGCAGGCACTGGTTAAGCAGAGTCACCAACCCAGCTTCCTTTTCCTTCCAGGCATGCAGCTAAACCAGATTTCTCAGCATTCTTGTAGATACGCAGGATCTAGTGACTGAGTTGTGGCCAATAGAATGTTGGTGGAGCAGATGGGTACTGCTCGTGCCCGGACCATTAAGACCTCCCATGTGCCCTCACCACACTCTTTCCCTTTCCGTGCATTGAAGATGGTGGAACCACAAGATGCAAGGAGCTTGCATATCTGAACCAGCACTTGGAGGCTAACACCTGCCTGCCCAGGAGGTGTTTTGCTGAGTTGCTTGTAACATCAGCTAGCATTTCCTCAACAAATTTTATATGAGTCTCACTGTAGAGTGAGTCTCAACCTTGGGTACATATTACAAACATCATGGAAGCTTTGAAAAAAGCTTTGCCCCAGGACAATTAAATCTAAATCACTGAGAAAGGCTCAGGACATTTAAATAGGGTACTTAGAGCACAAAGTGTAATTCTACATATTTTTGGGGTTGAGAATTACTGTTAGTGATTGTGGGTTCTGTTATACTTAGGGACTCCTTTTCTCATTTCCCTAAATGAGGGACGAATGAGCTTAAAAACCTCTCTAGCTCTTTTTCACCTTGTTACATACAGTTACTAGGCAGGATACACACTGCTGTTATAGTCAAGGTTCTGGCATGTCATGTGGCAAAATCAGGCATATGGCTTCTCACTTCTGGTTGTCTACCATTTTAATGGCACTTGTTCTTTCTGGGGCACACTGGTATAACCAGTCTTGGAACTCTCCATTGTGATCCTCTGTTTACATGTATGTTTCTGCTGGGAGTGAAGAACCTCTGGCAGTCATATAATAGGCTTTTATTACATCCGATTGATAGATGAACAAGTGAATGAATTCATCACAAAGAGATTATGGAAGCAAGTCCAGAGAGGAGTCATTCTTTGAGAAAGGAGAACTAGCTATGAAAAGAAATGAGAAAATCGTTGACTCAAATCAAGTACAGCAGGAAGGCTTCTGGTAAATTAGGTTTGAAGAAGTATACACAGAGGAGAGGAGTGAGATCCACAGCATCCTTAGAATCATGAGTTATACATAATAGAAGATTAAAAAGGCAAATGTCCACAGCATAAAATGGTGGACTTGGAAGGGACCCCAACATCGATCTAGTCCAGTGAGTCCCAGATGCGTGGACCTCTGGGGGTCCCTGGGACCTTCAGGGAGTCTTCAAAGTCAAACTTATTTTTTTTTTTTTAAAGATTTTATTTATTTATTTGACAGAGAGAAAGATCACAAGTAGGCAGGGAGGCAGGCAGAGAGAGAGGAGGAAGCAGGCTCCCGGCTGAGCCGGGAGCCCGATGCGGGCCTCGATCCCAGGACCCTGAGATCATGACCTGAGCTGAAGGCAGAGGCTTTAACCCACTGAGCCACCCAGGCGCCCCAAAGTCAAACTTTTTTAAATGAAACTGAAACTANATTTTAACACATGATTTACCTTTTTCATCATGTTGACTTTGCATCAAGGGTACGAAAGCAATAGTGGGTAAAACCATAGCTGCTTTAACACAAATCAAAACAGTGGCATTAACCTGTGCCAAGTCTTTATAACCATAATTTGTCCACCATTGCATTTTTCACCATTGCACACCCACTGTAAAAAATAATTTAAAAAGGCAGTTTTAAGAATGTTCTTGATGAGACAGTGAAAATTATTTTATTAAATATTATCTTTTAAATTATTTTATGAAATTTTGCCCCTTGAGTAAGTGGCTTTTTACTGTTCTGTATGACCAAACAGGAAGTAGTCAAGAAAACATTCCTGCCGCATGCTCAAGTATGAAGTTTGCCTCTAGTAAAAGCACTTGTGTGGTTGTTTGAGTTGCAAGCTGAACTAGCCAATTTTTTTCATCCTTTACCATTTTTATTTGAAGGGTTGGTGGACAAATTATGGTTATATAGATTTGGGAAGCTGGTAGACATTTTCTTGAAAATAAAAGAAGTAAACCTACAAGCTCAAGAGAAACCCCTGAAAGTATTTGTGTCCAATGATAAAATTTTAGCTTTCAATCAAAAGTGAATTTTGGAAAACAAGTATCTACTGTGCTTAATAGCATCCTATAACTTAAAGATTTCTGGACGGGATATGTGATGATACTAATGGACACTTTTTTTATATATATATATTACGCAAAGTAATGTGCCTACATTTGTAGAATCTGAAATAAGCCAGTGAGCTAATATTTCCAAGTGACCAATGAGTGCTATTATAAAGTCATATGTGAGTCAAAGTGACATCCAAAGTGCAAGATGGCTCATGGATGTTCATGTAACAGGATATGAAAAGTTTGTTGTAGGGCTTCTGGGTTGCAACTTCAAGGACTTACAACGTCTGAAGTTTGGTGGAGCATCATGGATGACTTTGGCAATTCTCTGCAAAGGTTATTAACTTATCCCTCCCCTTTCCAACTGCAGATTTCTGTGAGGCTGAATCTTCTTCATACACTCCAACCTAAACAACATATCACAATAGGCTGAATACAAAACAGATGTGAGACTCTAGGTGTCTCCCATCTAGCCGGACATTAAAGAGATTTGTAAAATTAAAGACATTTCTCACTAATTTTAAAATTTGTTTCGGAAGATGGTTGTTTTCCAAAAAGATGTTTTGTAGGTTAACATGTCATACAATTTACTGGACCTAATTTTTAAAACTTCCTTGTTTTAAATCCTAGTATGTTAAATATTGTTGGATGTAGTCCACCTACACAAAGATTTTGGGCTCCCCCATAATTCTTAGGAGTTTAAAGGGGTCCTGAGACCAAAAAGGGCTGGGAGCTCCTGTAATCCATCACTTTGTCATTCTGATGGGGGAAAGGAGGTGAGAATCACAGAGAGAGAGATGGAGCTTTAGTAATTGCTGGGATAAGTTGCCAAGATATAAAAGATAGTGTGGAAGAAAGTGCTTTCAGATAAGAAAACAACCAAACAAACAATTCTTTGCTGGGAGTGCTTCTCTTGAATGTTTTTATGACCTGGAAATGCAGTTGTCATCAGGGGAAATTCTCAGCTTGAATAATGTATGGCGTGGTGCAACTTACCAGAAACGAGTGCTTTACTTTATCATTCTCAACTTAAAAAACCATCCATATGCATCTCCACCACTTGTCTTTTTGGGAACACACAAAAGAAAACAACAGCAACAAAAAAAGAGCCATAGCCATAGGCAAATGGGTGACTTACCATAATTAGAGCTGGTTAACTGGGGGCAGAAGTCCAGAGTCCTGGTTCTCAGCCCCGCCGAGTATAGGAAACAAGAGAGACATGAGACCCTCAGTAGCAATGTTCTGCTGAGACAGATGCGATGGGGGAGCGCAGGATGCTTTAAAACACATTTCCTGCAGACCATGTCACTGTCAGACCCAAGAAGGCTCAGCTAATCAAAACTTTCCAAGGACTAGCAATGTTGAATTTCAAGTTGCATTAGAGGCAACCATTGTTAGAGGCACTTGAGAAGAGAAGCAGAAGGGGTCCACTTCTGGGGAAGTGGTGGAGAAGAGGGTGATGCGGGTCTGGGGTAGAGAGTGTGGTTGTGCAGTATACTGTTCACTCGGAGTCACTGAGCATTTTATAGATGTTACTTTTAAGTAATCTTTACACCCAATATGGGGCTTGAACTTACAACCCCAAGATCAAGAGTCACATGCTCTACTGAGTGAGCCAGCTGGTGCTCCATCACTAAACTTTTTAAATGAGAGAGATCAAGGTCTCAGAGCCTGGACTTGGGCTAGAGAGGCCCCCGAACTGGCCTCCCTTAGCCACATACCTCCCCACAGGACAAAGAATCTGCAGAGCCAAGGAGACATTCTCTCAGTTAGCATATGCTGCTTATTTGCAGGTGATACTCTGGGTTCTAAGTTCCTGGAATTTTCTACCCAAACAGCCCCCATCCTGTATCCTGGCTGGGCCTGTCCTGAGAAGGTGACTGTCTAGAGGGATGGACCCTATGAGGGATGGCAATTTGAAGGGAGGGTGGAGTTGGACATTTGGTCTGTGGTGTCCCCACTCCAGCACGTGAGGTCCCTTGTGATATGGATGGAACCAAGAGCCACAGATGGTTATCCTCATCTGACATTATTCCTGCACAAAACTCTGAGGAGTCTAAGAATCGTAAGTGAATCTGACCTTCTCTAATTCATCGCCTTGTCATTGTCAAGGTAGGGAGACAGAACATACTGTTTTAATGGTGAGATTCAATTTGGACTCTTGTCTGGGGCCCCACGGATGTTAGGGGCAGGTCTGTCCAAAACCATGTTTGCAGACCTTCTGGCTGACCTTTAGTCCTGGAACATTCCAGCGAGCCATGGTCTCTGTCTCCAGTCATTTCGTATCCAGAAACTCAAACTGCAGGATCACGACCTTTGCTCACATGATGAATTCTTAGTAAAATAAACATGTTTGTATCTGGGCATTCTATCAGAGAATTTGGCTAGCCATTAAAGTTATCAAGGGGTCAAAGAACCTGTCCCTGAGGAGGAATCAGCTGGGCCAGTGGGCCGTGATCCGAGCTAGTGGGCATAGAGTAGATGTCCTCAGAGGAGTGTCCAGGATGCTTTCCTTTGTTGTTGCTGGAATCTTCCCCACACATCAGGCCAGGCAGATGGCTTCCCCAGAGCAGGGTCACTGACTTATCTGCAGCTCACCCCCGTGAGCAAGGCCTGCTGACTCGGAGACTATCAGACCCAGTGGAGCGGTGCATGGAACCAGAGCTCTTCAATCATGACACCGTCTGGGTGCCCGCCATACATTGGAGAAATGCCTGTTGACTCACCCTCCTAACAGCAGATGGCTCAATTAACAATCAGAACTGTGGCTACTGCGGGGAGTTAAAGATAGGATGTTCTAAATCTTTGCGAGTCGCTCGTAAATATAGCTGCCGTTATGAAGTGTCTCCTATGGGCCACTAGGCACTTCGTGGTCACTCCTGTCTTAGTTTAAATTCACAGAGCACTGTTCTGAGCCAGCAGTGTTCTAAGCATTTCCAAATGTTCATTTGTATGGTCCTTGTAGTGAGCTTACGTGGTAGGCCTGGTGCTTAATTCCATTTTATAATCGATGAAACTGAGGCATAGAGTGAGTAGGTATCATGCCCAAGGTAGTAACTAGTTGGTGGTAAATTGGGAGCACAAACTGCAGGCAGCCTGTTTCCAGGGGTTAATGTACTTAGTCCCCCCCGGGAGCCCTTCAGGGAAGACACCATTATGCTTGCATTTCAGGAGGTGGGGACATGATGCCAAACCCTCTTGGCTCCCCAGCTTCCCTGGGTGAACGAGTTGGCTACGGCCGTGCAGCAGGTAACAGGTATCAGGCTTGAATCCTGTCCACCAAGGCGGCTGGACTGTGAGTGCCTGCTTCCCCTTTCCTGAGCATTCTGGATGAACAGGATTTAGCCTCATGTTGGAAGACTTTGACCCTTGTCCAGGTCAGGCCCATGTGCCATTTCCATTTTGGGATAAGGGCCTCCAGATGGATGGGCAGGGGCCCTGTGATCACTTTTGAGACACTTGAGATCCGGGAGGAGGAGAGATGGGCATTGCAGGGAGCTCAGTGAGCCTTGCTGCCTCATGGCTTGGACACTTTGGTTCCTGAGCGTTCTGCTGATGTATGGATGGATGAAATGAAATGCTTCACTGTCTAGTGGAAAGAGCCCTGGTGTTTGCACACCGGCAGGCCTCGGGTTTGCTCAACCTCAAGGACTCCTGGTTTCCTCCAGTGTAAAATGGAGATGATGTTGACCCTGCTGGGTTGGGGTGATGCGGACTCTGTTGGGGTGAGGACAGGCATGGAGCAGGCAGCCCATTCAAATGCTGGTGTCCTCTCTCTTCCTTCAGATGCTCGCATGAGCTCTGCAAGGACCTGTAGCCAGCTCCCTGCAAAGGCGATCTGGCAAGCGAGAGGAGTACCATGCCAGCTTCTCTGTCCCATGGACTCCGGAAAGCAAAGCAAAGATTTCCCTGGCCAGCAGTGCGGCCCGCTGAGTCCACTGACGTAATGGCTCAGGCAGGAAGGCCCGGCTCTGCTTGGCCCTGAGCCTGGGCTGTTGAGCCAAAACGGAGGAGCCAGGAGGCCTGGCCCGGGGAGGTCCGGCCAGCCTTTCTCTTCAGGCCTGGGACTGCCTCTCCATTATTCCCAGGGCGGCTGGGGGCTTTCGCAGAAGTAGAATGGGGAAACTGGTGCCAAATTTCTCTTTCTCATTCTGTCCCGTGGCCTGTGTTTTGTGTGGTCAGATGCAGACAAATGAGTGGTGAAGCCAGTCCTGAGGAGCAGATCAGAATTGGCAGTTTGCCCCCTGGGCCAGGGCCGCAAAGGGCCAGGCAGCTGTAACGTCACCATTTTTTGGTATTCTTTAGGGAACAGTAAGGAGCCCAGGTCTAGAAACACCTCTGAGGCATTTCCTTTGCCCTCCTGCCTGGCTCGGAGGTAAGAGAGGGAGCTGGAGCGTATGCTCCGTATTGATTTGCATTTGCACACTTTCCTGCATCCATTATCCCACCTCATTAGGGCTTGGAAGGGGAAGGAGTGCCAGCGTGGCGGCACCATGCGCTTTCCTGAGCCCCGTGGAGAATTGTCCCAAACGGTAAATGAAAGTTGCGAGGGCTGGCCAGGAGCCGGCAGGTGGCTGGGCACCTCCGGGCCCAGGCCCAGCTTCCACGGGTCCAGCTGCGCCCGTGTTACGTGGCCCGGCAAGGGCACCTCCCAGTCCCAGTGGCTCTGTGATGGATGACCCGGCTGCAGCTTGCAGAGTCTCCCCAAAGCCCCGAGCATCCCCACATGTCTGGACTCCTGGTTTTGCATTCCTTGAGCAGTAAAGCCCATGGTTAGAAATGAAGCCACTCCTTCCCACTTCCGCGGAAGGGAAAGGCTAAAATTGGCCACCTTTTTAAAAGTGGGCGTGGGCAGAAAGCTACTGTTTGGTTCTTAATGAAAATGACATAAGAAAAATCCCAAGGTGAGGGTCGATTAAGAAGTGGGAGTGCGAGGGGCGTCTGGGTGGCTCAGTGGGTTAAAGCCTCTGCCTTCGGCTCAGGTCATGACCTCAGGGTCCTGGGATCGAGCCCCACATTGGGCTTCCTGCTCAGCATGGAGCCTGCTTCCTCCTCTCTCTCTGCCTGCCTCTCTGCCTACTTGTGATCTCTCTCTCTCTGTCAAATAAATTAATAAAATCTTTAATAATAATAATAAAAAAAAAGAAGTGGGAGTGTGGTGATGGGCTAGGCGATAGGGGGAAACTTGCCTGCATCACTTTCAGGCACACTCCAAATTTATAACCCAGTGAAACTCAGTTGTCTTTTGTGTCCGTGAATCAAAAATATACATATATATTTATGTATGTATAAATATATAATCAACTCCATCATTAAAGTATAGGTATGGAAGTGACCAAGGCCTTGCTAGACCTCCCAACATCCCTGCCCAGAACTTTGCTCAAAAGCCTACATGAACATTGCTTTTTATTCTTTTTTTTCCCACTTTTTTTAAACAGAGAGAGAGAGTGCAAACTGGGGTCGGGGGGAGGGGCAAAGGAAGAGGGAGAGAGAGAATCCCAAGCAGCCTCCACACTCGGCACGGAGCCCAGTGTGGGCCTCAGTCTCACAACCCCGAGACCATAACCCAAACTGAAGTCAGGAGTCAGATGCTCAACTGACTGAGCTACCAAAAAGCCCTGCTTTTCATTCTTTGATGCCTGTCTTACGGTTTACTTCCACGACTTTCTAGACCGGGCTCTGTCACTCATCAGCTGTGTGAGCATGAGCAAACCAAATGGACTCCACCAAGCCTCAAATATCTCCTCATCTGTTGAGTAGATGGCACCATATTGATTGACCTAGTTATGGTGTGGATGTTGGGTGAAAATAAAATGACCCGACAATACTTCCAACATGCGTTCATGGCAAGGTGCTCTGTAAAAGTAGAGTGGTATCATTTGGGAACGAATAGAGCCATTTTTCTCCCTTGCCTGTGAAAAATTGTCTTTATTGATCATCTATTGAATCTTTTCCTTAAGATGATCTGTACTTGCTCTGGGTCTGTCATCAAGAAATCATTACAGAGCAAAAGCTTGTCTTTGGAAATAAAAGGAGTCCTTTATAATCTTCCTCTGAGGGTAGGAATCAAGGAAATTCAGGGCTCATTGTGGAAGAGCTGTGGAACAGTGTGGTATTTCATGATTGTTCTTGCTTTCATCCAGAATGGGAAGTGCGCAGTGGAAGATCTGCTGACCTGCACGGTGGTCCTGAGGAGAGAGGGGTCCAGGCTGGAGGAACATCAGGAAGATCTTGGGGGTCGGTGGCAAGAGGTAAGCTCCAGCCAGCCCTGGGACTCCGGCACAACCCAGGCACAGGAAGAGAACATCATTTCATAGATTGTAATTTCCACTGAACAGACCCAAAAGCTGTCAGGACCGCTTTTCACCCTGTGTCCTCTGAGAAAGGTTTCTCATGAGCCCTTGTTTTATCAGCTCTAAATTAAGTGGTTCACAGCGCCATTTGCTTTAAGGTAACTTGAAGAGAAGTCATTAGGCCCTAGGACGCACAGTACAGAAAAGTGAGGTGGATTAGAAAGTAAAATCAGGCATCAGGACGACAACAGTTTACCCTCATGGAAAGGAATATTCCGCCAACTGTTCCCGTATACTTCTCTTTCTAACATCCCCTCATTACCATTTTAAAACATGTGCTTATTCAGCTGCTCTCCAATTCCGCAGTTTGGCAAAGTAAAGTTGGTAGTATTAGCTCTTCTGTTGTAACTCAGGTGTGAGGCAAGGGGGTCCTTGGCAAAGCAGGGCATGGGAGGGGCATGGAAGAGGGTGGGGGTCCACTTACAGTGTCCCTGCCTCTGGCAGCCCGAGATACACAATGGGGAATGGGATGCCAGAGGGGACTACAGGGGTGGTTGCAGACCAGGGCGCCAGGCAGCCTGTGGTTTCTGCTCCAGGCAGCAGGAGCACTCTGCCTTCAGCTTGGAGGGTGGCACCCCGTCCTAGGAGAAGCTTCTAGAAGGCCACACAGAGGCACAGTAGCCAGACCCAGCCATATGGACTGTGACCCAGTTTGGGCCCAGGCTCTAGATAAGGCAGCAGTCTACTCAAAGGAGACGGCGGTGCCTGTGGCCTGCCAGGATCAGCAGCTAAGCAGAGCTTGGCCAAGGGGTTCAAAGGAAGGCTTGGGTTTGACCCTGCTGTGCCTAGGCTGGGAGGTCCACTTGGCAGAAGGAAAAAAGCCCAGCCATCTTGAGGGGACTACTAGTAACAGATCGAACCCCTCTTGGTTGGCCCTGAGTATTTGGCGATTGGACCCAGGATTGAGGCTGCCTGAATCAGAAGGATGGATCTTTCTGGAGATGCCCTACAAGGATTTGGAGAAGACAGAAGCTGAGCTTTGGAGATAATATGGCTCTCTTAAATATTTGCTGCTATCCAGGGACAGAATTACAAAGCAGAGGAAGTTTCCTCTTGAAAGAGGGTCTTTATACTTTTAACACTACCTTAGATGAAGATGGGACACAGATTGGCTCTGAGGGCACTTTACCCTTTCTATCTACCCCACCCACAATCGTTTTCATGAGTTAGGTAGGCTGGTGGCTGGGGTTGAGAGTGGTCAGTTAGCATGGCAGGGGGGAAAACACGTGGGTTCAAATAAGACTTTTGATCTTGGCCTCATTAACCCCAGGCTTTATTTTTTCATTTATTTTTATTTTTTTTAATTTAATTTTTAAAGTTATGTTAGTCACCATATAGTACCTCATTAGTTTTTGCAGTGTTCCGTGATTTGTTGTTTGCGTATAACACCCAGTGCTCCGTGTAGTACATGCCCTCCTTAATACCCACCATTGGGCCAACCCATCCTCCCACCCCCTCCCCTTTAAAACCCTCAGTTTGTTTCCCAGAGTCCATCGTCTCTCATGGTTCGTCTCCCCCTCCACTTTCCCTCTTCATTTCCCCCTTCCTTTTCCTAATGTCCTCCGGGCTACCCCAGGCTTTAATCAGTTGGGTCAGACTCTTCACTGGATGGGAGGTAGTGTTGATAACTGCCACTGTTTTGAGGAGGCAAAAACTGCAGAGAAGTTCTGTCAGACCTGGAGGAGGGCCTGGGGGTGCTCATGAAGGTTGTCGGGCTCTGTGGCGGGGGAGAAGTTTGGACCACGGGTCAGCGTTGTGTAAATAGGAGGACTTCCCTTGGAGGTAACAGAATCTGAAGCCCCAGGAGCTTGACTCTTATCTCCCAAGTGGGGGAGGTCTCGTCTTGTTGGAAAAGGGTTTTGGGTTCTGAACAACACCCTGTTCTCGAGAATGACAAACGTACCTGGTTCAGCTGAATTCATTAGGCATTTTTCTTAAGTCCCGCGATTCTTTGGCCAGTATTAGCCGAGTAAGGACAGCGTGGGTGCCTGAGTAGTGTGTGTGTCCTGTGAAACTCCCCCAGACACTCAATATGACCTATAAATAATACATAAGGGTGATCAGGATGATGACGAGGCACATTTTCTGCATGTGAACTAATATGTCATTATCCTACTGAGGGAGCAGCTTCCTGTTGGATTGCTAGATTATTCTTTTTATTATATTTAAATCACAATGTTGAATGATTTACTCCTCTTTGTAATTAGGCCAGGTGATTAGAGAACCTTGCAGTGGCTCTGTTCTTTCCCTTGAATAACACGCTCTTGGGGAGTCTGAAGGCGATGTGCTGCTTACCAAGCTAAGAAACATTAAGAGTTCAGTCTTAATATTTTTGCAAAGTGAAAAGAAAATGAAATATTCTCCAGAGATCGCCATCAATAATGTTTCTGTAAAAACGTAGCAAAATTCCAATGGCTGGTCTACCTGCGTGGAAAGATGTTCTACACTGAAAATAACAGTTCTTCAAAATATAGTTACGTACAGTTAGGTCGGACATCTCAAATTTCTGAAAGCTTGCTCTCATAGGAGCTTGTGAGAGGGCAAATCTGTGCTAGAGTGGTCCCCCCCCTTGGCCCACCAATGCAGACTTCATTTTCAGAAGGGATATCTATTTTTCATCTCTACTGTTCCAAGTCACCCACTGGATTTGCTTCAGAGGTGGAACTGCCCTTGGAGGTATCTCCCTGGCAAAGGTGCATCCAGAATGCAGTGGTTTGAGCACAGTCAAAGCTCTCATTGAAACTTTCAGGAGCAACTTCTGTAAACTTCTATAAATTGCCCTGTGGGCAGTTTAGGGGAGAGGGAAAGGCAGGTAGAAAGTAATGTCTTCAGTCATGATCCGGTTATCTCCAGGATCATGCCATTTAATCTCATGTGTGAGTTTAGCACGCATATCCATGGGTGTGTGTTTGGGGGGATAATGGCCAGGAAGATGGCAGAGCAGAGGGCTGCCCTGTAATAGAGGGGCTGCCTCTAATTCCCAGCTCCCTGTGTGGTGAGACAGGGACGAGGATGAAGCCAGTTAAATTTTACTCACACATTAATTTTTTTTTGAAGGTACTTAACCCCATTTTATTCGATAAGCACATCTGTTTTTTGAATCACTTGTCAGTGTGTGAATGATGAGATTTTATAAGTAGTAGTTTAAAGGCAAAAAATAACTTGCCTTATAGTAAGTGGTGGCAATTTGAGGATTTTTAAAGTAAGAAGTCGGATATATGCCATCATTGGTGTTTAAAAGCACACTATAGCAGAGAAACTACAGGAAAGGAAGCTCACAGAACAAAATGGGACAACATAGATTTTTTTCTACATGACAGAATCACGATGGGCAGACATCTATTAGTCTCATACTTTCTTTTTTCTTTTGTTTTTTTAATTAACATATAATGTATTATTTGCTTCAGGGGTACAGGTCTGTGAATCATCAGGCTTACACATTCACAGCACTCACCAAAGCACAAACCCTCCCCAATGTCCATAACCCATCCACCCTATCCCTACCCTCCCACCCCCCAGTAACCCTCAGTTTGTTTTGTGAGATTAGAAGTCTCTTATGGTTTGTCTCCTTCCCCATCCCATCTTGTTTCATTATTTTTCCNCCCCCCATGACCCCCACCCTGCCCCTCAAACTCCTCGTATCAGAGACATCATATGATAATTGTCTTTCTCTGATTGACTTATTTTGCTTAGCGTATGTAATACCCTCTGGTTCCATCCACGTCATTGAAAATGGCAAGATTTTATTTTTTTGATGGCTGCACAGTATTCCATTGTGTGTGTGTGTGTGTGTGTGTGTGTGTGTGTGTGTATCTATCTCACATTTTCGTCTTCTTTTTTTTTTAAAGATTTTATTTATTTATTTGACACAGAGAGAGAGAGAGATTACAAGTAGGCAGAGAGGCAGGCAGAGAGAGAGGAGGAAGCAGGCTCCCTGCTGAGCAGAGAGCCCAATGCGGGCCTGGATCCCAGGACGCTGAGATCATGACCTGAGCCGAAAGCAGAGGCTTTAACCCACTGAGCCACCCAGGCGCCCTCTATCTCACATTTTCTTTATCCATTCATCTGTTGATGGACATCTAGGTTCTTTCCATTGTTTGGCTATTGTGGACATTGCTGCTATAAACACTTGGGTGCATTTGCCCCTTTGGATCACTACATTTTCCCACAATGATATTTGATTTTTCAGTGGCAGAGCTTCTTAAAATGTTTTCTCTATGAACCCTTGCTTTGAAATCCATCTGCCAGGCTGATATACGGTAGACGGCACTCATCATACCTTGACATCATCATTGTTCTCTTGTTGGCCTGATGTTCTAGCGTATGGGTTGGTTGCTGTGATTTTACCGTGGTTATATGTATAATTTCCACTGGTGTTTTTGAAATACTAAAAATAATTTGATGAGCTTATTTGATTTCCTTTGTAATTCATAGACATCCAGGGAGGTGATACAGTAAACCACTCTGATCTAATATGGGTGCTTCAGAATTCTTGTTCATAGACTGCTTCTGTAGGGCTGGAGTTCCAGCCTACATGGGGTTCACAGAGTAGCATCTGCCCTATACAGACGCTTAAGTCTTAGATCTTTAAGTGTTGGTTAGCTCTGGGTTTTGTTTGTTTGTTTGTTTTGTTTTTATTTTTGTTGGTGGTGGTTTTTGTTTTTAGTGTTGATTGGCTTCCTATAAACTGTTGCATTCTTAACTGCTCAGCTATATGATGCTCCAGGTCCCCATCATCATCCCTTAGCCAAGAATATTGTGGCCCTGATGCCAGATCCCAATTAATGTGCAGTGGGGCTTTAGTTAGATATGGTGTTTTCTTGATTGATTGATTGATTGATGCGAAATGGTGGTTTATTCAGGCACGGGGACAGGACCCCTGGGCAGAAAGAGCTGCTGCACCAGGGTTGTGAGATACGGAGTTTTAAAATGTTTCTTGAAATTCATTGTGTGGTATATCATGACAGAGTCTCAACCTGCAAGATACTTAGCAGACATTGGCTTTGGGGAAGTCTCTTATCATAGCGGTGATATTTGGCAACTTTGAGAGCCTGGTGATTTCAGTCTTAAAGATCCATGTCTGTGTTATTGGAGTAGTTCTGCTCTAGGATTAGCAAAGAGAGCACTTTGTGTGCTCACTAAGTCATGCATTTCATGATGGAAATGCATGACTTAGTGGGCTTGAGTGTTCTCGAGCAGGTTTCATGGTTTTGGCACCATGTTAATTCATGAAAAAGATGGGAAAAACGATACGTTGAACCAAAATGACATGATAATTCCCACTGTAATGTTCCCAGAGACATAACCCCAATAATTTCTCATTTATGCTATTCACAGATCTGACTTTCCCCTGGTATAACTCCGGCATTCTAGGAAAAAATCATTTATGTTAAAGGTGACATTGCTTTCTCTTTTGGAACACGTACTTGGCAAGGAATTCATTAGCCAGACAGGTGTTTATGTCACTGTCAAATTGCAATTGCTTTTTTTGTTTGTTTGTTTCTGCCTATGGGAATAACACAAGCTATTAGATGTTAATAAGCAGCAACTAACTTTCTCTGACCTTTTCTGAGTTTAGGCATCTGAAAGAAACAACAGCCATTATTTCAAGGTTGCTTATCATTCTTGGTTTCTTTGTACAAATTTAAAATGGTAGGAGCCTGGAGGTAACCTCAGATGAGTATGCTTAGGGGGCTGGTTGAAAACCCTCTATCAAGAGTATAAAATCAATGCAGGAGGCATTTGGGAGGCTCTCACGAGAATGAAAAACGTCAAACAGCACATGAAAGAGTTGATTGCTGCTGTGTAATTGTATATTGAGGATCAGGAAGGAAGAAAAGTAGGAGGGCTAGATTCACAAGAAGGCTGGAGAATTTGATGCACAAGTAAAAATGACATGGATGGAAGTTGAAACAGAGGGGGCAGAGGGATACATTTAAGTCTTATCATTTGGGAGAACTTGGCCTTGTTAGGCTAGTTACGTCGGGAAAACAACATCAACGATGTCCCCGTTGTTAAGACATGAGGGAACAAACCAGAAATGCCAGCCAAAGGGACGCGATGAGGAGAGGGATAGAGAGGGAGCACACGGCTGCGTACTTTTAATGGCAGTGAAGCCTGGGAGTGGAAAATCTGGAAGGTTAGAGCTGAAGGAAGCTTAGCAGTCACCCAGACTGCTCATCCCAGAGGTAAGACTGTAGCTCAGCAACGTTCAGTGAGTTGGCTAGTTAGTGACACACTTGGGAATACCACCCACGTTTCTTGGTTTGTGTTTTCTATCAAGGTGCCTTGTCAAGGCCTCATGGAAAATAAATGTGGGAGAAGGATATACTGGTATTTGGGGCATCCATGGAGCAGACCAAACCAGAGGTCGGGGTTGTGTTTATAGGGTGGCCACCAAAGGTTTGAGTATGAAGCAAAGTTCAAGAACAGCTCCTTTCGAAGCAGGTGTATAAGGCGGAACATGTATTGGAAGAGACATTCACCTTAGAACATTCCACCCAAAACTCCAACAGTAGGACTGTGCACCTGCAGGTTTTTTAAGTGTGTGTGGGTTCCTGGGGAGCTCAAGCCTGAGTGGAGCCAGGGTTGGGGGGACACAGGTTCTGGAGCTCCTACTAAGGGTGTTCCACCTAGCTGTAACATCTCTAAGAATTTTTATGTGATTCTGTAGGAGGCCCCCCAAGGCTGGCCAATATGTTACAGTGCTAGGTCACATGTATCAGTTGCCTTGGTTACTCTGACTAGAGATTTAAAAATTAGCATGGTAAACCTGGGGACTCCCACTAAACTGTCAAGTAATACGGGAGAAGTCTCTGGAGCCTTAGTTAATTCAGTGAGCTGGTCAGAAGCCAAGACGGGGTATTTTGAGAGCTTGAGGGCTTCTCAGGGGGAAGTAGGGATGAAGACTATAGTTAATAGGCAGTGACTCTGAGGGTTGACCTTGACTTCAGGGACTTTGCTGGGCAATCTGTGTCTATTCTGAGTGGCAAAGCAGCTCATGAAGCCTCAGTTGAATCTTTCCCTGGGAGCTGTTTCTGAGGGGGAGCTTCCAGCTCTGCTTAGTAGTTCTTGAAGAGCTTCTTGGGGCTGGGCCACAATATTTCATCTGCTGGACTCTTGCCTGGGGGATGGTGGAGCATCTGAGCCTGGCTTGTAAATTCATGGCCAGTTATGGGTAGGAAGCTCAGGGGACATATTAAGGCTGGTTTCAGAGGGCTTGTTAATGTCATGATTTCAGTGGCACTATAGCCTAATGATGAAGAGTGTTCAGACTTGACATTGGTACCTTAGTTCTGTGATCTTGGGCATGTTGTTTAACCTCTCTGAAGCTCAGATTCTTCCTCTGTAGAATGGACATAATCAATATACCTATGGCATTGGGCTTTAAGGATAATTAAATGAGACAGTGGGGTGCTTAACCCTTTGCCTAGCTCATGGGAAGCCTTCCTTAAAATGCCAGTTATTGTTATTATTGTGCTTTCTGGTGAGCGAGAGTCTGGACTCTAGTTTAAAGAGACCTTTGGAACTCGCAGCCCTGGAGTGCTGAGCGGTGGTCTCATCTCTTGGAATAGAGTAGGAAAAGTTCTCCTAGGCTTAAAGGAGACCTGTGGACTCAAGCCTCAGTGAAGTCAGAAGGAAGAAAGAACATGGACATAAGAGATGATCTGAGCACCATCTCCCTTTACCCCTTGAAAAATGGGGTTTGTGTGTACTTCGTATAGTTCTGAACCCTGGAATTGCCTGGTTCCCAACATGGAGTTTCCTTTGGGCACCAGTAGGAGCACCAGTATTTGAATGCTTAGGGGAGACAGAGCTTCCAAAGACAGCCCAGCGTCAGTGGGCCAGAGGCAAGAGGCAGAGACCACATGGTGTGTTTGTAGGCACTTGAGATAGAGGGTTTCAGAAATGGCTGGGAGGAAGAAGGCTTCACTTCTGGGGGGATCCCAGAGCTAGGGTCCTGACATCAGGAGAGATCACTAAGAGTGAATTCCTGCTACTTCTGGGCAGTGTGTCTTCAGAGATTCAGACCCCTGGGGGATGAAGTGTGTGCCGGTAAGGCAGGTCAGTAGGGCAGGCATGCCCACAGAGGGGAGCCCTGCAGAATCCAGGGAATCCTGAACAGAGAGTTCCCATTGTCTGTGGAGGTCTGAAGAGTCACTACTAGTGCCTTCTCCTTGCTGGCTCTTTATAAAGTGCTTTGTGTTGAGAAGTAAAGAGATAGACCATTTCACTGAAGGGCCCCCGTTTCTTTTACAAAATGAATTGTATTTATGTATTCAGTTCTTTGCTAAGGGCTTGGGGATGGAAGACAAGGCCCCAAGGCATGAGTTTGAAAGAGACAACAAAGAACTGAATGATTTTGTATCAAGGGACATAAACTTTTGGATGGTAGGAGAGAAGAAAGTTGAGATGGGACCAGGGAGAGAGGACCGAAATATGGATTGGAAACACATTGCAGGAACCTCATGAGTGCCTTGGTAAATGAGGCCCAGGGAAGACCGGAAACTGTGATGTCCCATATTTTACTTTGAGCTGTTTCTCTTGCTAGGTCATCATCCCCTCCTTTCCTCGAAGTTTCCAATAATGTCTGCTTCTCACCTGCATACATTAGTGAGCTTGTCCAAGAATGTGTGCAAGTCAAGGGATGTGATCCCAGTTGCTGGTTGGGTGGATGTGGTGAGAATCACCCATTGGTCAGCTCTGTGTACTGTGTGCTTGAGAATTAGGAGAAAAAAAAGCAGGAGCTCGGAGTGGTCCCAGTTTCTTAGATATTTCATTTCATCACAAGGCAATGTGGAGAAAGAGACATCTTAAACACTGACATGAAAATAATTTCTTTGACAAAAGCCTTTACCATTGCCAGTTTTCTTACGCACTTAAGAATTGTTTCCTTTCATAAGACAGAAACTCAGTTGAGGGGAATATTCAGCAATTACTGTCAATAAGTAGATGGGGTAGGGTGACATATTGTGTCACTACTCTTGAGATGGGCCGTGCTTCTGGTGACATGTTCTGAATCACCATGTCCGGTGGGATCTTAGAGCCCCATTCGCACCTTCTTCCCCTAGATCACAATTGCCTGCATTGTGTTATCAATCCCAAAGAAAGGATTTTACATCTTAGATTTCTCAGAGATCTTTACCCAAAGTGATACCAGGTTCAGTAGAATGGTTCCAGATCTTTCTCGTTTATTTTTTTGCAGAGGGACGGGAGAGCTTGGCACTCCACACTTGTCACTTCTTTGTATCTTCCAGTGCCTACTGGCTTAACCCTCCTTGGGTTTCAAGTGCCATGTCCAAATGTCAGCCTTTCCAAATCTCTGTCTGGTCAAACAGGGCCTTCTCTTCTCCCCATTTTTAGTCCATATATGATCCATCCCTGGTCTCCACCTCCAAGAGATCTCTAGCAATTTACAAGCCCTGCTGTTATGAAAAATAATGAGAACTTCCACATTAGCATGTGCATCCTTATGGATATTTTTCCTAGCAAAAGAGCTTTTATGCTAGCCTATAAATGAAAATGCCTTTAAAAATGAAAACTATATATAGTTTTAATACATGAATCCCCTTTTGGGATGCCTGGGTGGTTTAGTATATTGGGTGGTCAACTCTTGATCTCAGCCTCAGCTCAGGCCTTGATCTCAGAGTGGTGGGTTCGGACTCTGCACAAGACATGGAGCCTTCTTTAAAAAAAAAAAAAAAAAAAAAAAAAAAAAAAATATATATATATATATATATATATATATGTAAATCCCCTTTTAAACTCCTTTCATTCCAGCTATAATACATTTCTCTACGATTTACTGTTTACTCTTCCATCTCTTAAACATCAAATTCTACATAAAAAACTAAAAAAGCAATATGCCCTAAATTATCAGCTTCCCCTTTTATCAATCCCTTGGTTCTAATTTTCTTTCCATTAGAATCCTATCTGACAATTTCCAGTGGCGTCAGAATATTAAGCCTTTACTATGAATGATCTTTGAACACAAGAGGAATGCTAAGTAACTCCCACAGATAAGTTTAAGGAGTTTAACATTCTTTAAAAATGTTTTGAGATTTGCTTCTTTTTATGTAATATCTTCATATCAGTTTGAAAAAGACACTAAAATCTTATAAATATACAGTATTGACTTTTCTATGCTTAAGCCTAATATACTTTGGTAAACAGAGTATGTGGGAGAACAGCAATACAGAAGTCACTGTTGTCTTCTATCATGTCTTCAGGGGACAGGATGGCCAAGTTGTTGTTGCTGCTGCTGCTGCTGCTAAAATAAAATAGCTCCTAGGATATTCTTACACAAAAACAAGTGTTGGATCCTAAGGCTCTGGGTAGATGCATCTCCTTGGCTGCAACTCTAGTGAGTTTGATGGGCAGGGCCACAGAAGGACCAGAACAAGGTTCTCTAAGCAAGGGCCCCAACACAAGCATCCCACTTGTCCAGAGTTTAAAGGCTGTGCAGTATCAGAGGTGGAGGGTAGATGAGAGATCCAATAAGAAATGGGGACGAGTCTATCAACTGTCTCAGCACTATCAACTTGGCTAGATTTTAATCTGTCAGGATCACTGGTCCTGAAGAATATCAGGTTCTGTTCTACTGCTAAATCCTCCCACCCCCAAATAATTAACTGTAACCAATAATGATATAGAGTGATACCATCCATGTTCTGGAATGACTCGTAAGAGGAAACCCTCAAAGAGAAATCCTATTTAAAATTTTTTGTTTGTTCTTCCAAAGTATTATATGATCCCAGTCCAAAACTAAAAGGATACAAAAGATATTTAGTGAAAAAAATGTCTTTCCTTTATGCCTACCCGAGCCACCCAGTTCTCCTTTCCCAAGACAGACATGATTACCATCTTTGTGTGTATCTTTGTAGGGGTAGTTCTTTGCATTTATCACTTTTAAAAAATATATAGATACTGTTATGCACCTTGATTTTTTTTCCACTTAATATAACCTGGAGATTCCATACCATCTCAGTACACTTAGAGTTGCCACAAAAAATGGTAATTGTTGCCTCTATCCTTAGATTTTCCTGTTAGTTGAATAGCTGTCCTGTAGTTAAAGATGTAAGAAAGAGGATTCTGTAATCTGTCTGAAAATCAATAAGCCTTTCGTATTGTATTTTTCTTTTTTTTTTTTTAAAGATTTTATTTATTCATTTGACACAGAGAGAGAGATTACAAGTAGGCGGAGAGGCAGGCAGAGAGAGAGGAGGAGGCAGGCTCCCTGCGGAGCAGAGAGCCCGATGCGGGCCTCGATCCCAGGACCCTGGGATCATGACCTGAGCCGAAGGCAGCGGCTTTAACCCACTGAGCCACCCAGGCGCCCTCGTATTGTATTTTTCACATTTCTTCTTCAAGCACGAACTTCTGATGATTTAATATAAGAACTGAGAGTTAAAAATACAAAACTGTCTTATCCAGAACTATATTTAGATTCAATTTCTAATTCAGTTGTAGTTTTCAGTAAGTAGATGAAACACACAGACAGTCAAAGATAAAAACCAAGTAGAGGGTGCCTGCGTGGCTCAGTGGGTTAAAGCCTCTCCCTTCGGCTCAGGTCATGATCTTAGGGTCCTGGGATTGAGGCCCACATCAGCCTCCTTTCTCTCTGCCTTCCACTCTGCCTACTTGTGATCTCTCTCTCTCTCTCTCTCTGTCAAATAAATAAATCTTAAAAAACAAAACAAAACCCAAGTAGATTACCCCATTGAGACTCGTGAAATAGGAAGACGCACCATCAAAATTTCCCTAATATCCCTGATAAGACACATCTGGGGTGCTCAGTAAATTAACAGTTTCCCAAGCTTCTCCTTGCTTAGGAGAGTTCAGTTGGTCCGAGTGGGGGATGGTTTGTAGCTGTAACAAGTATACTTCAGGTTACTGTATTAGTTATCTATTATTACCTCACATTACCAGAATTTAATGGCTTAACACAGTCATCATTAAGTATTATCTCTTGTGATTTTTGTGGGTCAGTTGTTCCCGCAGAGCACAGTGCCCATGCCTAGTCACTTCTTCTCCATGTCTGGGGCCTCAGCAGGAAGACTCAGGTCAGGGCAGGAAGCACCTGAGGGCTGTTCACCCACGTGTCTGGCATTTGATGCACATTGTCTGCTGAGGGCCTGGATGACACCCTTGTAGGACCTCTGTATGTGGCCTGGGCTTCCTCATAATATGGTGGCTATGTCTCAAGGGCAGTTGTTCTCAGAGAGGGGTGTGGGAGAGCACTAGGCAGAAGCTGTACCCTTACTATGTCCTAGCCTCAGAAATGTAATAATGTCACTTTGACCAGACCTCCTAGTCCATTGGTTGGGGCAGTCAACCTCCACCTGCACCAAGTCAAAGGAAGAAAATCTAGGTCTCGTGTCGTGTCATCCTGTCATGAGAAGAGCGTGTAAGATGGGATAAATATACAGGTGTGGCCATTTTTGGAGAATACTCTGTCTCAGGCTACTCCATGGCCACAACAATTCATATTCCTTTGTGTATAGAACACACCCACCCCCTTCCATGGGACTTCCAAGTCTTGTCCCTTTACAGCATCTGGCTCAGGATTGGGGGTTAGAGGGTGGACTGTGGTGGCCAGACTCTAATATTGCCTGGCCCCAGGAGCCTCATTTCATCTGTGACTCATGGGTTTGTGTAGTCTTGCACATTGGATGAGGCTGACCCATGTGACCAAGAGAATACAGCATGACTGAGGTGAGTGATTTTTTTTTTTTAATTTTATTTATTTATTTGACAGAGAGAGAGAGAGAGAGAGAGATTACAAGTAGGCAGAGAGGCAGGCAGAGAGAGAGGAGGAAGCAGACCCCCTGCTGAGTGGAGAGCCCGATGTGGGGCTTGATCCCAGGACCCTGAGATCATGACCTGAGCCGAAGGCAGAGGCTTTAACCCACTGAGCCACCCAGGTGCCCCCTGAGGTGAGTGATTTCTAAGGGCAGGCTCTAAAAGGCATTGTGGCTTCTGCTTGGGCTGTCCTGCTCTCTCTCTGGGAAGCTGGCCGCAGGGCTGTGTGGATGCCCAGCAGGCATGAGGTGAGGAACTCAGGCTTTCCAAGAAAACCATTAACTAACTCATTAGGCATGTGAATGAGCCAGCTTTGAAGTTGGTCTTCAAAGTCCCCAGTGTTGCCTTCCAGCAATGACTGCAGCCCCTATGGATGTCTCGCTACAACCTCTTGAGAGAGTCCCAGCAAGTACTGCCAGCCACGCCTTTTCTGAATTCTTGCCCCACTAAGTTTTGAGGTGACATGTTTCACAGCATTAGGTAATATAGCGCCCCAGGTAAATCTCATTGTCACCAAAAATTGATACCCTTGGCTTAAGACTGTACTGGTTATACAGATGGAGTTCTAACCAGAGGCATGTGGGAACACTTGATCACCACAAACAACCTTGTTAGCAGTAAATTGTGCTGTGCACACTTGAAGTGGAAAGTGATGATTCTGCTTCTTATTACTGAGATACGCATGGAATGGGATGGGGCTTTACCCCCGGAAAGAAGTAGGGTGTT
Source organism: Ailurus styani (assembly GCA_002007465.1). Classification (NCBI taxonomy): domain Eukaryota; kingdom Metazoa; phylum Chordata; class Mammalia; order Carnivora; family Ailuridae; genus Ailurus; species Ailurus styani. The sequence goes on from LNAC01000177.1 coordinate 2,563,508, forward strand.
TAGCTACATTTTCAAGTATTTCAGAGAAAGCACGTCTGGACCACAGGTCAGTCAGGAAGAAGACTCCACCATGGACAGTCTTACCCAGATTTTGATTTGAGTTTGTCTTGGCTAACCTGTCTTGGCAGATATTAGCCCTCATTCCTACAGGAATAGAACTGCAGAGCACCGTGTTTAACTCTTACTTCTGAGATGAGGTCCCCATGCAAATAAATTTTCCAGCCTAGTTGTTTTTCCTGCAGGCTGCATGTCAGTTAGTAATTACTCTCCCAGGGAAAGAAAGTCTACTAGACGGATTCAGCTCCTCACATCCCTATAGTCTGCCAGGCAGTAGGGCTGTAAGTGTTTCTAAAGGTGTGGAAACAGTCTTCCAGGGAGAGAGTTTATGGTGATACCAGCCACAGACTGTATTTTCAGTATTATAGGTTAACAAGGTCTTAAAATATCAAACAATCCTTCAATATTCCATGACTTTTTCCTTTGGAAAGGGAGAACTGAAATGTCAGACATGATGTTTTTTATGGTAGGAATAATATAAAAGGTTTTAAGAGGTAGAATTAATTAAAATTTGAAAGGTAGAATAAATAAAAAAAAATCTTCCCAGAGGGAGTGGAAAGTGGGTTTGTAATAAAGAATAAGAATAAACTTTATATAACACTTGCACCAACCATTGGCCATTGTCTTTTTTATCTGCAGCCTTTATGCCCCTCACAATTGCCTAACACTCACTCAGTTAGTGATCATTAGTGAGCATCCAGCTTAGGTCTGGGTGATAATGGAGAACCATGGCTCTTGAGGACATATTCTCTGCTATCAAATAGTCAAGGATTGTGTAGAAGAAAGAGACACATAGATGTCTCTGATATAAGACCTTAGGTGACATAAGTGACAAGTGAGTGCTTGGATATCCTGAAAGGAGATTGTTTGAGAGCTGGTTCTTAATAGCTAAGAGTTTTGCAAGTTGTAAAAATACGTATTAAATTACAGAAAATCAAGCCAGTATAAATAATTAAGAACAACTTTTATTTAGCCCCATAGAAGCAATGCTGTTGGGAGTTTAGTTATACGCTTTTTATTCTTTCTGTTTAGTTACCTAGATAATATCACTCTATTCATTACATTTGAAAAATAAAATTGGGATCACACTTTATCCCTTCTGTTATTTTTTAATATATAGAGACCATATTTCTACATTGACAAATATCTCTCTCTGTTTTTAAATGACTGCATATTTTATTATTAAATGCCATATTATTGAACATTTAGGTTGTTTCCAATTTTTCCTATCATAAATGGTGGTAATGTAAACACTCTGTTAGCCAACTTTTTGTTCCTATTCATAATTTCTGTAGGATAAAATCCCAAATGTGAAATTTCTGGATTAAAGTATATGTGAAATTTTAAGGCCTGTTGACAGTTGCTCTCCAGATAACTGATACTGGCCACACTTCCATTCAGGATACGTATAATTTTTATAGCAGTGGTGGAGAGGGAAGACATTGCAGGCACAGAGAGTGGTATAAGAAATAGGATTAACAGAAAGTGTCTAGAAAGTTTGGCTGAAGCACAGATTCTGTGCAGGATAGTGGCAGAGAGTATGCATGGGAAGGTTGCTAGGCTGTAGAGGGCCTGAGTGCCACAGTTAGGGCCTTTTTTTTTTTTTTTTTACTTTTTTATAGTAGGAAATTGAGAATTACTGATATTTTGAAAAAGGACAGTGAAATAATTAAAGTAGAGCTTTTAGGACATTATTCTTTTAAAATGTGCAAGGTGATAGTGTCAGAAAGACCATTTAGGAAGTCAAACCTCAGTGATGGAAGAGAATAGAACATTCTCTAAGAACAGAAAATAAATGAAGGATATATGAGACATTTGGAATGTGAGAAATAAGGCAATGTCAGACATAAGTATAGGGTTTGGTGTCCCCTTGAAATGATACTATATGTCACAGGTGACTATACAGTTGGGGTCTGCTTGAAGTAATGCCAATATTAAATGAATTAAGGGGAGCCATTGGGTTATGAAGGTTAGAAATAAGAGTGCTAGAGGAGGAAGATAGTAAACTTCTGCTTTGGATATATTGTATTTAAATTGTTGGTGGTTAATCCAGATAGAGTCTAGTGGAAAATATGAGACTTAATTTGTAAAAGAGATCAGTCCTGGAGAAATGAAAGGTTTGGGCGTAATTTTAGAGATTTTGTTGTTTTGGGGGCTCTCAGATCAATGAGATAGGAGGAAGAGAAGATAATAGAGTATTCAGCTGAGTAGTGATCATTGATTTTGATCATTGCATGCAGGTGCCAACAGAGGTTGGTTTAAAAAAAAAAAACAAAACCCGAAAGTATTAGAGATATCATTGCCTAGTGCCTGCATTGGGATGGGTGTAGTGTTTGTTCCCAGCACCCAGGCCTGAAAACCTCATAATTCAAGGGGCCCTGGGTAAACTGAATAGATGGGTCTTGCCTCACTGTAGGGAATGGTTTCCCTGGAGTTAGCACTGCTCTGGTTGTGACTCATAGATCTTAAAAGAAAACCTGAAAGGAACCAACTGTTCCTGAAGCCCAACTTCTTTGCAGAATGAATCTCAAGCACATTTATAAGAATACAAAAAAAAAAAATCTAGCATCTAACAAGGTACAATTTACAATGGCTAGAATTCACTTAAAAAAATTATGAGGCATGCAAAGAAGCAAGAAAATATAACCCATAATTAGGAACTAAACCAATTTGATGAAATTGCCTCCAAACTGATACAGATACTAGAATTAACAGATAAGGTCATTAAGATAATTATTATTCAAGACAGTAGGTAGAGACATGGAACATATGAAAAAGGGCTAAATTGAATTTCTCAAGATGAAAACTACGGTGTAAGATAAACATTGTTTGGGATTAATTGTAGATTAGACATTTCAGAAGAAAAGGTTAGTTAAAATGGAGGACATAGAAATAGAGACTATGCAAAATGGAACACAGAGGGAGAAAAAACAAAATGAACAGAACATTAGTGAACGGTGGAGTAATGACTGCAAGCGGCCTGACACACATTTAATTGGAGTCCTCAAAGGAAAGATGAAAGAGGTGGGGATATGAAAAATATTTGAAGAAATAATGGCCACGATGTTTCCAAATTTGATGAGAATTATAAATTCACAGAAGCTCAATGAAACTCAAGTACAATAAACATGATGAAAAACACACCAACATATGCAAATTGTTTAAAACCAATGATTATGAGATCATCTTAATGGCAGCCAGAAGAAAAGGACAGGTTACATATCAGGGGACAAAGATAAGAATACAGCAGATTTCTCACAAGGAGCAATAGAAGCCTAAAGACTGGAACGGCTGGGGGAAAAAAGCTGTCAACCAAGAATTCAATGTCCAGTGAAAATATCTTTCAAAAATAAAGGCAAAATTAAGATTTTTAAAGATAAACAGAGACTGATGGAATTTATTCAGCAGATCTTCACTTTAAGAAATGTTGGGGCTAATCTTCTGGTAGAAGGAAAATAATACCCTTTGGAAATAATGAAACTACTTAAAACTTTTAAAATGATAATTGACTATTTATATGACTTTTTTCTTATTATTCTTTTAAAATAACCAATAACCAATCACTGTTTAAATAAAAATAATGCCAGCACACTGTGGATTTGGCCACAAATGTAAAAGAAAATGTGTAACAAAAGTAACATGGAAGAGGATGTCTGGTTGGCTCAGTGGGTTAAGCATCCGACTTAGGCTCAGGTCATGATCTCAGGGTCCAGGAATTGGGCCCTACCTCAAACTCCATGCTCAGGGGGATGTCTGCTTATCCCTATCTCCCTCTGTTGCTTCTCCCCCAACTTGTGCTCTCTCTCTGTATCTCAAATAAATAAAATAATTAAAAAATAGCACAAAAGTTGTGAGAGGAGAAATAGAAGTCTACTGTTAGAAGGTTCATGTACTATATATGAAGTGGTACAAGATCACTTCAAGGTGTATTCTAAACCTGAAAGCAACCACCAAAATTAGCCAAGAAAGGAGCTATTAAGAACTGTAAAACAATTCAAAAGAAGCAGAAAAAAAGGAAGAAGAAACAAAGTACAGGTGAGACAAATGAAAAGCAAATAGCAAGGTGATAGATTTAAACTTCACAGTTAAACTTAGACTTAATGATCCCATTAAGTGTAAATGGCCTAAATACTCCGATGAAAACACAGATAGTACCAGATTGGATTAAAAAACAAAACCCAATAATATTCTGCCTACAAGAAACACACTTGAAATATAAGGACACAGATAGTTCCAAGTAAAGGATGGGAAAATATTTCTTTGCTGGCACTAATTAATATCTGACACTATCAATATCTAATATCTAGATATTGGAGCAAATATTACCAGGATAAAAGAAGGTCATTTCTTAAACAGAACAGGCTTGATTCATCAAGGGGAGATGATAATCTTAACTTATCTAGTTTGAACAATAAGGACACATTATCTCACATGACAGAAAATGCAGAGGCTCCCAGGGGCAGCTACTTCAGTAGCTCAAAGACATCATCAAAGACTCAGGTTATTCCCCTATTTCTGCTCTGTCATTCCAAGGATGTCAGCTTGGTCCTCAGACTGGCTTCCCTAATAAATGCAAGATAGTCACCATCATTCTAAGGGAAACATCCAGTAGGAAAAAAGGAATCTCTTTTTTTCTGATTGCCCTGAGCGGACTTCTCCTCAAGTATCATTTCTCAACAGTGGATCACCTGTCTGCCTATAAACTAAATGAGCAGCAAGTGGAATGGTATCTATCACTGTGATTGGCTTATATCAGTGGTCAGTAAACTTCTTCTGGAAGGGATCAGATGTCAAATATTATGGTTTTGCAGGCCATATGATTTCTGTTGCAACTACTCAATTGTGCTGTTTTATCACAAAAACATTCATAGACAATGTGTAAATGAATGATGTCGTTGTAGTATATTCTTATTTACAGAAACAGCCAGTGGGTGGGCTGGATTTGTCTTGTGAGCCATAATTTGTAGACTTCTGACTTAGACGAATCAGCTGGAGAGGGGAGAGGGCTACCTTCCTTGAGGGTTGGATACTTAAACGAAGTTAGTTCTCTAAGCAAGGAAATTGCAAGGAATGGATAAGTGATTAACAGTGATTAACATACCTGTCACATGCCGTATCCCCATTCCTCTGAAATACAGCTATCAGACGCTCAAGACTGGTTGAATGAATGGCATGGCGACTGACCTACAAACTGATATGGTAAATGAGCACCTCTGCAGACAGCCTTAGCTTTGATCATTTGAGGCTAAGGGAATTGTTTTCAACAGTTGCATCTCCCTGAGCTAGGTTTCTCGCAAACCCTCAAGATAAGATTCTTCTCCTTTACAATTTTTACACGATACAATTGGGGTAAGCTCAAAAGAAACCAGGTGTGAGGGGGAGAGATCATCGTGCTGAAGTCACATCCTTGCTTCCCCAAGATGATATCCTTGCCTCTCTCAAGTCCCTTACATCAAAGTTTCTCAGCAGCAGCAGCCTCAGCAGCACAAATAATAAATTAAAAGGGAAAAGATCAAGCATGGCAGCACATGGCTGAAAGGCTGAATTATGATGTTATGAAGAAAGAGAAAGGGAGCCTCTCCTCCCCCTTGCTTTTAAACCTAGGGTTATATTTCTTCACTTGGTTAGTGAACACAGTTCTGTTTTCTCTGCAAATGCATTCTTTCATTTGAACTGAACTGTGAAAATTTGTGGGTGCCTGCTAGGATGATTCATTTCCCCAAAACATCCAGCAGTGGGGGAGTCATGTCACCCCTTCTAACTATAGGGTTGGGGCACCCCTTCCTGCCACTAGCCAGGAGTTATCATATTCATGAGCCATTTGTTGTTCATCCAGCCATGATCCTGAGGAATTCTGAGCCAGGAAGGCACTTTGCTCAAGAAATGATAGCTCAGTAGTTAGCTTTTAAATGATTTTATTACTGGAATGAATTCTAGGAGGCGAAACTTCAGGGTCAATTATAAAAATTGTCTATAGAAGTAAGAGCTTTCAGAAATGGTGCCTTTAACTTAACAGAAACAGAATATCTCAAACATGCTGAAGATGCTGATTCCAGTTCTATGCCCCTTACCTTCAGTGCAAGGACATCATGGTATGATGCGGTTAAGACGTAGGGAACACAGGGGTCTCTGGGCCCAGGCTTCTGGGTTCAAGTCTCAGCTCTGTTATTGAATAGCCTTACAACTTTGGTCAAGTTGATCTATCTCTCCAAGCCTCTGTTTACTTTTAAAATGGGTACAATAATAGCACCTACTGCTAGAGGTCAGATGAAGAGACTCGAGCTTTGTCGAGTGCAAAGGAAGGGAAAGGGTGGAATGATAGAGAGTTATAGAGACCTATTATGGACTATATTATGCTAATATATAATATATACTATATTATGGACCATGTTATGCTAATAACAGCATGGAGAATGAAGGGCATTAAGAGCTCGAAATGGTGCTCTGGTAGTTATCCCTGCCTATTCTTGTTTTGAACAGAAAAAAATGAAGGGTATTTCCTGGGCTCCCTAGCTCAGAAAGCAAACAAAGGTGTGAGCCATTTGCCTCCATCTGGCCCACCCATTTGACTGGGTTTCTGGGGAGGTTAAAGTGGGATCCCTTTCCTGGCCATCTCTGCTGAGACCTCTGTGTTTGCCTTTTCAGGATTTGGTTTGTTTTTCCATTCTCTCCTCCAAGTGGAGCCCTGAAAAAACAATTTCTTGAATCTTTGTTTTAACCTAACATAAACATTGGTTTTCTCAGACAGTGATAAGAAATATGAGCCAATCTAGGGGAAGTTTTAAAGAATAGCATAAGCATTATTGTGAAACATTTTGCAGAAAGTTAAATTCTCTGACTCTGATAAATAATAATAAATGTTCCTATTTAACTCATGTCTTAATTTCAACAATTCACTTAAATCACTTTAATTTACATAAATATGTGGTAGGTCCCTGAATACATGGCTTTCTTCAATCCAGAATGACAATTTGGCTACTTTTTCTATATTAGATTGATATATTTATTATTACTCATGTTTTCAGGACATTGCATATGGTTCTCTTTCTAAAGTCTTGTTCTCGGGCGCCTGGGTGGCTCAGTGGGTTAAAGCCTCTGCCTTCAGCTCAGGTCATGATCTCAGGGTCTGGGATCGAGCCCCGCATCGGGCTCTCTGCTCAGCAGGGAGCCTGCTTCCTCCTCTCTCTCTGCCTGCCTCTCTGCCTACTTGTAATCTCTCTCTCTGTGTCAAATAAATAAATAAAATCTTTAAAAAAAATAAAGTCTTGTTCTCAGCTTCTTGACTTACTCTTGTTTTGGTTCACAATGGTATATAGAGTCACTGTCTCCAAAATTGTTGAGATACTTTTATTTTCTGTCTTTTCCAAAAAGAGTATTAACTAAGGAGTTTAGGGTGATTCCTAGGGTCAGTAGACCTTCTCTGTACCGTATTCCATGAGTTATCCTTAGTCTGTTCCTCATGTTTCCTGATTGGTGAGTGAAGTACATTTTTTTCACATCGGAATTTCTGTCATTTCAAGCGTGGCCTAAATCAGAGGCCTGTACATGCAGGACTCATGACCGAGAAGAGACGGAATTATTAGGGTAGAATGGCAAGGCCAAATGCCATTTTCTGTTGATGGCCTTGAGAAAGTCTCTTTGTGTCTCTCAGTTTTACCTCTAAAATAAGAACAATTTAAACACCCATATTGCAGATTAATAGAGTATCAAGTTCAAACCTTTACGTGAAACTGCTCATTGGTATATGTCTAGCCATCATAGGGCTCAGTTTCTTAGGCACTTTTTGCTAGTGATGTGTATCGTGACCCAGAGAGCCCATTAATTAACTCCATACCTCCTTGGGACAGCAAGAAAAACATTTTTCTCCCCCCAAAATTTGTTTCCTGGCCCCAAGGCTGTGGCCTCTTGTGCCTCTGTCTCTGCTCAAGTATCCCTTTAAACTGTAGGAATTTACTATGATTCTGTCTCTTCTTTCTTTCTTTCCTCCTTCCTTCCTTTCTTTTTCTCTTTCTTTCTTTTTTTTTTTTTTAGATTTTATTTATTTTTGAGAGAGTGCATGAGTGCACTAATGTGGGGAGGGGCAGAGGAAGAAGCAGACTCCCCGCTGAGCAAGGAGCCCAACGTGGGACTTGATCCCAGGACCCTGGGATCATGACCTGAGCTGAAGGTAGATGCTAAACCAGCCATCCAGGTGCCCTCTACTCTCTTTTCTTCCCCTTGATTTTACAATAATGCCCTTTTCATCTTTTTGCTTTTCTACGGCAACTTCTGGCTTTTGCAATATCATTAAATATCAGAATTAAAATAATAATCCTCTTTTTCACGGAGACTTTTCCTTGAGGGGAGTCTTTAGATAGAGGGTGATCAAATCCAGGGTAAAGCTTTATTTTTATCAATTTCCACCTCACTTTGTTCCTGATGTAACAGTGACATCTTGTTCAATCTGCATAAGCGGCTGTGTAGAAGAGGAAATTGCAAAATGAACACAAATCTCTATCATGCCTTTCACTAATTTATGCATGTGGGGTTCATTTCCTCCAGCAGAGCCCAGGATTAGAAGTGATGGATGCCTCCCCGGGGCCCCGATCCATCATGAGTTGAATGTTCTGCCACATCCTTATGGAATAGCCCGGTTCTTTGAGATGCTGCTTTCTCTCTTTATTTTCTTTATTGTCTCCTGCTTTCAGGCATTATCTTTCTTCAGTAACCTGGGCTTTACCATGGCCCTGAATAACGGAATCACTCATTCATGAATGCATTTATCCTTTCTTTAATGTACTCATTAAAAATGCACGGAGGATCTACTCTGTGCTAGACCCCCTGCTAAACACGGAAAATAGGAATATGAAACTAAATTAGTTCCAGCCCTTAGGCTTTCCAGGCTTGGAGAGGCAGGGGATGGATGAGCCAGGCGATGCTTGTCATGATTCCATGCTGGAAGAGCTTGTCTCTGTACTATTGCTAGTGGAGACTAGTAATAGCTTATCTTTCAAAGTTTGCACTGCGTGCCAGGCACTGTTCTTAGCTCTTGGTATGCATTAACTCATTTAATACATACAACATTATGAGGCAGATACCATTTTATCTACTTCTATCGCAAGAAATACCATTTTATCTACTTCTATTGCAGAAAATTAGGTACAGAGTATCGAAGGAACTCGCCCAGGGTCACAGAGCTGATGAGTATTTTTTCCCCCAAAGGAAAGGGGAGCTGAAAGCAATGAGTCCATAGTACTGGTGTTGGGTGGTGTGTTAGTTACCACTCTTGTGGTTTGGGTACAAGGGCTGCTTTTAAAAGGTATAGATACTGGATTTCTACCTTGGTGCTCATGTCGGGAGGAGTCAGGACCCAGGAAAAGAGGCAGAACTTAGATCCAGAGGAGGGGTCATTCCTGCCTTTCTGTGGGCCTTGCTGTTTTGGGTTTGGACTCATACATGCAGGGATACTATTATTCAGAGTTCTCCTGCATGGTGGAGCTGCTGGTTGCCTTACCATAGGAAGTCAGCCCTGAGGGGTGCCTGGGACTGGGGCTGAGGGCTTGTGGGTTCCCAGAAGAACTGTTCCAAAGAAGAATTATAACAAGCCACAATTGGGTCAATAATGATGGCCATCATGATCACCATAGTTACTATGTATTGAGTACCTCTCCAGCAGAATGTTCCATGCTTTGAATATATTAGCGCCAACCTTCTAAGCCTGCAGTGAGATAGCTTTTATTTGCATTTTGCAGGTGAGAATACTGAGAAGCAGAGAGGTTGAATCATCTGCTCAGGATTACACCAGTAAGCAAAGAAGTTGCTCCAAGGAATTGAGAAGAGGGCTTGTAGTCATGCTTGGTCCAGAAGTATTAGAGGAAGGCAGGGCTTAGTGCCAGACTGGCACTTGTAGCCAGGGCCTAGGTGTGCAATGGTGATCACAAACAGTGTGGACATCAGCTCAAGAGGGGCCTTGAGAGCAGGAAAGTGAGGCGGGCAGTGGCAGCAGAGCCAGAGGCCCACTTGTGATGATGAAGGAGGAGCGGGAGCTTGTGATGATGAAGGAGAGACAGCAGCCGTGTTTAAGGGCATCCCCATATCGGATACCAACTGGGATTGCCTGAGATAGTAGCATAAGTGTGAGGTCCTGAAAGACAGGAGGGGGCTACAAGCTCATACAATCTACATACACATCCATGTAATCAATGTACTCCCATTGCCCAGATATTTATTGAGTACCTGGTAGAAATTCCAGGAAACACATGTCTCTGTTCACATTACCATTGTGTACCTTGTGTATACTATACACCACTTTGGTAAAAGGTGCAAACAAGGTGACTGGTCATGCTCATGTCCTTGGTTTCTTAGGTTTCTTACAGGGAGGAAGAGCACAGGTGAAGAGAAGTGTCCCAGGGCGATCAGCTAGTGTAGGGGTCAGGGAGAGAATGAGAACTCCCTAGGGTTGGGGTAGACACATACCAGAAGGGGCAAGACCGTCCCATGATTTAGCTAAATCTTACTGTGGGAGCAAAATGATCTTGGAAGAAATCTCTACAATCCTTGCCTACTTGTGTAGTCCTAAACTGAATGGATTTGAATCTTAGGGAAACATTTTCAGGTTACTAGCAGGGCAGAAAGTTCAATATTGGTTTGTCTGGCAAAATTTTTTGCTACAGGAAATACGGCAAATACTTTAAGAAGAATCTGGATCTGCTCTGTCCACTGTGGTAGTCACTAGACTCAAGTGTCTATGAACAGTAAGTTAAATTAGTTAAAATAAATTCAGGTTCTCGTACACTAGCCACATTTTAGGTGATCAACAGTCACATGAGGCTAATGGTTATTGTATTGGACACCACAGATACGGAACATTTCTGTCCTCACATAAAGTTCTCTTGGTCTGGCGATCTGGATCATGAAAAGCCACAGCTTTTCTGTCTCCTTTAAGGAAAGGACAGACACAGGTGGAAATTATGCACCTGATGCAGGTTAGGTGCTTAAATACGCTTCCTGGCTTGCAGGGGGAGGTTCTTGGAGTCTGCGCTGTATAACCCAGAAAGTACAAATAGCCTTTTTCTTTCCCCTCTATCTCCGAAAACCTAAGGTAAGAGTAACTTTTTTTTCTTTTTAGGGGTGGTTTTGCACGGATTTGTAGGATTTTGTATATATCCTAGAACGGAGACTTTCAAGCTGTGGGTCATGACCTATTAGGTTGTAAAATAAACATAGTGGGCTATACCAGCATTAAGAACAAAAGAAATAGATTAGATAAGCACACTTCATGTGTAGTGGCAGTAAATATTTTGTAAAATTTTGATTCAGATATGTATATATGTGTGTATACTGGTTCACTAGGTAAAAATGGGTATTTTACCGAGTCATGTTTAAAACCTGTTTGAGAGACAGCTCTCAAGTTGAAAAACTATGAAATGAACTATCTGTTGGGTCCAAATACACTATTGCTTTATCCCTAAAGCAAATGGCANCATGTTTAAAACCTGTTTGAGAGACAGCTCTCAAGTTGAAAAACTATGAAATGAACTATCTGAGGCCCTAAAGCAAATGAACAGCAGCAAGTAAATGCTAAGAAGCTCATTTATTTATATGAAGGGCCGTTATTAGGTCTTACTTGAAAGGCGTTGGTAGAAGCAATAGCCTCCAGGGTGTTTTGCTCCCTTAGGAGATCTTTAAGGCAATTCTCTACTGGTCTATGGGGGCTGAATAGGTGGGATGGGATAATCTCTGTTCTTGAATGTCCTTTAATAACTAATAGAAAGTGCATTTTGGAAGGAGGTGTCTCGCAAATGTGAAGTAGGTATGCAGTATTCAGTCACATTCCAGTACTCCATTCCCTTTTTCTTTGAAGCAGTTTTAGCTTCGGTTACTTGTCTCATTTCCATGGATTCTGCTAAGTCAGGTGGTCTGTATATATAATTTGTATATATAATTTCACTTTATTGATTTTTTTCCTTGTGTATCATTAAGCCCTGAGTAAGAGAGGCAGGGAGAGTTCTCTTCTCTGATACAAAACGATCTATGGTTTTCTCTCCGCATTCTAAGAAGTATAGCAGAGTGCGTCCCAGGATTGTAAACAGAGGGAATGTTACTCTTTGTTCTCTGACTTCTGGATTTTCTGTCCAGGTTTTTGTGTGTTTGTTTGTTTTTGTTTTTTTGCCTAGTTTGAGAAGAGAATGGCTAACACGTGTAGTTTGATTTGTCTTGCTGTCTCCAACCCTATAATGACCAGATGAAAAGGACACTGCTGAAGTATAGGTACCAGCACTCTGTATTTGGAAATACCAGTTGCCATCTAGAGAATTTCTGCGAGGATGTAACACTTAGCACTGCCAGAGAATTTTGCTCATTTGCTTGTTGCTGACATCTGTTGGTGAGACTATAATGAGAGCAGGGACCTTTGTAGTCTTGTTGACCAGCGTCTTCATGCACCTGGGGTGTATTTGGACCCAACAGGCACCAAGTCTCATCATTTTATGCAGTGAGTCTCCATGTGTGGTCCCCAAATTGGACACATTGGCCTCACTGGGGACGTGCTAGGGATGTACCCTCTTGGGCCCCAACCTGACCTACTACATTGGAAACACTAGAGGTGGGGCTCTGCTGGCTTTGTTTTCACAGGTGACTCTGATGAATGCTGATTTTGACAATCTTGGGTTTAATGAGTCCTTAAAACTAAAGTTGAAGTGAAGGCATTATGGGGGAGTTTGTATGCTCTTTTCACACGTAGGTGTTTTTAGGTTTCCGTCCCAGGTCTTACAGAGTGGGTTAAAAAAGAAGAGACTCAAATTGTGTTTTATAGTAAGCTAGAAACTTACTCTAACTATTCTAGCTAACCAAACTTCAGTGAGCTCATCTCTTGAAAGTTTCATCTGTCAATCTTTGAATTCTTGATTTGAAGTGATCTGCCCCTATCATGACTAGTGAAAAAAAAATACCAAAGGTTCTTAGTGATTTTTGAGGGTGCCTGGCTAATATTGATCATGGAAACCAGCTCTGATACTAAGGAGATAGGGAATTTTTAACGTTGGACCTAGAAATTCTCCTCATCAAAATCTATCCTACGTAAATAGTTAGAAATGCCATTACTGCTGGTCAAGTGTTTGACATATTTTGCTATTATAACCTCTAAATGTCCAACTATAGAAGAATAAGTAAGAAAGAATTATACAAGCTTTGGATTGTTATGTAGCTGATCAAGTATTCTTGAAGAATTTTAGGTGACCCGAAATGCTTAATATCTAAAGGTAAACTAACAAAACAGTCCACGAAACATCATGTTTTATGATAAGTGTTTGTAAATAAAATGGTATAGAAAAAAGGAAGGAAATAATGTCATAATATGGATAACTTTCTGGAATGTTTAAGACTGTTGATTTCCTTAACTTTTCTTTCAATTTTGATTTGTTTACTCTGCATATATTTTAAAATTAGAACAAAGAATGTATTTTTTTGTTACAAAGCACTAAAAAATTAAGAGAGACTTAGTCATTCTTCTCCTGTGCTAATCTAACAGCTTTGTTCTTATGTTCATATTTTGTTCTAATTTTAGTCCATATGTATGTGTTTTTTATGATTGTATTGATCAGTCACATTTTATCTTTTTATGAAGGGCCCTAAACACAGGGACTTGAAATTTGTCAGTTCTTAGTGTATTCTTTCTCAAACTGATATTTTAGGGTTGCAAATTTCTTGATGCAGTCTCAACAGTTCCAGAACAGTTAGTGCCTGAAATGTATTTGAAAAAGGAACACGTTGCATAGAACATTGTCAGATGAAGACGTGCTTCTAGGGGGTATTTCCAGAGTAAAAGAAAAGGGATCTGAATCAGCAAAGCCAACTTTTCCCAAGAAAGATAAGAAGATGAGGATGATGCATGGGAACTAGGAATGGAAGGGCAGAAGGATGGGCAGAGGTCTAGAGAGGGTCCTGAAGCATGACCCACCCTTCTGTGAGGGTGGGATTGGGGTTCACACCCACAAACACCCAAGGCTAGTTCTGTTCCTACAAGCCAAGTAAGTCATGGCCTCTGCTTTTAGGACTCAGTTGATTATATTTTTTCTTTCTTTTTTTTTCTTTAAAGATTTTATTTATTTATTTGACAGAGAGAGACAGCAAGAGAGGGGATACACGCAGGGGGAGTGTGAGAGGGAGAAGCAGGCTTCCTGCCGAGCAGGGAGCCTGATGTGGGGCTTGATCCCAGGATCCTGGAATCATGACCTGAGCTGAAGGCAGACGCTTAACGACTGAGTCACCCAGGTGCCTCTCTCTCTCTCTCTCTTTTTTTTTTAAGAGTTTGTTTTTAAGTAACCTGTATACCCAACATGGTCTTGAACTCACAGCCCTGAGATCAAGAGTTGCCTCTACTGACTGAGCCAGCCAGGGACCCCTCCTTTTTCTTTCTTTTTTTCTTTTTTCCCCTCTGAATGAACTATAACTGAAAAAAAGAATGGAAGTAGCATTCAAAGCCAGAGTCTAGGTAGTGGAAAAGGAGATTGAGACCATTTCAAATTAATCAGGAGACATGGCTGGGGTGGCAATCTTTTGGATTTGCTTTGGAATAACGGGGAGTTTTTCCTTTGGAATAGACAGTGTCTGAGAACTTGGCCTCCACCTTGAAAAGTATATACAATTCTGGCCACCACACAACATAATGGGTCTAATACTTTGTTGTTTTACTGTTAAAAAATACTTGTAAATCTTCAGTCCATTTGGAATTTTCACTAATTTAGGGATCATCTAGTCTTCCCCCCCTACACCCAGACTGGTTGATAGTTGCCCTAATATCATTCATTGATTTGGAATGCCAGATTTATTACATACTAAGTCCCTTATTTATTTCGGCTTATTATTTTTGGATGTAATGGCATTTCTTTCTTCCTTCTTTTCCTTCTTTCCTTTCTTTTCTCTCTTTTTTCTCTCTCTCTTCCTTCCTTCCTTTCTTCCTTTCTTTCTTTCTCTCTCTTCCTCCCTCCCTCCCTTTCTTTTCTTTTCTTCCTTCCTTCTTTCCTTCCTTCCTTCCTTCCTTTCCGTTGTATTCCATGATTCATTGTTTGTGCATAATACCCAGTGCTCCATGCAATCTGTGCCCTCCTTAATACCCATCACCAGGCTTGCCCATCCCCCTACCCCCCTCCCTTCTAAGACTTTCAGTTTGTTTCCCAGAGTCCATTGTCTCTCAGGGTTCATCTTCCCCTCTGATTTCCCCCCTTTCATTTTCCCCTTCTCCTAATGTCCTCCATGCTATTCCTTACGTTCCACAAATAAATGAAACCTTCTCTGTTTGACTTATTTTACTCAGCATAATCTCCTCCAGTCCCATCCAAGTTGATGCATCCTTTCTGATGGCTGTGTAATATTCCATTGTGTATATGGACCACATCTTCTTTATCCATTCATCTGTTGAAGGGCATCTTGGCTCCTTCCACATTTTGGCTATTGTGGACACTGCTGCTATGAACATTAGGGTGCATATGGGCCTTTTTTTCACTACATCGGTATCTTTGGGGTAAATACCCAATAGTGCAATTGCTGGGTCATAGGGTAGCTCTATTTTTAATTTTTTGAGGAACCTCCACACTGTTTTCCAACATGGCTGCACCAGTTTGCATTCCCACCAACAGTGTAAGAGGGTTCCCCTTTCTCCACTTTCCCAATATCTGTTGTTTTTTGCCTTGTTGATTTTTGCCATTCTAACTCGTATAAGGTGGTAATCGCAATGTCATTTTGATTTGAATTTCCCTTATGGCTAATGATGATGAACGGTTTTTCATGTGTCTGTTATCCCTTTATATGTCTTCTTTGGAGAAGAATGCACATGTCTTCTGCCCATTTTTTGACTTTATTATCTGTTTTTTGGGTGTTAAGTTTGAGAAGATATTTATAGATCTTGGATATCAGCCCTTTGTCTGTAGTATCATTTGCAAATGTCTTCTCCTATTCTGTGGGTTAGCTCTTTGTTTTGTTCACTGTTTCCTTTGCTGTGCAGAAGCTTTTTATCTTGATGAAGTTCAAAAAATTCACTTTCGCTTTTGTGTCCCTTGCTTTTGGAGATGTGTCTTGAAAGAAGTTGCTGTGGCTGATGTCGAAGCGGTTACTGCCTATGTTCTCCTCTAGGATTTTGATGGATTCCTGTCTCACATTGAGGTCTTTCATCCATTTAGAGTTTATCTTTGTGTATGGTGTAACCGAATGGTCGAGTTTCATTCTTTTGTATATAGCTGTCCAATTTTCCAAGCACCATTTATTGAAGAGACTGTCTTTCTTCCATTGGATATTTTTCCTGCTTTGTTGAAGTCTAGTTGACCATAGACTTGAGGGTCTTTTTCTGGGCTCTCTATTCTGTTCCACTGGTCTCTGTGTCTGTTTTTGTGCCAGTACCATGCTGTCTGGGTGATCACAGACTTGTAATATTGCTTGAAATCAGAGAATGTGATGCCCCCAGCTTTGTTTTTCTTTTTCAACACTTCCTTGGTGATTCAAGGTCTTTCCTGGTTCCATGCAAATTTTAGGATTGTTTGTTCCAGCACTTTGAAAAATGCTGTTGGTATTTTGATTGGGATGGCATTGAAAGTATAGATTGCTCTGGGAAGCATATTCATTTTAACTATGTTTATTCTTCGGATCCATGAGCATGGAATGTTTTTTCTTCTTTTTGTTTCTTCTTTGATTTCTTTCATTAGTATTTTATAGTTCCTAGAGTACAGATCCTTTACCTCTTTGGTTAGGTTTGTTCCAAGGTATCTTACGGTTTTTGGTGCTATTGTAAATGGAATTGATTCTCTAATTTCTCTTTCTATAGTTTCATTATTAGTATATAAGAGACCAACTGATTTCTGTGCATTGATTTTTTGTAACCTGCCACATTACTGAATTGCTGTATGAATTCTAGTAATTTGGAGGTGGAGACTTTTGGGTTTTCCACATGGAGTATCATGTCATCTGCAAAGAGAGTTTAACTTCTTCATTGCCAATTTGAATACCTTTTATTTCTTTTTGTTGTCTGTTGCTCTGGCTAGGACTTCCAGTACTATGTTGAACAGTAGTGGTGAGAGTGGGCAACCTTGTGGTGTTCCTGATCTTAAGGGAAAGGCTCTCAGCTTTTCCCCATTATGAATGATATTCACTGTGGGTTTTTCATGGATGGATTTTATGAAGTGGAAGAATGTTCCCTTTATCCCTAAACTCAGAAGAGTTTTCATCAGGAAAAGATGCTTTATTTTGTCAAATGCTTTTTTTTGGATCACTTGAGATGACCATGTGGTTCTTGCCTCTCCTTTTATTTAGGTGTTCTTTCACATTGATTGATTTGTGAATGTTGAACCACCCGTGCATCCCAGGGATAAATCCCACCTGGTTGTGTTCTATAATCCTTTTAATGTCCTGTTGGATCCTGTTAGCTAGGATCTCGTTGAGAATTTTGGCATCTGTATTCATCAGGGATATTGGTCTGAAATTCTCCTTTTTGATGGGGTCTTTGCCTGATTTGGGGATCAAGGTAATGCCAGCCTCATAGAGTCTGGAAGTTTTCCTTCTGTTTCTATTTTTTGAAACACCTTCAGAAGAATAGGTATTATTTCTTCTTTGAATGTTTGGTAGAATTCCCCAGAGAATCCATCAGACCCTGGACTCTTGTTCTTAGGAAGGTTTTTGATTACTGTTTCAGTCTCATTACTTGGTCTATTCAGGTTGTCAATATCTTCCTGTTTCAGTCTTGGAAGTTTATAGGTTTCCAGGAATGCATCCATTTCTTCTAGATTGCTTAACTTATTGGCATACAGCTGTTGATAATTCCTGTTGATTGTTTCTATTTCCTTGGTGTTAGTCATGATCTCCCCCCTTTCATTCATAATGTTATTAATTTGGGTCTTTTTTCTTTTGGTTAAGTCTGGCCACTGGTTTATTGATATAATTAATTCTTTCAAAGAACCACCTTGTAGTTTCATTAGTGAGGCTTGGATGGCTATGTATTTCCCCCTTAGGACTGCCTTTGCCATCTCCCATAGGTTTTGGATTGATGTGTCTTCATTCTCATTGGTTTCCATGAAATGATTAAGTTCTTTGATTTCCTGATTGACCGAAACATTCCTGATAGGCTTATTTCTAAACTTGACACTCTTGTACTAGTCTCTCTAGGCAGGCACCCCTGTACCAACAACCATTCCATTTGTAATCTGTTTGTAATGTTTTTATGTTGGTGAGGCTAATTCACTGTTAGAATCTTCTTGTTCTATTTTTTTTAATAGCAAATTTTGATTATTTTATATATGATCTCAAGAGTCAATCTGTCCTGGGGTGCCTGGGTGGTTCAATTGTTTGGGCAACTGTCTTCGGCTTGGGTCATTGTCCTAGGCTCCTGGGATTAAGTCCCATGTCAGGCTCCCTGCTCAGTGGGGAGTCTGCTTCTCTTTCTCTGCCCCTTCCCACCACTAGTGCGTGTGCTCGCTCTCTCAAATAAATAAAATCTTCAAATAAAGGGAAAAAAAGTCAACCTGTCCAACTTCAAATCTAGTAAGAACATTGCTATCTTTACACTTCTGCATCTTCTCTGTGGATAAAGTGTATCTTTCTATTTGTTCCCCATCCTCAGTATTTTCCTTTAGCATTGCAAAGTTTTCTTTATCTATAATGGGGATATCTCTTGCAGATTTCACATACACATATTTTATCCTGTTGTATATATTATAAGTGACTTTTGTTAAATTTTGTAATTGGTCATTGTTTTTATAAAACAGACTCATTGATAACGATACATTAATATAATAACCAGATACATTACCAGATCCTATTACCATTTCCATTAGTCTTTGCTTGATTTTTCTTGGCATTTACAGGTATCAAGTTCTGTATTCTGAGATGGTGTTCAGCTCCTCCCTCCCCAATTTTTGTCTTTTATTAAAATATAGTTAACATGCAATGCTATGAGTTTCAGGTGTACTGCATAGTGATACGACAGTTCTGTACATGACTCCGTGCTCACCATGGTAGGTGTAGTCATTTGTCACCATTCACCATCATTACTACGTTATTGGCTATATTCCCTATGCTGTACTTTTCATCTCTGACTTAATCATCCTGTAACTGGAAGTTTGTACCTCTTAATGCCCTTCACCTACTTCATCCACCCCCTCTTAACTCCTCTCTGGCCACCACCAGCTTATTCTTTGTATTTAGTCTGTTTTTGTGTGTGTTCATTTGTTTTGTTTTTTAGATTCTATATATAAGTGAATTCATGTTATACTTATCTTTCTCTGTCTGACTTTTCATACTACACTCTAGGTCTAACCATGTTGTCACAAATAAGAAGATCTCATTCTTTTTTATGGCTGAGTAATATTCCTCTGTGTGTGTGTGTGTGTGTGTGTGTGTGTGTGTGTGTGTGTGCACGCGCGCGTGAACGTGAATGAATACTACATCTTCTTTTTCCACCCATCTATTGATGGACACTTGAGTTGCTTCCATACCCCAATTCTTATAAATAATGCTACAGTAAACATAGAGGTACATTTATCTTTTTGAATTAGTGTTTTTGTTTTCTTTAAGTAAATACCCAGTAATGAAATTATTGGATTATATGGTATTTGTATTTTTACTTTTTAGAGAAACCTCCACACTGTTTTTACACTGTGGTGCACCAATTTACATTCCTACCAGTGGTGCATGAGGGTTCTCTTTTCTCCATATCCTTGCCCACCCAAATGATTTCTCAATTTTTACATCTTTTATTTCTCTTGGCTAATTTAATCGAGTATATCCACAAGTGTTAAATACTTGTTTCTTTTTTTAACTAATGGATACAATGGAAATGTTTATAATTGTTAGGATGATTGCAGAAATGAATACGTGTATGTCACTATGTTCTCAAAAACTCTTCTAATAATCAATCTACATCTTTACTCTAAAAGGCATCTCCAGCAAGCCCAGTTGTAGAAAGTGAATCCATGTTTTTATATTACTTGTCTTAGGTATTTTACTCAGTTTGTCCTTACAGAACATGAAAACAATGTTAAGTCACCAGATTACATTTTTGCCATCCTGGTTTCCCTTTAAGCTACTCAAAGTATGTAACAATTTTTGGTTATTTTACATTTTGTTCCTAAATCCTCTAACAGTGTGACTTGTCAATAATTTTTATCCAATTAGTTTGGAAATTAAAACCATTTACTTTTTTTTTCCCAGTAGAAAATATGAAGCAAGTAATATGTTATATTGCAAATAACGGACATCTAATAAATGCTTGTTGCGTAAATGTCAAGCTCAGCACTGGGAAAAAAAAAACTCTCCTAAGTTTTTTTTTTTTTTTTACATACATTAACTTAACATTCAAGATGGCTAGTATTTGACTTGAGATGATGTATTTTATCATGCAGTCGAGTTTCCACATACTTATATTTTGTTTAAAAGTATTCATCTGTTCTAGATTTTAAAAATGCAATGCCATTTTAGCATCTGTATAGCTGATAATACAGCGTGCTTTTCTCTTTTGACATGTTGATAGAGTGAATTATTTTAATACATCTTAATAGCGAATCATTTTGGCATGGTTTGTGATACGTCATTCTTTCAGTGTGTGATTCTGGCTTCTTTTTGCTTCTATCTTTATATAGGATTTTTTGCATTAATATTCATGAATTAGATTAAAGTTTTGTTGTTGGTTTTTTTTTTTCTGTATTAGATTTCTGTATCCATATCATGCAGGCTTTTGAAAAAACGTGGCAGTTCATATTCTCTTCATCTGTGTTGGAAAATTTTTAACAATTGAGTTTGTTCCTTGAAGGTTTTAGAACTCATCTGTGAGACGATCTGCATATTGCTTACTATGAAGTGTCTTTTGTTTTGTTTTGTTTTTGGATAACTTTTGTTTTCCTACTGCTTTTCATTTCTAGTGTCAGTTTTAGTAATCTATGTTTTCTTCCCGATTTCTTTTTTGTTTTTCATTTTAATTTGCACAGCAGAGGCTTTGAGAAAGCATTCTCATGATTTTTCTCTGTTCTTTACTTCCCCGTGACCCCACAGATCTAAATAAAGTTGTTTAGGGGTTTGTTTATTCTATTTCCCTTCCCCCTTTCCAAACCAATTTTACCCTTAGAGGTAACCTTGAGGTTCTGCTTGCTTGAGAAACAGTACAGCTTTTTGTTAGTACGCTTTTTAAAAAAGTCTTTGGGAAACATTGACTTGGTTCTTGTTAAGAATTCGGGACTTCTAAAATCGGTTTGTTTTTAGATGAAAAAGATAATAGAAAAGTGAAGTAAGACAATCAGTCTCACTGATGGCAGGGGAGACTTTGGAAAGCATGAGAGCACTTAGCAGGGAAAATGGATTTAGCCTTAATGACATGATACTGTTCTTAGGGGCAGAGGCTTTTAGGGTGGAGGGGTGAGTTGATCCTTCCCGGCCAGTGGACTTCACAGACCTACAAGAACATATAGTACTCTTGATTCCATGTTGATCTTGAGTGATTTTTCACTTTGATTTTCCCCTTTACCTCAATGAAATCAACAGGATTTGGTGGAGGACAGGAGAAGGAAGAGGAATGGTGGTATTCTCACTTGTTTCTGGGGTGGGCAACTGGATGGATGCAAGAGCCACTATTAAGCAGGATCAGAAAACATGAGAAGTAATAGATTGAGTTGGAAAGGCAAGGAATCTTGTTCTGGATATGTAGTGCTTGCAAAGCCTCCGAGACATCAAGGGTGAGATACCCAGTCTGTATTTTGACAGCTGAAGTCTTAAGGCAGAAGTTAGCGTGGAAATATTTGAGATTTATTTCAGTTCTTTTAATTTCACACATAATTACTGTAATTGCTCTGCTTTTCCTTGCTTGTAGTCTTGAATGGTCTATGATCTTACTGAGATTAAGATCTTTCAAAGTCCTTAACAGTGTCTGGCAGGGTTCTTGATACTTTGGTCTCCTGGCTCTTTCCTTAAACACTTATTTCCACAACATGACCCCAGGGCCGGTCCAGCTGAACTCTTTTATTCTCTGAGCACTTTATCTCATGACTCAAAGGAACTGCACACATTTGCTCCCATAAATTCAAAAACTTGAATAATCCTACTTATCATTTCTTCCAGACCAACCTAAATGCTGCCTCCTCTGTGAAATGCTCCACATCTCCCCCTGTAGGGTTTACAGTTCTTTCTCTGTTGGTTCACAGTATGTTCACTAATGACCCCCAAATAGTCTGTTTTTCCATCAAACTTATTAAAGAACAGACTCTTGATAACACAGATTCATTTCTGTGCCCCCCTGTACCTGGGTTGGTTCTGGCATGTAGTGAGTACTCTGGCTTGTTGGTTAAATGAGTGGGTGACCTTTTAATCAGAATGATAAATAGTGACAATTTTAGGTTGAACGATCAGTGTAGGTGAATGTTGAAATAAGCAGCTGAATTGATTTGGGCCATAATGGGTGTACCCAGTGCTCACACCTAGAAAACAGCCAGATACACCCATCTGCTGAGATTAGGTAAGCCTTAGACTAGTCAGACTATAGCAGCCGCTCCAAATCCACGAGCTCCCTTGTCCTTGCACTCTGTGCTCCAATTCTCTCTTCACTGAATTTGAACTCCTTCACCATATCTGAGGCCATAATCCTACCTCCATTTCCCCAGGGGCCTTGAAGTTGCTCTTAATCCCACTTAGATTCTTTTCATTTCCTGACTGACCTTGCAGTATCTTATAATATTTATTCTCCACTCCACTTCCTTTGTCTGAGGCAGGAACTCCTGCCCCTCCCAAACCTGCTTCCTCCCAAACCTGAAGTATCTACCTGCTGGATGAGTAACAAGATACCTGGTGAAGCCAGGTCTGGTCTACTGTGAAGGGGACATTGGCATGAACAACCATTGAAATGATTGTGTTTTAGCTCAATTCCCATTTACATCATTATTAGCCCAAGATATACACAAAGCAAAAATATGGATAGTGATTTTAAGGTTTTGAGGGAATAAATCATTGGTTTGGGCTATCTCAAAGATGAACGCTTATTTTCTGTAAGAAGGCAAATGGTGACCTATCACTTACAGCTGGTGTGGTTCCAGAAGTTTCTGAGATCATGGTGATTACCCAGGTGCCACCAGCCACTGTTGGTCCTGTTGTGAACTCTTTGGAGAGTGTCCTGAGGGTAAGACTTGGAAACAAATTCAAGACCTGTTGCTATGCAATGAGTCCCAATGGGCTCTTGGCTTCCCTAGTATTTATCAGCATATGAGTAATGTTAATGGCCATAATTACTAATGGCTCAACAAGGAAAATCAAAAGCCCCTGTAAAGAGCAAGGGAAGGACTGTACTTTGCACAGCGAGTGTTCTATGAGAGGATGGGAAGCCCAATTACGGCTGAAAGCTCTGTGTGAAGAGTTAAAGAAATAGTTTTTCAAATGGTTTTGTTGGGTCTTATTTCATGGGCATAAATGTCTTTCCTTTTTTTCTCTCTGTGCTTTGATTTTGCCATGAAGTGTAAAGGAAAATCACTGAGTGGGAGTAATAAGCTAATATTTACTGTGCATTTATACTATGAAGACACCATATGGATTAACTTGATGTCTGAAGGCTACTGTGACATTATTATCTCCATTTCATAGGAAAATACACTGAGGCACAGAGAGGATTAATGACTTGTCTATATGATGCAGTCTGTAGGTGACAGAGCCCCAAACTCTAGGACCTGCACTTGGTGCTATTCTCACACTGGAGCTTGAATCCATGTTTGCTGCTGGGCTGCCAGGTCCCAAAGGGGAGGTGACCAGAAATAAGCACTTGGGCTGAACTTTGCTCAGAAAAACAAGTCACTGTGACAGGGAAAGGGAGGCGGGTGATGGAAATCCATGTCTTTGGCTCTTGGGGGAAGAATGAAGAGAGAGCTGGAGGAAGCAGGAGGCTACACTGCAGATACACTGCAGAACCTATCCTGGAGTGAACATCTCACCAGTGTCTTTAATCAAGGAGCAGCAAGATGAGCTGTGATGGTAGATTGTCTGTGTGATGGGGGAGGGATAAGAAACCCAGACCAGCTGGAAGGCATGGGAAAGCAATGAGAGGAGTAAAGAACACATCGCTCAGCTGAATGGTAAAGAAATGAGTCCAGGCTGTGGCTTCCTCATACTGTTTTGATTGAATCCAAGGAGACTGAGAGAAATCCCAGTAGATAAGGCTAGCAGGAGCCCCTGTGGTGACCTTAGAGCAACATGGTGGACTTGATAGGAGGGAGATACCAAGAAAGAAGAACTTAGAAGAAATTTGCACATATTTAGTTAGAAAATTTCTATTTCTTTGACTTCTAAAGTCAGTCTTGCAAAAAAAAATTTTTTTGAAGTAGAATCATAGTCCTGTACTTCTTTCCCTACGAGAACTTTTCAGTATTCCTCACTTTGGGGCTCTAATTTCTTCTGATGTCACGATCCTGGGGTTTTACAACTGAAGACTGGCACTAGATATGTGGGGACTTATCTAGGTCATGTTTCATGATTAATGTATTCTACCCTCAGGACATTAATAGCTTCTTTTCACTTAGAACCAGATTTTTTTTTTAACTTTTAATGACCTTTTAACCTATTTTCATATAAAGTAAGACTTCTCCTCTGGGAATGGCAATTCCTTAATAGACTTAGGCATTAAAGCTCTTTATAGAGAAAAATATTTTTTTTGTGGGGGCTTGGGGAGAACATCTTACACAAAGTTTCTCCGTGTTTGGAAAAATGTGTAGTTTGGCCCATTTTCAAGTAATGAGAACTCTAAATAGAACCGTACTGTTAAAAAAAAAAAACTTAGTGGTTAAAAAAATTAGAAAGCTTGCTCAGATTAAAAAAAAGTAAATGGAAATAAAAATAGGAACGCAAATGAGTCCCAGATTTAGCAAAGATGACAGCCCTCTTTAATGCCGCCACCCTAAGCCACCCTTTGCAAACTCTTTTCTGTTATATGTTTTTAATGGAAAGCAGCTGCCTTGGAAGGCATTGTTTACAATGGATCTCTGTCATAGCTCTGCATTGTAGCTATAAATAATGTCAACATGTTCTCCTATCCAGCCGCCTGGATGCTGATGCCACTCATCCATACCAGATGAGATTATATTATTCTTCCCAAAACATATTCATTATCCTCTTGTGCTGTCCCCATCCCTGAGGATAATGATGACCCTTTGTAACACCATTCATCACCGCCTGTAATTGTCTGCAGCTGAGGCTGTTGGCCCTTGGGTCCTCTCCCACCTAACTTCTCTGGTGCTCGGTGATACCATGTCATGTCTACTCTGCCTTCTTTTTGATTTCTTTCTTCAAAATGTCTTCATCTTCTTTGGTATGGACCTGTGGTTGTAAAAGCAAAGCAAATGCAAGGTATGTTGATCTAACAGTCGTGCACTTGGGCAGTTTGACTAGCAAGGGATGAGTTGTCAATGGAGAAGCTACAAAGGACCTTGGAAAGTGAGTAAAAGGTCAGCAGGGGAAGTCTGTGATATGGAGACTTCAAATATGTCTTCTGGGAAGAGCTAGAGTGAATGGAGGCCAGTCCCGCAAGTGGTATTACCCTGTGTCCTTTCTCCCCAGTAGGTGGGGAGAGTTGGGGGGAGGGGGGTCCTGGAGCCTCCACGCATGTGTGTGTTTTTCTGGTCAAGAGGGGACTTCATTTTGTTGGATTCTTGGGTTATGAATTACGTAAATAAAGCATAAAGGATAAATACATAACAACATATTTAAAAAGTTATCAGTGCAACTGAATTTGAAAAATACTTGAACAAAAGAAGGCAGGTGGGCTTGAACTGGTGAGGAAATTAAGCTCAAGTAGGTCTAAGAGAAGATGGCCAGTGCCTATAAAGGCAGATTTGGAATTTCTTTAAAATTATCTTGGGGTATCTGGTACAGAAGTTGGTCCTTAGAGAATGGGTTTTGGGATCATCAGGTGATCTAGCCTCCTTCTACAACCCTGGCCAGTGGAGGAGTGGAGGGCCCTCTCACCCAGAGGAATAGTCACTTGTACAGCACACATCTTGTTCCCCACGACTGGAGAAGGGCTGGGATAAAAACACAAGTGATGTCCACAAACAGCAAATGAGGACTCAAACCCAAAGAAACGCCAGCAGCCCAGATCTCCAGATGTTTAAAAAACACATGACACCAATTCAACAGAAGACCCAATGTCTGAGGTTATGATGGATTTTTAAAGCAGTATATTTGTTGTCTTCTATGAGATGAGAGGGTATCATATTTACAAAGGAAGAACAGTCCTATGTTACAGTAAAATCCTTAGAGGCCTTGGGACTCAGAAATAAGATAACCAACATTGAAAACTTAAACCTGTACTAACCTGAGCCACCACCAAAACAAAACCAAAAAACCAAAAAACCATGTGTGCACCAAGATAAAGATAAAAAATACTGAGGAAGTTTTTCCCAGAACCAGTGCAGAAAGGGTACACAAGCAAAAAGTGTGGAAGAATGGTGAAACCAAAAGACCTGTATGCTTCAAAATCTATCAAATAGGAACTTACAAGAAGGAAAATGGCAAATGGCATTTCCTTAAAAGAATAAAAGGTAATTTCCACAACTTAGAGGGGGAGACCCTGAGTTTGAATGAACACATATAGGCCTGGTAGAATGGAAAAGATAGAAAACCTCCCTGGACACAGCAGAGAGAACTTGGAAAACACCACGCATACATGGACAATTCCAAAGAGCACACTCTCTCCCACCACATGTGTTTATGTATATTATGTAACCTGTAACACATGTTCTGGGCAGCACGAAAAAGAATTGGATTAATAATGTATTTCTCAATGGCAACATTTGATGCAGGAAGGCCACAGTTGAATGCAGACTTAGGTGTGTAATCGAAGTCTAATTCATGTGTGAGGGCAAATTATCTTTTTTTTTTTTAGATAAAAGATAAATTTCACCACCCACAAACCCTAGTGAAAGAAGAACCAACAGGTATTCCAACAAAAAGGAAAATATGCCTACAGGAAGGACATGAATTATAAGAAATCAGAGTGAAGAACAATAGAAATTATAGATCCAGTTATACCTAAATTGTTCACTAATAGAAAAAGAATCTACATTATCTTTATGTGAAATTAGAAGAGAATGAAAGGAAGTATGAGCTAATGTTTCTTGCTCAATAAGATAATGTGATGTTAACTAATTGATATAGGAAAATAGTGAATATTGATATACAAATATGTTTAAATTCCAGACCATTAGAATGGGGGGAAAACCCTAACTAGATGGCCTTAAATACAAAAGAGGAAGAAAAACAAGAAAACCTAGTAAATAGAAAAATAAGGTGGCTAATGTAAGTCCAAACATATCAGTTATCTTGTTAAATGTGAACAGATTAAATTCTGTTCTGAGAACAGAAATTGAGATGGGATTTAAAAAATCAAGCTCAGAATATTTTAGGACATTTCTAAAACAAAATGAAACCAGAAGGTTGGAAATCAAGTCATGAAAAGAGACACCCAACTTATGGCTTTAAGTGGGGATGGTGTAGAGAAAAATAACAAGCAAAAATGGAATTCAGGGGAAGCAATACAAGGGACATAATAGTCCAATAAATCAGTCCAAAAACTTGAATGGCAAATCTTTATAAACCTAGTAGCATGGATTTATGATGTGTACAGCAGATCATTAAAAAGTGAGTAGGGAGAGATGGACAAAATCGTAATCAGAGTGGCAGACTTCTTAAAAGTCTCAGTGAAAACCTTGCTCAAAATTGAAAGACTGAGTAGATAAAATGAGTTACAATATAGAAGGATGTAATGTATAAATTTCACCGAGTGATTATGTATACAAATTTGTAACCTACAGAGTTTTCTCACATACACCTTACATTCACAGAAAAACTGAAAAAAAAAATCAAAGCTAAAATGAGAAGCTATTAGTAACCTAGAATGAGAGAATTCTGATGACAAATAGAAGTCTAAAAAAACAAAAGGAACACTTTTAAAAGAACTATGAAGATATACATTAGTAAAAAAATATAGACTATATTAAAGTGTAAGACTTTTTCCCTTTAACTGTACTGTAGAAAATTTCTGAACTAACTTGATTAGGAATATGACAACCAAATTTTTTTCAAGAATAAAAAGTAGAATTTATAGATTTTTAAGACTTAACAAGTGTAACATTTTATAATAAACTTGAGAATCTAGAAGAAATAAACTAATACTGAGTCAAAACAATATATCTTAATAAAGCAGGAAGTATAAAAGGGAAAATGGGTTAAGAAGAAAAAAAGTCCCTCCAAAAGATCATCTTTGTGATATGAAAGCAAAAAAATGAAGGAAGTCTAATGATTATTAGTAATTATAAGTGGATTCATCTTAGGAGAAGTAAAAATGTTGTGTTTTCCTGTATTTTGCTAGGGATTCTTGAGAAAAAGCGAAATGGGCGTTTTTTAAAGTCCTTTCCAGAAAGCTTTTGAAATTCTTACAGAATTTGACAATGAAGTTGTTTCTCGCTGAGTAACTCCCAAATACAACTAAATCATCACAAAACAATCAGGAGGAATAAAATACTCTTTCTTTCTTCTGTAATATTTGAATCTGGAAGGGAAGGAGCAAAGATTAGATTAGTGGCAATCATATGAAAAAGATACCCTGTTATCTGGACTCACACAAAAATGGAAATGAAGTGTTTTTAATTTTCTTTTTCACACACACCACAGAATGGAGAACATATGATACCATCTAATGAATTAATTTTTTACTGAGTTTAGTTGATGAAAACAACATTGGAACACAAAGAAATGCTGGTGTTAGAAGATGGTCCTCCAAGAATAAGTGATGAAGTGTCAGGTAGAAGTTACATTAAGTTTGGCACACATCATTAAACAGTGTCTGATAGGAGCAGATGTTCAATTTTTCACACTGAGAAGGTGGTTCAGGAGATTCTATTGTACCATGATGTGAGGTAATGGCATAATTTTCCATGAAAGTAAAATAAGCTATCCATCTTGTTTGTCAAGTCTACTGGTAATTTCAATGTTCCTGTCTTCATTGGAAACTAAAGACAATTCTGAAAGTCCTAAATACCCCTTGGATATATTTGTTAATGATCTTGTACTGATACAGTGCTGGAAGTGGGTAGCACCTTTGAATATCTAATGATGTTATAAGTAGTATTCTTTAGGCTAATTTTTTCAAGTTTACCATTATATCCTTTATATCCCTTCATTCTGCCTCCTCCCTATGTCCTGGAAGTCATGGGAGAGTCACCAAAATATGAGTGTGGTCAGTTCTGTTGAGGCATGACTCCCTGAAAGCTCTCTTTTTTACACTTATTTTCAATTCATAGGCTGGGTCCTCTAGTCAACTATTTTGGATAGTGATGTTCATCATCCTATCAGTTCCTCAATTTTGTGTCACTATCTTAAAAAGTAGACAGCTGAGACCGGAGTGGATGTGTAAATTTAGCTCTACCAACTTCTAAGGGGGAAAAAGACGTGACAGAGAACAAGAAGAACAAAACTGCATCAACTCTATTCCCTCAGTATACCTAGAAGTCAGGAACTGTGTGAACCATGAATTAGTTGGAAGTGGAAAAAGAAATGCAGAATACCAGCACACTGTCTCCCATTCTCCCCATGAGGAGCCTTTGGGACTTCATGGGCATTTCAGCTAAAAATCACATGGAGGACCTAAAATGAGGGGTGGCAGTGAGGAAAATAATCCATCAGAAACTACCAACAGAAAGCAAAACATTGTGAAAACATAAAGAAAATTCTAGTGGTAGGCCAGAGCACTGACTACAGGAGATAGGACCTCAAAGGACAAGGAACATGAGTAGACAGTCTTTCAGAGCTGTTATACCCAAGCAAAGAGGCTTAAATTAATGAAGAGCCATACTTGAATAGTGTCTAGTGCAGGGAGAATAAAAAGTAGGAAAGTTTAGACAGAAGAAAATCGAAATATCAAAGGACACACACCCTCTCTGCTGTCTCCCATTTCCTTTCTAAAAAACTCAAATACACGGTAAAGAACCTGCTTTTTACTACGTTGATAGAAGTGGGTGTTCTTGAACTAAAAATCTCACAACCCAAACTGTTGGCTCGATCCACAGGCATGCAGAAGCATAGTTTCCATCTTTCTTTTTAACAATGAAGCTGCAAGATAAAACAAAATTAGAATAATTTAAATATTCCATTGGCAAAAGTTCATCCTTCCCCAGACCAACAACAATACAGAAGGAAGCAGAAATGCAACCCATCAGACTAAATCAAATAGCCTCAAATAAGCATTTGGGCTTATTGGAAAACACTTCAAATCAAAAGTTCAGGAACTATAAATATTAACGGACAAAAAACTAGAGAAAATGAAACAAACTGATGGAACTCAGGGAAGAAATGGAAGAAAAATTTCAAGTTGTATGAGAAATGTAGACTAACTTATGAGTTGCCCAAATAAGTATAGATGAAAAACATAATCAAGAACACTGGAATAAACTAATAAACAACTAAGAGAATGAAAATGAAATAAAGGAAGAAATAAAAAAGAGTCAAAGAGAAGATGACTGATTTGGAAGATAGCCAAAGAAGGAATAACATATATATATATTTGGAGTCCCAAAGAACAAAAGCAGAACAGAATTAATATTTGTAACTGTCAAACTTTATGCACGCAAAAGACTTGAATATATGTATTGAAAGGACTCACTGGCACTGTTACAAATTTACCCTTAATCATCAATTCAAGGTCATTGTCTCATAAAGTTATTAAATGTAGATAAAGTATCTTAAGGACCATGAAGGGAAAACAAAATAACTTATAAAGAAAGATAGGTAGACAGGCATGTAATCTCTCAAAAACAACAGAATGCAAGGCGACATGGAGGAGGCTTTTTCAGAAACTCTAAAGAAAGTGTAAACCCCAAATTTCCCTCTAGCTAAACTGCACTTTAGGTATGGGAAGGGAGGGGAAAAATAAAATAAGATGAAAGCAGAGAGGGAGACAAACCATAAGAGACTCTTAACTCTAGGAAACAAACCCAACATTGTTGGAGGGCAGGTGGGTGGGGGGATGGGGTAATTGGGTGATGGACATTAAGGAGGGAACGTGATGTAATGAGCACTGGGTGGTATTTGCAACTGATGGATCACTGAACTCTGCCTCTGAAACTAATGATACATTATATATTAATTAACTGAATTTAAATAAAAATTTTTAAAAAGTATCCTAGCTATAGAGAAACAATTTTAAACATATAAGAGCTTAAGGCATCCCATATCCATAAGTCCTTCTTGATGAATCTACTGGAAGAATGAATTCAACCGAGAGATGACCAGGGAAACTTCAGCAGAAGGAGTATGGACAAGATAGTAATTGTAGGTGGATGACAGGAACAAAGAGGAGAACACATGATACTATATTTAGAAAACCCTAAAAACTCCATCAAAAATACTGTTCAGACCAACAGAATTCAGTAAAGTTGCAAGACGCAAAATCAATATACAAATATCTATTGCAATTTCTTTACACTAATAACAAACTAACAGAAAGAGCAGTTAAGAAAACAATGCCATCAAAAGTAATAAAATACCTAGGGATAAATTTAACCAAGGGGGTGAACCACTTGTATATTGAAAACAAGACATTAATGAAAGAAATTGAAGACACAAATAAGTGAAAGGTTTTATTTGCTCCTGAATTGGAAAAAATTAATATTATTAAATATTACTACTATCTAAAGTATACAGACTCAGTGCAGTCCCTATCAAAATTTCAGTGATAATTTTTGCATAAAATAGAACAAACAATCCTAAAATTTCATGAAACCATGAAAGACCCCCAAGTAGTCAGAAGAATATTGAGAAAGAAGAAAAGAGCTGGAGGCTTCCTTTGCCCTGATTTCAAATTATATTACAAAGCTGTAGTAATTAAAACAGTATGGTGTTGGGCGCCTGGGTGGCTCAGTGGGTTAAAGCCTCTGCTTTCGGCTCAGGTCATGATCTCAGGGTCCTGGGATCGAGGCCCGCATCGGGCTCTCTG